>JAVIAB010000047.1:2330779-2426382 GCA_032433765.1 Megaustenia siamemsis | reverse complement strand
ATGTGGAAGGACACCTACGCCAACGGTATGGCACATGATGATAATGATGTTAGCCTATACGTTAATTTTAATAATAATAATTTTAAGAGATGCAAAAATTGCAATAATGGTTTGTTTTGCCTTATAAGGCTTATGAGTTCGTTTAAAAAAAACACCCTTACAAATTAAAGGAAACCCTTTACAAGACGAAAGGTAGGCACTCTTCAGGTCACCACAAGAAGACTTTTCAATTTCAATCAATTCTGATCCAGATGTTCACCATTTATCTGACAGCCCTTTCTAAATCTGTATCAAGCAGTGGATACATCTAATTTATCTGACAGCCCTTTCTAAATCTGTATCAAGCAGTGGATACATCCAATTTATCTGACAGCCCTTTCTAAATCTGTATCAAGCAGTGGATACATCTAATTTCTGACAGCCTTTCTAAATCTGTATCAAGCAGTGGATACATCAATTTTCTGACAGCCCTTTCTAAATCTGTATATCAAGCAGTGGATACATCCAGTTTTATCTGACAGCCCTTTCTAAATCTGTATCAAGCAGTGGATACATCAATTTATCTGACAGCCCTTTCTAGATCTGTATCAAGCAGTGGATACATCTAATTTATCTGACAGCCCTTTCTAAATCTGTATCAAGCAGTGGATACATCCAATTTATCTGACAGCCCTTTCTAAATCTGTATCAAGCAGTGGATACATCCAATATCTGACAGCCCTTTCTAAATCTGTATCAAGCAGTGGATACATCCAATTTATCTGACAGCCCTTTCTAAATCTATATCAAGCAGTGGATACATCCATTTATCTGACAGCCCTTTCTAAATCTGTATCAAGCAGTGGATACATCAAGTTTATCTGACAGCCCTTTCTAGATCTTATCAAGCAGTGGATCATCCAATTTATCTGACAGCAAAATACATCTGTATCAAGCACTTTCACCACTCTCATCAGACGTGGAATCATAAATGATAAATCATAAATGCAACCGATCAGACGTGAAGCATAAATGATAAATCAATAAATGCAACAGACCAGACGTGGAATCATAAATGATAAATCAATAAATGCAACAGACCAGACGTGGAATCATAAATCAATAATGCAACAGACTAGACGTGGAATCATAAATCAATAATGCAACAGACTAGATGTGTTATCATAAATCAATAAATGCAACAGACTACAGACAATTTTATTGGAAAGTATCATCTATTTATGTTCTGTTTGCCAGGTCCTGTAGGGCATTTTGAGTATTGACACAATGAGATGGGGAGCCACGATAGCTCAGTGGTTAGTGAACTGGACTACAAGGACAAGGGGTAGGGTTCAATACCAACCGACGCTTCCGGATTCACCCAGCCTCAAATGGATACCGGATTTTTTTCTGGAAAGCAAAGCAGCACGGGTGTAATACCGACAACATTACCCCAAAAATCATGTGCTGAAGGTCTGTAAAATATAGGGTCACTAACACCATATTTCCCTATATGCCACTTGGCATGACGGGGGTACTTTACTTTTTTTTGTTTTTTACACAATGAAATGCCCAGTTTTTTTGCCCATTCTTACCTGTTGTTTCCTAATGACTGTTCTTGAAGTTTTATTTCTGCTGACGTGGCTGTGATGTTGACATTTTTCTTATTTTTTTTTCTATATTGTAATTCTGAATTGAATTTCCCCATTAAATATTTCATGAAGGCATAATTTAGCTAATATATTTAGTATAGAAAGTTCCTCAAGGTAAGATTTTCTCATTGATATTTATAGACCGCCATCATCAACTTCAAGATTCTCAGGAGTACATATCTCCAACAAAATATTTTCATTTAGTTCCTGTTTTTGAAATCTTTCCCATTCTATCCATGTCCTATCTATCCCTACATTATTTAATTTCAAATATTTTCTCCTGTTTCCAGGCCATCCTCTGTTCCTCTTTGGTCGTGAATTTAAGAAAAGAAAAGCTGCACCGCAATACTTTGTTACATAATAAGGGGCAGGAAAAACATTGGCTATACAATGGTCAATGAAATATTATTACTATTTTGATGCTAAGAAAAACTGATAATATATGACGGGCAACTATCTCCTCATAGCAGATTTTTCGGCATGACTGGGTAGGTTAATACGAGCTTCCAACAAGAATGATTTCCCACTAGGATTGGCCCTAAGTGAGTTTCAAAGTAGGTTGCCAGCCCAACGGTCCATGAAAGACGGAAGGTAAACATGGTTTCATCTTGGAATGCACTTGAAGTCTAAGAAACAATGTGTCTTGATAAATTACAGCTTGGTAATAGGTCAAAAAAGGAGCAGGGAAAAATTAGAGAACGGACAAGCTAGTTAGAAGTGCTGTTGTCGATGACGGTCAACCAATGAACCAGGTGGACATCATTAATGCCATCCAAGATGTGGGAAGGGCACAGGATTTTGACAACCATGAGTCCATTACCATTCCTGTGGATAAAAGAGATGGGAAAGATGGTACATCCATAAATGAGAGGTTTAGTGAGTAAATAAGAGGACTTATCAACCAACACAGAGCTGGAGTCGCTGGGACTGGACATGCTGAGGAGTGGAACTGAGCACCTATGGACATGGGAACAGGCAAATAATTGCAATGCTGCGGTAAAGATGGTACCATGGAGAGCCTCCACCTATGGACATGGGAACAGGCAAATAATTGCAATGCTGCGGTAAAGATGGTACCTTGGAGAGCCTCCACCTATGGACATGGGAACAGGCAAATAATTGCAATGCTGCGGTAAAGATGGTACCTTGGAAAGCCTCCACCTATGGACATGGGAACAGGCAAATAATTGCAATGCTGCGGTAAAGATGGTACCATGGAGAGCCTCCACCTATGGACATGGGAACAGGCAAATAATTGCAATGCTGCGGTAAAGATGGTACCTTGGAGAGCCTCCACCCAGTTGACATGGGAACAGGCAAATAATTGCAATGCTGTGGTAAAGATGGTACCTTGGAGAGCCTTCACCCAGTTGACATGGGAACAGGCAAATAATTTCAATGCTGCGGTAAAGATGAGCCTCCACCTATGGACATGGGAACAGGCAAATAATTGCAATGCTGCTGTAAAGCTGGTAACATGGAGAGCCTCCACCTATGGACATGTTTGGAGAGCAATCCTGACAACCCATGAATAACTCAATAACAGATGACAAAATGGATTTGCAAATATTGTAATCTTTAGTTCAGATTGGCATCATTGCAGTCAAGGCATTTCAATATCCGCTCTGCCGCCAGTTCCAACAACTATCAAAATGTTCATCTATTGACCCCACCCCTCCTGCATTGATTGACCTTGTTGTCTTCATTTCTGCTGGTGCTCCTTTCTTGCTTTCACCCTTCATGGCACCATGTTGCACCATCTCTTTGACATGTGGATTATCTTCAGCTCCCTTGTCGTTGTTATCCAGTGAGAGGTGAACTTTTAAGTATGCTAAACATGTTCATTTTTAAATTTCTTGCGCTATGGTGGTCCCCACCAACCTGATGGCTATCTCATTGCCATGAACTCAGCTTGTTCAGGGCAATATATCCAACTTAGACTGCTAACAGATACATGTCAATCTGGTGAAATATGTGACCACAGCATCTGCCACAGCCTCAATCTCCATGTGTGTGCTGGAAGTAGTAGTTTTGCAGGCTTCTACACTTTTCTCTATCAACTTTCCATTAGAATACACAACAAAACTCCAGCTGCTCTGCACACCCCTTGTGACCAAGCCATTGGTGTAGATCATCGGTCTTGAGGTTGGAAGTGATTTTGCAGTACCTCCTGGATCTCAGTCATGCTCTGTGCCCAGTCATGGCATTTCCTGCCCAAGTGTATGATGACCATGGTTAGCCTGCACCTGTCATGCACATCTATCCAAAGCCTGCCAGTAGTATGTCCTCCTGGTTACATACACCCTGCTGTGTTGTCTCAGCCTCTGCTAGCAATGATCTCCTATTAATGCATTTGCCTTTCACTGACTACTTCTAATAGCAGTGGATGTATTTTGTATGCCATCCCAGGTATGCTTTCACTCACATGTACTTATGTCATACTTGAATGCTTGGAAGGTCCAACAGGAATACTAAAATCAAAGCCCATTAATAACAAGCTGAACCAAATTTCAAGTATTAAAAAACGGAAAAGTTAACCGCTTGACACCAAACAGACAATCAGCATTTACATATGTTATTTTACAATTCACAAGACAAAGCTGCTCACATATTTGTTTTGAGGACATCTAGAATGGAGACTTGCAATGCAACTTATGCCCATTTAACATTTTAAGGACAATTAAGGAGAAGAAGTAGCCATATGATGAATGCTGACAAACATCTATTGAAGACTCTCAACAAGCCTTCTTATTTAGTGTTCATTTGTTACATGGGTGGGATGAGTTGTGTTGCTGGTTTACAGCATATCTACACCTGTTACATGGGTGGTGATGAGTTATGTTGCTTGTTTACAACATATCTACACCTGTTACATGGGTGGTGATGAGTTGTGTTGCTTGTTTACAACATATCTACACCTGTTACATGGGTGGTGATGAGTTTGTGTTACTAGTTTCAGCATATCTGCACCCATTGGCCCAACACATCTACGTTTGGTGTGGGTAGATTTTAAAATGTTTAACAACTTTGCCTGGGCCGCAGCAATTTTGACCTACTCTCTTAGACTTTTAATTACATAGTGTTCTTTAATGTGTGCCTACAGGCCTGCTGTGTTTTTTTTTTTTACAATTATCTAAGAGGACTAGATATTGAATCTCATTTTCCAGAGACTAGAGCACAGTAATGCTACAAAGAACCACCGGTTCTAAGAAATAAATTCCCACCCCCTACGGTAGAATTCAAATCCAGAACTTTCTTGTCCAAAGGCAAACATTCTCCCTCGAGACCACCCAGCCCATTTCTCAACAAGTAATAATGTAGAGGTGGAGACAACAATTAATAACTTGGCAATTCTAAAACTCCAGGAATATTGTATTTGGCTCCAGATTTGTAGTAGGCAATTGAATCAGGGGCATCAGCAACCACTCAACAAGATCAGGGCATCAGCAACCACTCAACAAGATCAGGCATAAGCAACCACTCAACGAGATCAGGGGCATCAGCAACCACTCAACAAGATCAGGAGCATAAGCAACCACTCAACAAGATCAGGAGCATCAGCAACCACTCAACAAGATCAGGGGCATCAGCAACCACTCACAGATCAGGAGCATAAGCAACCACTCAACGAAATCAGGAGCATAGCAACCACTCAACAAGATCAGGAGCATCAGCAACCACTCAACAAGATCAGGAGCATAAGCAACCACTCAACGAGATCAGGAGCATAAGCAACCACTCACAAGATCAGGAGTATCAGCAACCACTCAACAAGATCAGGAGCATCAGCAACCACTCAACAAGATCAGGAGCATAAGCAATCACTCAACAAGATCAGGAGCATAAGCAACCACTCAAAGATCAGAAGCACCAGCAACCACTCAACAAGATCAGGAGCACCAGCAACCACTCAACAACAGTGAGCAAGCAATCAGCAACCACTCAACACAGAGTGAAACAATCAACATGTATACTTGTAACAAGTACAACTTCATTAAACTCACCAGCGTAAAAGAACCCAGCAGCGACAAGGTCATCAGGCCGATGAGAATGATTAGGGTTCCATGTTGTAAAAGTCTGCCTTCTTGCATTTGCACTGGAAAACAGAGGATACGATGCTTTGCTGAGATCGAGGGATGGGTCCGCACCTCCGACAGCTCCATTTTCGCTTCCACTTTGAGCGTCGTTTGAATGATCCCTCTCGAAGAAAGGCTGTGAACAGGGACTGGGTTTCTTGCAGCAGATGTTAGAACATTATGAGATCCTGAAAGATCTTGGCTTTCCTCACTGACTACAACCCCAGACACAACATTGAGATTGCTTGGTAAACTGTGCCGCTGGCTGCCAAATGGGTAGTCCCTGCTTGTTTCATTAATAACAGGAAGTTCTACAAACTCACTATGATACTGGGGTCTAATTGCCTCTCTAAAAGCTGATTCCTCTCCGTCTGGTAACTCTGTTGCTGGAGCATCTGTCTCTCTGCCCAAAGAAGGACCAACAGATGCATACTCATTATTCTGCTCGTTCTGAGGTTCAAGCATTGGAAACTCTGAACCACCGCTAGCTTCCGGAGCGTGGCCGGAAGCTTCAAAGCCGTGAGGTCTTAGACTTCCATAGCGGTTATAATATATAGCCAGTACCTCACGATTCAATCCCTGGGTCCACATATGTAATGGCCTACTTTGTTGGCGATGAGTACATCCAGGCCGATGAGCATTTTCTACTGGTGCATTTACTGCTCCTTGAACTCTTGACCACAATCGAAGCAAATGATTCTCCCATTTCTGTCCACGCAGTAAAACCCTGCATGGGCTAACTGGGTGACCCAAACATCAAAATTAGCTGGAAACCGTGTGTAGCTAAATGAGCATAGACGGAAGACTTCGTAGTGCATAAAATTATGTGGATCTCCTTGTGAAGTATTGCTTCTGAATCCTGCTTGTTGACTGGATACACTATGATTTCTTGCCAAAATATGCGGTCACTGAAAGAAATCCTGGGACTTAAGCCGAGGTCAAGTGGCTTTATAGAACTTTTTTTCAGAAGTGACATGAAGTCAACATGTTTCAAGTCTTTAAGATTATCTAATTCATGAAAGATAAAAGAATCTTTCCATGGTGTAAATCTTAAGGCAGAGCATTGGTAAGGTGAGAATCCATCATTGCAATCAGTCCCAAATTTTGAGTCATCGTGCAATAATAAGTCTCTACTCGAACCATCATTACGATTTGTCTTAAATTTTGAGTCATCGTGCAATAATAAGTCTTTACTCGAACCATCATTACGATTTGTCTCAATTTTGAGTCATCGTGCAATAATAAGTCTCTACTTGAACCATCATTACAATTTGTCTCATATTTTGAGTCATCTTGCATAATAAGTAATATTCTTCTTCTAGCATAATTGTCTCATATTTTGAGTCATCGTGCAATAATAAATCTCTACTCGAACCATCATTACGATTTGTCTCATATTTTGAGTCATCGTGCAATAATAAGTCTCTACTCGAAATATCATTACAATTTGACCCATATTTTGAGTCATCTTGCAATAAGCCTCTACTTGAATCATCATTACAATTTGACTCATATTTTGAGTCATCGTGCAATAATAAGTCTCTACTTGAATCATCATTACGATTTGTCTCATATTTTGAGTCATCGTGCAATAATAAGTCTCTACTCGAACCATCATTACAATTTGACCCATATTTTGAGTCATCGTGCAATAATAAGTCTCTACTCGAACCATCATTACAATTTGACCCATATTTTGAGTCATCGTGCAATAATAAGTCTCTACTCGAACCATCATTACAATTTGACCCAATTTGAGTCATCGTGCAATAATAAGTCTCTACTCGAACCATCATTACAATTTGACCCATATTTGAGTCATCGTGCAATAACAGCCGTATCTACTTGAACAATCATTACAGTCTACATTTATATCCAGTCAATCAGTGGTAACAAATTCTATCTGACACATCATCACAGTTAAATTGCTGTTTCCTTTTACTCATATCTTGGAAAATGTTAATTGACACTCTATCAACTGTGTTTCTATTACTCCTAATTCACATAGCAATTGTATTAATAAAATTGATATTCTTTTAGTATTATCAAAACTGCTGCGCTGTATTTTCCTGCTATAATAAGTGTTGCATTGAAATTTTTCACAATCAATATTATTGCACTGTATTTCCCAATAATCAAATTTGTTACATTGATAGAACTTGTGTTCTATCTCAAGATGGTTGTATGTTGCCAAAGCCTCTTCACTTACAGCAATATTCGTACTGCATTTCTGACCTACCAGAATGATTCTTTCAATAGTATTAACATTTGATTGTAAGAGTTTTCTGGGTTGACTGATTATTTTATCATTTAATTTATACCACGTAATTTTCTTTTCCTTTTTTTTCTTACTTGTAGTTTTCCTTCTCTAGATTGTTCATAGTTACGTTGCATTTCTTCATTTGCAACTGTCTTGATTCCTTGCTGCTTCTCAACCAGCATTTCATTTTTCTGCCCTTGACAGAATTTAGAACAGTAGTTTAGTGATGCCTGTTGACAATGCCTTAAACAAATGTCTTCATTTTGATTGCTCTCACTAACTCCTCGGCAGCACTGCTCATTATAGTACATGATATGCATTACTTTATCACTTATGGTAATCTCACAATTATTTTGTTACCCATAACTGTACATTCACAACATTTCCTCAAATAGGAAAATCCCTACAGTAAATGCATAGATTGTCTTTTCACACAAAAGTGCACACACTGACTTTCCTTGACTTGTTCTGAGCACAGGCAACTGGGATAAGATATCTGGAAACAGAAAACATAACTTTCTTGATATAAAGGGAAAAAAATATTTATTTAATGAAATATATTTTTAATACGACCAGTTTGTTTGTTAGTTGTTAGGATCATCATCATTGCACACCAGATGACACCATAGGTGCTCCGATATCCCTCTAGAAAATCTAGAGAAAATTCTATGAGAATCCTGGCCCACGCGCACGAACTTCATAACCAGCTAGGGATCCAGAAGTGTGTGTAGATTTCTATTGATAATTTTGTCCAGACCAGCTGCCACATTTAAGGCCTACTTGTTATAAAAAATTGTAACTGCCAAGTGATCTATAATGTGCATGAGCCCACACTGGAATTCCTGTTTATTGCTATTACCTGAGAAGGCTCGACATCGGATCTCACCACCCAAAGATCAGAGGAGGTTAATGTCATAAGAAAATCAGGAATTAATTTGTCCTATTTAAGAAAAATCATCACCGCTTCTGCTGGGCTTTGAACCCAAGTCCTTTCTGTTCTGAGGCCGACATTATAACCGTCACTATTGGACTGGATATTAACATAAAATAATCCAAAACAGCATTTCATGATTAAAAAGATAAGTTGCCCAATAGTATATCTATCTATCTATTGTCCTTTCGAGCCGAAGACGGCACATAGGGCAGAACCACAATCTCAAAAATAGAAACCTTGCGTGCCAAAATGGCACATATTGCAGAGATCACTGCTTCTAAAATCTATGGTCTGTTTCCATAACATGCTTTTTACAATGACAGCTTGTCAAGCCATCGATCAACCTCCTTATCGCCTCATACAACATGCTGGAAGGTCACAGTGTCACTATTCTTTACATCCCACATAATGGGGCCCCGGTAACACACGGGCAAATAGTATATTACAACAAACATATTTCTTTTTCAGTTCTTTATTCATCATCACCATTGGGTGCCGTCTCCGCATTGAAAGTTGGTTACCATGGAGCGCCATTCCACTGTCTCTAGCTTGATGGTGCAGATTGTCATAGGCTGACTTGTCCATCTTTTGATTTTACTCGACCATGTTAGTCTTGGTCTGCTTCTGCTTTTTTACCTTGTATTTCTCCTTCCAATAATATTTTTAGTAGGCTGTTGTGTCTTTTAACATGCCCCCAAGATTTCATTTGTCTTTTTTCTAATTGTGTTTAGTAGTTCTCTTTTCATTTTTAGTTGTTTTAAAACTTCATTGTTTGTTTCTTCTCTTTCCATCCAATTCTACCTATTCTTCTGTAAATCCACATTTCAAAGGCTGTATAAGGTCCTAAACATTCCATGTAGTTATGTTTAGTTTGTTCCTATAATAATAATTAACAATAGTTAGAATTTCTCTCCATGGCTTTCTTTGGAATGTTACATGATGAGGCTCCAATCTCTTTCACAGTGGTCTGCCATATTTGTCTTTCGTGTCCTGAATATGCGTCATGTGTACCACACACTTTGCTATTTTCGCTTTCTGGGCCGTTGATCATTTCTGATAGTTCTTGATTATTCAGGACAATATTGAAGGCAAGGTGCTTGACACCAACCGAGCTAGAAGTTGTCAGCGACTCATAGCTGATGGCTTGAGCCAGGAACCAGAACCATCTAGACCCTACTCCACCTTTTCACAGTGCTTCTAGAAATAGACTAATCAGACTAGTCTGGCCGAGCGAATAGGGATTGAAGAGGGAAGGCAACCAGGTACCCAAAAATGCTGTGCTGATGTCAGATGTGTTGGGCCGAAAGACACAGCAAATATCACAGATCTACTGCAAACCATGACACATCTACGCCACTTAACATCCTTTTAAAGATGCATAACGAGATCAATCAATTCCTTTAGTAGTCATTGGGTGAACAACAGAAAAAAAGAGACAATTAGGGCAATAATTATCCAGTCATTTTAATATGTGCCAGATAGTGAAGCATACACTTCTTTCTCAACTCTTCCACATATATGAATAGAGTATTAGCACCACAGGAGCAAATTAAATAGAATTTACTTTTCTGCATCTTCCTGTGTCAAACAGATAGCAGATTGGGTGGCCACGGACCACAGTTTGAGAAATGCTGCCATAAATCTTAGACCCTAACACAGATAAGGAATCCTGTAATGTTCATTCATGGTCTATGCAAAGAACATTGGATGTAATGTTCATTCATGGTCTATGTCAAAGAACATTGGATGTAATGTTCTTCCATGGTCTATGCCAAAGAACATTGGATGTAATGTTCTTCCATGGTTTATGCCAAAGAACACTGGATGTAATGTTCTTCCATGGTCTATGCCAAAGAACATTGGATGTAATGTTCTTCCATGGTCTATGTCAAAGAACATTGGATGTAATGATCATTCATGGTCTATGCCAAAGAACATTGGATGTAATGTTCATTCATGGTCTATGTCAAAGAACATTGGATGTAATGTTCATTCATGGTCTATGTCAAAGAACATTGGATGTAATGTTCATTCATGGTCTATGTCAAAGAACATTGGATGTAATGTTCTTCCATGGTCTATGCCAAAGAACATTGGATGTAATGATCATTCATGGTCTATGCCAAAGAACATTGGATGTAATGTTCATTCATGGTCTATGTCAAAGAACATTGGATGTAATGTTCATTCATGGTCTATGTCAAAGAACATTGGATGTAATGTTCATTCATGGTCTATGTCAAAGAACATGGATGTAATGTTCATTCATGGTCTATGTCAAAGAACATTGGATGTAATGTTCATTCATGGTCTATGTCAAAGAACATTGGATGTAATGTTCATCATGGTCTATGTCAAAGAACAGTGGATGTAATGATCATTCATGGTCTATGCCAAAGAACATTGGATGTAATGTTCTTCCAAGGTTTATGCCAAAGAACATTGGATGTAATGTTCTTCCATAACCCTTAATCTTGCATGCTATGTAAGTTCCACTATGCTCTTTTCCTGAGCCACAATGCCAAACCATCCTGCATCTTTTCCCCTTGTCTACCTCTATCTCTTTGACTTTCGATCTTTCCTGTTGTTACTAAGTATTCCAACTCACCTCTTCACAATGATCCCCACAAGTGGATCTGGACTGTTTTTTCCTAATTTGTTCTATAATCTTTTTTTTCATCTGCCTCTTTTATTACTGCATCACTTCAGTTTTTTGGCTGTCCATGGTACCTTAAGTATCCTAAAATAAAAGCATAAATTCAATCTAACCAGCCTTGTATCTCTTTGTTTACTGTCCATGATTCACAAGCCTTGTTGCAGTTTCCTTATATTCCAAGTCGGCTTGTGCAGGAGCCACCTAGTTAGGTGCTCTGTGCACACCGTGAGCTGTGTGTTTCATCCATTTTGATCACGTTTCGATATTCCAATTGTTTACGATGAATGATGATATCGTATGGCAGGGAACAGTTGGCTGTGTTCACTTTCTGTGCGGTTTCGCCTTGTGTCTTTTGGCGTGTGCTGAGACTGCTATGATGGGGACTATAGCTACCTTTCTTTGTATAGGAGATGAGTTAGTAATTCGGATGATTCCACTGGCATGGGCGGTTGAACAATTATGGATTTTAATTTGTTTGCAGTGAAACCGGGCTTTCCATAACCAAAGAACCAAAGATTCACAAGCATAATGCAGCAGTGTAACTCTAACCAGCAGTGTAACTCTAACCAGCAGTGTAACTCTAACTAGCAGTGTTTCTCTTTATATTTACTGCCTGATTCACCACCATAGAACAGCACTGAATCAATGTAGCAGTGCAAGACCTACTTTCTAACACTTTCAATGATAATGACTTGTTGCATAACATATTTCTCATTTTACTAAAAAATTTCTTGGCCCATGATATTTTACCTCAGTAGGACATGTCAAACGTACTATCTACCGTTACGTATGCATGCGAGAGCCGGAAAACAAGAGACATAGAAACAAAGTTGAACGCACTCGAAAATAAATGTCTAAGGAAAATACTTGGTATGGCGTGGAATGAATACAAAATAAATGACGAAATTAGAGAAATCGCCAATCAACCACTAATATCTTCAGTAATCAAGAAAAGACGATGGTCATATGTTGGACATGTGATGAGGAGAGATAATAGCCAAATAACAAAGCAAGCCCTCTTGTGGGAAACTAAGAGAAAATAGGTCGACCCAGAGAGACACTGAGAAGAGAAGAACATTGACCAGAGAGGCAAGAGCAGCAGAAATCGGCTCCCTCAGTGAGATAGAGCTGCTTGCACAGAACAGAGACAAATGGGGAGATTTGATAAAATATCTTTAGAAGGATTGAAAACTGCTAGAATAAAAATTTAGATAAGAGAAAGAGTATCTGGGTCTATGCCCTATAGGCTGGCTACGGCTGGAAAGGTCAATAGATCAATAGAAGACATGTCAAATGACACAAGCAGTGATTCAGATCATACCAAATAAGTTACTTGTCTTCCCCCTTAAAGCAGCAATTAGACCTTGACATTTGTTTTACCAAGAAAACTCATGACTCATTCTTATATTAACTGTTTCTATAAATGTGCCATGGTTCTAAGAACGATGTCTTATTTACCAGCAACTATTATCAAGTAATCTACTGAATAAGCAAATGTATATTTATTGACTTTTTCATTCCGTTTGTTGTGTGTGGGGGGCTAGAAGTTTGACCTAGATTGTGATGAGTAAAAAAAAAAAACCTGGTGAATATGGTGGTTAAGATAAAATGCAATTATAAAGGGATACAATGGAATAGATCAAATAAATAGCATAAACACAGATATGTTTCGATATTAATTGTCTTCAATGTTAATGATAAGACTATTACATTTGTGTGTGTGTGTGGGACACATGCATCTGAGTGTGTGTAAAGGATGGGGGCACATGCCTCTGAATATGTGTAGGGGTGGATGGGCACATGCATCTGAGTGTGTGTGTGTGTGTGTGTGGGGCACACAAGCATCTCTATCTTTGTGTGTGGAGGCACATACATCTCTCTCTCTCGTGTGTGTGTATGTCACATGCATGTTTTCCATAGAAAGATAGAGATAATTTTCCACACAACAAATTTAAATTGTCAACTCATATATGAGCTTTGCCCTTGACAACCAGAACTAACCAGCTACATTTCCCTGAAACATTCAACGTGATAACATGTGGGTTTTTTGTTTGTTTAATCTATATTTATATTATTTTTTTTTTTTGGGGGGGGGGGGGGGGTCTATGGTGTTTTACTTCCATTGCTTAAAGACGTAAGATTATACTTCTTGTGTCCTCTCAATATTCCTTACCGCTGCTTTACATCAAGCTCTATTATTTTCTAAGCCTGTCTGAACAAAACAACGATAGTCACACATGCAACAGAGACAGGAAATTGTCGTCCCTCCCCCCACCCATTAGAATGTGTTGAAAGCTTGTTCAACGGCTCAACTATGGCTCCCTTTTATTGCAACGTACAAAGTTTGTTTCCTATTACAAAGTAGGTTAGATTAAATTTCCAGGAAAATGTTACCTACTAAGAAAAATATACAATTCAGGATACCCTTAGGCCTACTTTCAGAACCACGGAACTAAATAAATAGAAGCTGTGCCATAATGGCTGACTGGGAAAGAAACTCATTGAGACTGAAAGGAAATATTTGTCACACACTATTAACAAGAATGTACTATTTATTTCAATCTAGTATATCGTAATATCTATTTATATGAACAAACTATAGAGTTAATAGAGGCTACAAAATCTATCTAATGAAATTACATTACAAATGTAAAGCGTACGTGCTGTAGACTAAATATGTGAAATTCCTGGTAAGTTTGTGTTAGGCATTGCTAGCGAAAGATAAAAACTATTGTTACTGCTTTTATTCCCTCCCTGGTTTGTTCGAGAAATTTTTCTATGAGCCTGTTGAATAAATCTTGCATGCCAGGTGTAGATGCAATGAGGCGTTCAGTTCACAATTTATGTCAACAATTATAGAACATTTTTTTCTTTACCTTATCATGACTCAAAGCTTAATTTAGTGAGTGGCAGCTTTGTATCTATATGCTTACCTGTTCTCAGTCTAACTCTTTCTATATGGAAGCTTTTTACCAATGCAATGGAAGAAATTTCAGAGACAAAATGTTTAATGGTTTTTAAGAGTTAATCTACATATTTATGCAACATAACATATTATATATGAATTTTTAGATAATTGAACGTGGTATTAGATTTCACCAATACCAAGATGATACAAGACATGTAAAAAAAATGTGGTTTGATGGCGGTTCATATAATCAAATTGAGAGTGACACACTATGCGGCGAAACGTAAGCGGCCGAAATCATCATGGCGCACAATGCGTCAAAACATATGGAAAGAGTTGATAAGGTAGTATGAAAATAAAAAAATATACAGATTCAAATTAGGATCAGAGGTAAAGGCACAGCTCACAGCACCAGAGCTGGAAGTTGTAACCTATCTTGCCAAGAGAATAGGGATCGAAGAGGGAAGACAACCCGGTACAGAAAAAATCTCATGCAGAAGTTGGATGTGTTGGGCCAAAAGGCACAAATATCACAGTTTTACTACAAACCACAACACAGACACGTCTATGATGAAGAATAAGTAGCAGAAGAAAATGAAGCTATGAATTATTTATTTTCAAATCACATTTAATATACAATAATTCCAATATTTTTCCCTTCAAAATAAACTCACATATGCTCCTCATATTTCAGCATCACATTAAAAATTCTACTCATTATTTATTATATGATGATACATGCCCTAATTAACACATTTTCTTATCTACTCTTAAAACAGTTCCTGCAGTGGTGGTGTCTGATATCAAAGACTACCGTGAGGATTGATACATCCCAAATTCCCTCGTGCAGAATCAGGAAGTAAAAAAAAGCCAAAACAACATTATATCAGCTTATCTAAAATTAAATAACTCATACTAACTTCCTGACAGTAAACGCATCTCCCCTGTTAAAAATTAAATAATCACAAATTGCATATTTGTTCCCACCTCCTAACATGACAAAAAATAACTACAAAAAAGTCTAACATGAATAAATATATCATTGTAGCTAACTGCATAAATATTTAACATCATTTATAAAGAATACAAAAATAAAGGGAAACAAAATAATTATATTTATGCCAAACATTGTTGGGGCTGTTTATACTTAAAAGAAATGTCTTAAATGCCTTTTTTTTTTCTTTTCTGGCCATACAGTTTCCAGATTTGATAAAGTCTTGTATCACTCTTATAACTAGAGATGTTCTGGGAATGTAAGGTCATCTGGTGTGATAAATGCATCAATGAAAATGAGCACTCATTAGGGAAGACTGGGCATGGCGAGGAACGGGACGCAACGCAGCCACAAAATCATGGCAAGAAAATATCAAGTATTCCTTAGTTGCTTCTCTTTGCAAGCTACAACATTATCTGTCAGCCATTTCCTGTTTAGAGTATGGCACTTGTTAGTAAGAGCTATTTTGTGTGTGTTAAGTAAATATTAGCATCAGTCTAAACATTGCTAACAATGGATCTTGGCGCAGGCAAGTCATGAGTTTATAATATAAAGTATTGTGTCATTTTTACACCCAAAAAAGAATATGTTTTTTGTCTAATCAGAAACGCAGGAGAATTTTTGTGCAAATGATACATCGTCTGGGTTATGACCCACTTAACAGAGGGATTTTTATTGAGGATGATTTCTTGCCTGCGTCTGTTACTGACCAGTCTGTAAGCATGTCTGTCAGTGCAACTACATGAAACATACCAGAGGAAGTCAGTGAATCTGAATGTAGGCATATGTGTGCACCAACAAGACGTAAGGTGTAATTGATTGCTGCATTGGTCCTGTTTCTAATTAAGAGGATTGCTGCAAGTGGTAGTTCACTTGACCCTGTTTGTAGTCCAACTGCTGCAAGTGGTAGTTCACTTGACCCTGTTTGCAGTCCAACTGCTGCAAGTGGTAGTTCACTTGACCCTGTTTGTAGTCCAACTGCTGCAAGTGGTAGTTCACTTGACCCTGTTTGTAGTCCAACTGCTGCAAGTGGTAGTTCACTTGACCCTGTTTGTAGTCCAACTGCTGCAAATGGTAGTTCACTTGACCCTGTTTGTAGTCCAACTGCTGCAAATGGTAGTTCACTTGACCCTGTTTGTAGTCCAACTGCTGCAAATGACGTCTGTCTTGGCCATGCTTCTACCTCAACTAGGCTTAAAGCAGCTCTATAGTTTCTCCAGAAGACATTTGCACACATTCACAAGCAGCTGCTAAACAACCACTGGTTGAAATAGAAAGAGGGCAAAACAACTATCCCAACCAATACTCCAGTTAAACAGCTATTTTTTTTCGTTCACCAGCTTTTACCTCTGACGAAGTCCCTGGAGAATAGGAAGTGAATTTTGCATGTTAATCCATTTTTCCCTGGCAGCCGTGTGCACAGGGGTCCCTCGCCACACAGGCAGATAACTCCGACTTTGGAGGTACTCATATTTTTCCGTCGATGAGTAATTAACGTTTCATGTGGTTCTAGATTATAAAGTTTATTTAAAATTAAGTGTTTTCAGAAAGTCTTTGCAATGCTGACCGGAGGGTTCACTTTATGCACCCCAGGCCTCGGCAGCCTAGTTTGGAAACCACCTGACTGGACTACCGACGTTCGGACAACCCATGTTCAATACCCGCTGGAAGCAGTGTGAATTGTACTCGTGGTTGGAAAAAAAAATACCCCACAGTCGACCCAGCTGTTGGCAGAAATGGGTACCAGGGTATTACCCTGGGAAGGTGAGGAATGTCGCCTCGCACCATGAGTTTCGATGATTGAAGTGACACTATCCAGTAATCTTCAAACATTTCTGGATAGACAGCACATATGGGTGAAAACTCGCGTGCTAAGATGCCGGTTCAAGTCTCGTATTTTACCTTTACATTCAAATTAAGAGGGGGCTCTTTACTTTTTTTTTTTTTATGAAGTTTTATCTCAATCAATCAGAGTACAGAAACTCAAAAAAGAGAAGGTGAATAATGATTACAGAATTACTGAATACAGTAATATGAGTTCATAATTAAGGAAAAATCAAATAATAACATAGAGGTAGAAAACTCCAACATCAACGAGCTACTCTTTGCAGATGACCAATGCCTAATATATGAGGATGAAAACCTGCTACAACAGCATTTAACATCTTTAGATAAAAGCTGCACAAACTACGGTATGAAAATTAACACAGCAAAACAGAGTCTATAAGAATAAGCAATTAAGTCACCCATTAAACATTAAGATCAAAGATAAAGAAAAAACAAGTAGAGGAATTCAAGTATTTGGGCACAATGTTCACAGAAGATAGAAAACTAGACAGAGAAATTGACATAAGAATACAAAAAGCAAATGCTGTCACATACCAGCTTTCACCATTGCTAAGACATCAAACATTTCTAGCCAGCTAAACAACAAATAATAAATAGCATTTTCATACCAACTTTGTGCTATGAAAGTCAAACATGGACCCTTTCTAAATCCCATTTAAGAAAGATCAATACATGTGAGATGTGATGCTTGAGAAAGTAACAAACAACACAAGAAGAGATAGAATACCAAATGAAACCATAAGAAAATGGTAGGAACAAAACCCTGCCAAGAATATATAGAACAACAACAACTTAAATGGTTTGGCACCAGGTCAGAATGAATCCTTATCAATCACCATCAAGGGCGTTCTTGTCGAGAATGCATGGAAAAAGACCAAGAGGTAGACCCAGAAGATGGGTAGATGCAGTGACAGAGACATGTAACAACAAAGGAAAATCACTAATTCAGACAGTTCGAGCAGCTCAAGACTCAAGAAAGACAAATGATATAAAACCATGACACCTTTTAGGTATCAGTGAAAGAGAAAAGAGGAAGAAGAGTGAGTTCATATTAATTATATATTTAAACGTGTTGTGTAGGCAATACTATACTCTACAATTTTATATATATTATTATATATATATATATATATATATATATATATATATATATATATATATATATATATATATACACTCAAATAAAAATTCTAGCCATGTCATGTCAGTGCTAGATCTTGTAGTAATAGTTAATAAATAAGAGAGTAGACTGATAGTCACAAAAGCCGCATGTCAGTGTGAGTGTATGACTTGACTATGTTACTACTGTAGTAAGTCTGAGTGAGTCAGAGACAGTGAGAGTGGAGCTTTACAATTTACACTGTTATAAGTTATTACACACCACAATGACACAACTGTGACAACACTCGACACTCACAGTCTGACAGTGAGTTGAGTGAGGAGTGAAGGTACTACAATAATAAACTATAATAAACGATATTATAATATATATTATATATATATATGTTTTTTTTTTCCATTAAAGAAACGTAATTGGTGGATAGTGTCAAATGAGAAAGGTACTAGATGAAACGAGATGACTATCATATTAATCAAGCATATACGTCTTCATCTTACTCGACTGAAGTAAGTCACAACTGAAAACTGTCTTACTGGATCGATATGTACCAACAAAGATGTTTTTTACATTAAAGATGGCTGCCGGCGCTTGAAATCAGCTTATATAACACTTAAATATTGACAAGAAATAACATCAAAACGCGGGAAACGATCTCCAGTTGGTGTAAAATCTGTCGACAAAATACTTTCAACTATGCAAAATAAATTTATGAGATTGAGCATACAAAATAAAGAAAAAGAGCATTTTATTTATGTCATTGCCTCGTATCCTTCCAGAATATCACCGGAAGTGTCAATCACTAGTCATCACCATCAGGTGCCATGTACTATCATGCTGTAACTCAGTGGTTAGTGAACTGGACTACAAAGGACAAGGGGTAGGTTCGATCCCAACCGACGGCTCCCGGTTCACCCAGCCCTTAATGGGTACCAGATATTTTTCTGAGAAAGTAAAGCGACAAGGGCGTAATACCAACCACATTACCCCAAAAAGCATGTGCCGAAGGTCTGTAAAATGTATGGTCACTAACACCATATTTCCTATACGCCACTCGGCGTGACGGGGGAACTTTACTTTTATAATTCTTTGCCAACTTATTCTCCTTGTAATGTTTTAAACTGTATATTTTCTAATTTTGTCTTCACCTGTCTCTTTTGCCTGCAATTTTTCCTATCGTCACGATATTTTCGAGCCATTACATAGACCTACCTAAAGAAAGAGAACTATTTCAATAAATTTTAAAGGCTTTCTTTTCATTTTATCCTCAGAACTTTTTCATTATTTATTATTTTAGCTAGATTTTAGCTGTTATGATATTGTAACCATTACTTTGTAAACCGTGTCTCTGTGACCAGTACCAGTCCAGTACCTTCGAGCTGCATATCAACCAAGTTAACTTCCTTCTTTTTTTAACATATAACGGTAGTTTTCGCATGTGTGCCCCGTAACCTGATATATGCCCATTTTAGTAAACGCTGTCACAAAACGTATTTAGGTGAGATGGGTTGACGATTATTGGTAGCTTTTAGATACATTTCTATAATATCTCTCTGGATTTCGGTTCCCAAGTGTCTACTCACTTTAACTCTCCTGATCACCAGGACCCAGACGATATCCTAGCAACCAGTGTCGTTTTCTGCTCCTCTGATGACCTCAGTCTGTTAGCTCTGAAGAACTGACTCGCAGTCCGTCTTGGCTTTCTCCACCCGAGAGAACCCACTCATTTCATTTCTTTCTATCATACCCCTCCCTCTTTTTTTTTCTTTCCCCTATCCTGATTTGTTTAATTTCTCCTACTCTTTCTAGTTAGTTTTTGTGGAAATAAAATATAATCTTTTTCTCCTACTCTTTCTAGTTTAGTTTTGTCGAAATAAAATATAATCTTTTTCTCCTACTCTTTCTTGTTTAGTTTTGTCGAAATGAAATATAATCTTTTCTCCTACTCTTTCTTGTTTAGTTTTGTCGAAATAAATATAATCTTTTTCTCCTACTCTTCTTGTTAGTTTTGTCGAAATGAAATATAATCTTTTTTCTCCTACTCTTTCTAGTTTAGTTTTGTCGAAATAAAATATCATCTTTTTCTCCTACTCTTTCTAGTTTAGTTATGTGGAAGAAAATATCATCTCATTGCACAACGTACAACTCCATAGTGCTGATATTCCCTCCTCAGCACGTTCCACAGAATGAAGCACGCCGGCCACACACTAGTGAAAGAACTGAAGATGGCTTCAGGTCAGATGCATGAATTCCGCAGCTTTGGCGAAGACATAAAGAGAAGATCTATTCCTTCCACTGAGACATTTGACCCTTTCATTTTGTTATTTTCCATCTCCGCTAATGGATCCTTTCCTCGTATTCCTATTCTGATGGTTCTCAATTTTCTTCATTTTCTCAGGATCAGTCCTTAAAACATTTCCTATAGGAACTGCTTGGTCTCGAGGCAAGACGCGGCCTCGAGACAGAGAGGTTGTGAGTTCAAATCCCGGCTGCACGGTTGGGATTTTCATTTATGATTTTTCTCTGCGGCAACCACCCCTGATCTCAGCAGCGAGACCCGGCTTGAAACGCCAATTACTCATCGACGGAAAAAATATGAGTACCTCCGAAATCGTAGTTATCTGCCTGTGCGGCGAGGGACCCTGTACACACGGCTGCCAGGGAAAAAAAAGATAAATCGCAGTCACAATATCAAACAAATACCAAGTCCTCCAACAACTAGAAAATACAATAAATATAAAGATCATGGAACAGGTAAAAAATATATGGAAAGAGACATGCGAAGAAACACTGGGGAAAAGAGAACGCCAGAATAAGGCATGGATGACAGCAGAGACCCTGGATAAAATTAAAGAAAGAAAGAACAAGAAAGCAGACATAAATAAAAGCAAAACAAGAAGTAATAAAGCCAAGACACAGGAAGCTTACACAAAGGTGAACAAAGAAGTGAGAAGATGCATTAAAAGGGATAAGAGGAAATATATAGATGAATTAGCTAAAGAGGCAGACGAAGCAGCAAATAAAGGGAATATGAAAGAACTGTACAACAGCACAAAGAAATTAGGTGGAAAATACAAACAGATCAACGCCTTTATCAAAGATAAGAAAGGAAATCTGCTTAGTAATATAAAGGAACAAATGAGAGATGGAAGGAGCACTTTGAAGAACTTTTGAACAGACCTGGCTCAAATAATCCTCAGATATACTACCAGCAGAAGAAGAATTACACGTTAACTGCGGAAAACCAAGCAAAGAAGAAATAATGAAAGCCATCAAACTGTTAAAAGATGGTAAAGCCACAGGACCAGATGAAATTCCTTCGGAAGCCATCAAAGCAGATATTATCACCTCTACCAAGATGTTACATAATCTATTGGATAAAATTTGGGAGAGGGAAGAAATACCTAAAGACTGGAGAGAAGGTTATATGATCAAACTACCAAAGAAAGGAAGTTTACAGGAGTGCACAAATTATAGGGGAATTATGCTACTATCAGTGCCAGGAAAAATATTAGGCAGAATCATTCTGGAGAGACTAAAAGAGGCTATAGAGAAACACTTGAGAGATGAACAAGCAGGTTTAGGAAGAACAGATCATGTGCTGATCAAATAACTACTCTACGTATAATAGTTGAACAAAGTTTAGAACTAAAATCCCCACTTTATATTGGATTCATAGATTACGAAAAGGCATTTGATAGTTTAGACAGAAGAATGCTTTGGAAGTTGCTGAGTCATTATGGAATCCCCATAAAGTTTATTAACCTGATAAAAACAATGTATGAAGGAACAAAATGTAGTGTGGTGCATGAAGGACAGCTTACAGAAGCATTGAAATAAGAACAGGAGTAAGGCAAGGATGCCTTCTGTCTCCATTTCTCTTTCTACTGGCCATAGATTGGATTATGAAAATAACTCAAAACAACAGAAATGGGATCCATGGTCACTGCCAAACAACTTGATGATTTAGACTTTGCTGATGACATAGCTCTCCTATCACACAGCCACCAACAGATGCAAGATAAAATGAGTATATTAGATGAGAGATCACAACAGCTAGGACTAAAGATTAATAGAGATAAGACCAACATTATGAGAATTAATGCAGTTGGCAATAACCAAATAAAACTAGGAGAAATACCTCTACTAGACGTACAATCTTATATATATCTGGGCAGTAATATAGATAAAGAGGGAGGAACAGAAAACGATACCAAAATAAGGATATCAAAAGCAAGAGGAGCTTTCATTGCACTGGGAAACTATGGAAATCCAAAGAAATTAGGCTAAATACAAAAATACAAATTTTCAACTCCAATGTTAAGTCGGTTCTATTATATGGCTGTGAAACATGGAGAATAACAAAACTGACAATCACGAAGGTACAGACTTTCATTAATGGATGCTTGCGCAGAATAAAGGGATGGAAATGGCAGGACAAAGTCACAAACGTGGAATTATGGAAATGTACCGGTCAAATACCAGTGGATAAAGAAATACAGCGAAGACGATGGCGATGGATAGGACACACACTACGGAAACCAACTGAGAGTATTACACAACAGGCCCTTTTTTGGAATCCCCAGGGAAAAGACAAAGAGGAAGACCAAGGAATTCTTGGAGAAGACAGATTGAAGCAGAGATGAAGATGATGGGGAAGACATGGAATGATCTTAAAAGAATTGCAAAAAACGGAACGACTTGGAAAGTGTTTGTTGAAGACCTATGCTCCACTGGGAGCTAAAAGGTAGAAGAAGAAGAAGATTGCACAACGTACAACTCCATAGTGCTGATATTCCCTCTCAGCACGTTCCACAGAATGAAGCACGCCGGCCACACACTAGTGAAAGAACTGAAGATGGCTTCAGGTCATATGCATGAATTCCGCAGCTTTGGCGAAGACATAAAGAGAAGATCTATTCCTTCCACTGAGACATTTGACCCCTTTCATTTTGTTATTTTCCATCTCCGCTATGGATCCTTTCCTCGTATCCTATTCTGATGGTTCTCAATTTCTTCATTTTCTCAGGATCAGTCCTTAAAACATCTTCCTATAGGAACTGCTTGGTCTCGAAGCAAGACGCCGGCCTCGAGACAGAGAGGTGTGAGTTCAAATCCCGGCTGCACCGGTTGGGATTTTCATTTATGATTTTTCTCTGCGGCAACCACCCCTGATCTCAGCAGCGAGACCCGGCTTGAAACGCCAATTACTCATCGACGGAAAAAAATATGAGTACCTCCGAAGTCGAGTTATCTGCCTGTGCGGCGAGGGACCCCAGTACACACGGCTGCCAGGGAAAAAATAGATTAACACGCAAAATACAGTTCCTAGTCTCTAGGGACTTCGTCAGAGGTAAAATCTGGCGAACGAAAAAAAATTCCACCCCTCCCCCCAACCACTCTGCTCTACTTAAGAACTGCTGTATGATCAGCTGTGTTTCGCCGACCCTGATGCTGGCAGTCAGCTTTGGGTCAATTACTGGTTGGACGCGTTGACCCGCCTATTCCTTGTTATTTGTTTTCGTTCCTAGCCGGAGACGTTCGGTCGAAACGTTCGTTCTTTAGATTGATCTTATTGGCAACAGTTGAAGCATAATTGTTGTCTTTTATTATTGCATCTAATTAGACGGTCATACCAGACATGCTTTTTTCTTTTTCTTTTTTTTTACAGAAGAGTTCCGAATACAATTGTTAGCAGGTTGTTATCTCCACTCTAAGGCAGGCGGGGAGGAAAGGGGGTGGGGCTGGTAATGCTAGAGGCACGATGTCGGCCTCTGAACAGGAGAGAACCGGGTTCAAAGATCACCGAAGTTGTGATTTTTCAAAAATAGAAAAAAAAATGAATCCGTGATTCTTTATGACTTTACCCTTCCCTGATCTCTTGTGTAGTGAGATTCAATGTCTAGCCCAATCGGTTAACGGCAATAACAGGACAACCAGTGTGCACTCGCGTACGTTAAAGAACCCTTGGTAGTTATAATCGAAAAGAGTAGACCATAAATATGGCCACTGTGCAGGCAACATTGTCAGCAGAAAGCTACCCACATCATGAATCCCAGGCCATGCTTCGGAGTCGAGCACGCGGGCCAGGATTCGATTCGGATTTTCTAGAGGGAGATATAGGAGCACATACGGATTCTGGTGTGTAGCGACCTCGGAGATATCGAAGCACATACGGATTCGCCTGGTGTGCATCGACCATGATCCAAACATATAAACACCAAACATCTTAACACCAAACATATAAACACCAAACAACAACAATCCTCCATTCTAATTAATAAACTGCCCAAACCAAATCCAAACCACCTTATCTATTACTAAAATTAACTAGTTAAAAAGAAGAAAAAAAATCGAGGCCAAAGACTCAAAAAGGTTCTATGAGTCATATGTTCCTCAAAAAACAAGTAACGGACGGAGAATACTGACCAGCTAGCAAATTCAGAGAACGTCAATCAACAAACTGAATGATTTATAATCACTTATTTTATAGCCACTTTGAAGATATGTCTATCATCACGGATACTGCTGGTGAAATATAAAACAGTTCTGATCCATAACATCATGGAAGAAGAAAAACGATATGAATTATGGGATATCAATTGTATAGAAGGAGATAGATCTGGTCTCAATGAGCAACCACTACGGAATGGAGAAAGCTGGATGCGGCCATCCTAACTGTAACACTGACCATGAGGGCGACAGAATCAGAATGAGAAAGAAAGTTCTAAACACAAACAGTTCTATAGGGGAATAATAGATCAGCAAGTGTGCAAAATATTATATTACGGGGACAATAAGTCAGCAAAAAAGTATGCATAGAAGACATTAAATCAGCAAGTGTGCAAGAAATTATAGATGAGGAATAATAACTCAACAAGTGTGTAAGAAAGTATATTAAGGGGATATTTAGTCAGTAAAGTGTGCAAGAATTATTTACAATAAGTCAACAAAACGTTCAAAAAAATTATATTAAGGGGACAATAAGCAGCAAAGCGTGCTAGAAATTATGTGTAGGGGACAGTAAGTCAGCAAAAGGTAAACAAACGTATGTGAAGGAGACAGTAAGTCAGCAAAAGGTAAACAAACGTATGTGAAGGAGACAGTAAGTCAGCAAAAGGTAAACAAACGTATGTGAAGGAGACAGTAAGTCAGCAAAAGGTAAACAAACTTATGTGAAGGAGACAGTAAGTCAGCAAAAGGTAAACAAACTTATGTGAAGGAGATAGTAAGTCAGCAAAAGGTAAACAAACTTATGTGAAGGAGAGAGTATGTCAGCAAAGCGTGCAAGAGATCATGTATAGGTTGCACCATCAAATACCATGCCTACGTGCGTAGGTGATCATGTCTCTCCACAACCCTCGATCTCGATAGTTATTTATCATTTCTGTTGTTGACCTTCTGCCAAGCATTCTTTTAAAGGCTGTCTGGTATCTGTTCTCTGTGCTCCCTACATCTCTTCGTCCCTCAATTTTCTCTGTTGTTACAATATTTTCCAGCTGTAGCCTTATTATTACATGGCAAAAAAATTATGACTGTTTCTGCCTAATATCAGAAATTAGCTCCATTTTTTTTTTCAGTTCCAGCCGCTTTATGAACGTTTCCATTACTCTTCTTAGCTGCCCATGGTATTCTTAGCATTCTTCTGTAAAACCACAATTCTACAACCTTCAGTGATGCTACTGCCCGTTGTCCCATTGTCCGTGATTCATACCCATATATTAAGACTGGTTCAGCTAGACACTTAATAACTATTTTTCTTCGTTCCATTTTTGAAAACGGATTGTACAGTATCTTCCTCATTTCTTGAAAAGCTTCCTGAGCTATTCTGCATCTCATCATCATCATCATCATCATCATCATCATCATCATCATCATCATCATCATCATCATCATCATCATCATCATCGAGTGCCGTCTCCGCAACGAAGGTTGGCTACCATGGATTGCCATTCCACTCAGTTTCTTGCCTTGATGGTGCAGGTTGTCATAGATTGACTTGTCCATCTTTTGATGTTACTCGTCCATGTTAGTCTTGGTCTGCCTCTACCTCTTTTACCTTGTATTTTCCCTTCCAATATTACTTTTAGTAGGCTGTTGTGTCTTTTAACATGTCCCCAAAAATTTCATTTGTCTTGTCTTATTGTATTTACTAGTTCTCTTTTTAATAGTAAAAAAAAAAGTAAAGTACCCCCGTCACGTCAAGTGCGTATAGGGAATATGGTGTTAGTGACCATAAATTTTACAGACATTCGGCACATGATTTTTGGGGTAATGTGGTCGGTATTACACCCGTGCCGCTTTACTTTCCCAGAAAAAAATCTGGTACCCATTAAAGGCTGGGTGAACCCGAAAGCCGTCGGTTGGGATCGAACCCTACCTCTTGTCCTTTGTAGTCCAGTTCACTAACCACTGAGCTATCGCGGTTATTTGTGTTATATTTGGTTATATTTGTCGTCATTTTAGGTACAGTAAAACTTTCATTTAGATGACCTGATATTTAGCGGGAAAAAAGTGTGGCTTTGTAATTGTATTGATAAGAAACTCGTAAAGTTGCCTGAATAAAGACAAGCCCTGAACAAAGGATGAACACCCACATGTGATAAAGTCAAGTGTTATCTAGAAACTGGAAGTTTAAAACACCATAATAAAATAGCTAGGAAGTCTAGTGACAAACGAGAAATCACAAAAAGCAGAGATAGATAAAACGATAATTCACAAACAGCAGAGATAGACAAACGACAATTCACAACAGCAGAGATAGAAAAACGACAATTCACACACAGCAGAGATAGACAAACGACAATTCACAAACAGCAGAGATAGACAAACGACAATTCATAAACAGCAGAGATAGAAAAACGACAATTCACAAACAGCAGAGACAGATAAAACTATAATTCACAAAACAGCATGGATAGACAAACGATAATTCACAAACAGCAGAGATAGACAAACGACAATTCATAAACAGCAGAGATAGAAAAACGACAATTCACAAACAGCAGAGATAGACAAACGATAATTCACAAACAGCAGAATTAGACAAACGATAATTCACAAACAGCAGAGATAAACAACGATAATTCACAAACAGCAGAGGTAGACAAACGATAATTCACAAACAGCAGAGATAGACAAACGATAATTCACAAACAGCAGAGATAGACAAACGATAATTCACAAACAGCAGAGATAAACAAACGATAATTCACAAACAGCAGAGATAGACAAACGATAATTCACAAACAGCAGAAATAGAGAAATGATAATTCACAAACAGCAGAAATAGAGAAATGATAATTCACAAACAGCAGAGATAGACTCAAGATGCAACAAAACTTGTCAAATCATTGGATAGCTATCACCACTATTGTCCAACAAGGAAGTAACTCTAGAGGCGAAACGGTCACTTTACCATACAATCTTCATCCCAACGTTGTGCTACCAATGCCAGACCTGGACCCTAGATGCAAGAACAACAAGATAAATAACCTCTACAGAAATGAAATGTGTTAGACGAATTACAGGAAACAGCCTGAGAGACAAGATCAGGAATGAAGAACTGAGGAGAAAAAAGCTAGGAATAACCCTGCCATAGAATATATAAAAAACAACAGATACAATGATTTGGCCACGTGACAAGGCAGAGTGATCAACACACAACGAGCCCTCAATAAAAGTGAGAATTCCAGACTCAAAGGTCGACCACGAGAAAGATGGATGGAACATTAGAAACACTTAGGAAACATAACAGCAGCAGAAGCGAACAAAAGAGCAACAGACCGCGAATTATATCTCCCCTCGACGCTGAAAGGCAAATGAGGAAGGAAAGAAGAGAAGAGAATTACCTTCAACATGGCCACAATGTGACAATTGGTAAGTATGTTGTACACATTTTTCTTCCACGGTTCTAGAATGTGATAATCTAATGATATTTTTATCCGCAAGTGGATATCAACATTGAAGGAATGGACCTGGAGACAGTTCAGAATTACAACTACCTTGGACATACTATAACCAGTGATGGAAAATGTACAACTGAAATAAACAAAAGAATAGGAATGACAAAAGTAATTTTAATGTCATGAAGAACATACTAACATCAAAACAAATAACACCAGGGCTAAAACTAAGAATAGCAAAATGGTATGTCTTCTCAACATTCCTATACGGTGCAGAAATATGGACGTTAGATAAGAAAACAGAACAGAGAATTAAAGCCTTTGAAATGTGGATATATAGAAGAATAGGTAGGAAGGAAGGAAAAGAAAACAAACGATGAAGTCTTAAAACAACTAAACATGAAAGAGAACTACTAAACACAATTCAAACAAGACAAATGAGATTTTTGGGCCATGTTAAAAGACACAAAGGCCTACTAAAATTAATCCTGGAGGGGAAAATAGAAGGTAAAAGGGCAAAGACCTACTAAAATTAATCCTGGAGGGGAAAATAGAAGGTAAAAGGGCAAAGGCCGACCAAGACTAACATGGACGAGTTTCATCAAAGGATGGACAAATCAGCCTATGACAACCTGCACGATCAAAGCAAGAGACAGAGCGGAATGGCGCTCCATGGTAGCCAACCTTCGTTGCGGAGACGGCACTCGATGATGATGAACGTTATTTTTAATGGCAAATGGCTAATATATTTGTATATCCTACATATGTGTATATACTAAGTAATATTGTCCGGTCCATTTTTAGGTCATAAATGCAAGCATATTTCGATGATTTTTGAGTTATATTTTTGACATTTTTACGTCATAAAAATCCAAGCTCTAATGGGTCTATTATTATCATCAAATAGTATTCCCCATTGTCTGGATATATGGAGATAACAAGTACAATAATATATGGGCAAGATGATTCCATCTATTTTTAGATATAGCCACATTTGGAATGGGACAGAACGTGTCTAGGCATGTCGCTCACTCGAAACGATCGATGCCATGTATGGCTGTATAGTAGGGAAAATTGAAAAATATAGAAAAAATGGTATGGTAAAGCTTTACGTGGTTAGTAGATGACACAGATTTGAACGACTTTCGGCTCAATAGGCCTTCAGCAGGAACAAACAAACAACATACACACAGATAACTAATCCTACATAGCTAACTAGTAATGAAACATCCAAACAAAATAATCGAAATATGTTAAAGAAAAGAAAATTGACTTCCTTGTGTCGTGGACCGTGGTCAGAATGGAAAAGGAATGGCCCCACAGTGTAGCTGTAATTATACCCTCAGGTCAGGTGAATGGTTCTAAAAATACACGAGTGGGGGAACGCTGTCTAGGTTACGTCGACTGCAGAGACACCGATAATGTCTGAAAGTATCTAAGGGCCCATAAATGCATGTGTACACACATACAGATGCGCGTATACATATATACACGTACAAGCAGACTTGCACATACTTATACATATCAACATACACATATATATACATACACATACAATATATGCATACAAGCAAGCACACACATACATGCATATATATATATATATATATATATATATATATCAATACCCGTATATATGAACACAAACATGCATGTGCACATCCATACGGGGACAATCATATGTGTAGAAATGTGCGCATAACGCACACCTAACCAGAGGAGTTCACACCGGGTCAGTGTGCATACTCGATGGCTGTATAATACTCTACATATAGAATGGTGTCACACACTGATTAGGTATTGTTTACTTTATAATAGTAAGTATTATTTTGTTTGTGAAAATACAAATATAAATAATAACAACTAATAAATAACATTGATCACTGAACCAATAATTGTGGTAAATAATTATTGATAAATAAAAAAAGTGGAAAATTAATACTAAGTGTTTGAAATGTTTTCAGTTATTCTTCCTCTTGGGATTTCCTATTGCTTATGTCAGCAATAGGAATATTGTCTGTGGAGTGGAAGGTCTACATATCTTTATCAGGCAGTTGAGACAATCGTATTTACGCGAAGAAGCTCGACTAACTAAGCAATCAATTACATGTTTCAGGCTGTGGCAATAGCCAGTAAGTGATAATCATATTCTGGCTAAACAGAGAAGAAAATGTATGTTATGTATAGTCAGTTCACAACATAGTTCAGTGAAATCGCCAGTGACCTTGCCTTGCTATGTCGCAGTTAAAGTGGCGCTAGTTCTGTTGAAACTAACATAAGAAGGGAGTGGTCAATATGGTACAGTGAGGCATTCTGTCAACATTTGGAACTTACATTTACATTCTAATAAAGAATAAAGTGTTTTTACATAATATTGTATTAGTTATTGAAAGGAGTGTGTGCACGAAACAATATTTTACCTGAAACTGATCATTCTGTCACATCTAGCTTGACAAGGGCAGAAGAAATATAACGATTACGTGGTACAATTTTTAGAACATGAAGCAATTTATTATTTTAGAGATTTCTCTAATTTATTATGCAAGTACGTGCATAATTGGAATTTTATGTTTGTTAAAATAATTATTTAAACGTTAGAATGGTTATTTATTCGACCTCCAATGAGTTTAAAATTGGGAATAAGTGAGTATATTTATAAAATTATTTGTAATTTGTTATTACTCATTATGAAGTATATTATTACAATACTTCAGAAAATGAAGCAAAATAGACAAAATGTTTAATATATAGTACAGTTAATAGTCAATCACTTCAATTCTATTATCAATAACTAATTTACTGGAAGAATACTAATAATGTTATATATATAACACTCAATGTTATAAAGAACGAAGATAAAGAACGGAAATATCAGTGAGGCTGCTTGGTTTTCCCATACCCTCAGAAACAAGTACGGGTAATTTCCATTCCGTGCTGAACGTACGTTTCATCATCTCTACATATTTAGTTTGTAAGCAATCATTTATTGTTTAAAGATTATAACAACAAAATATTTTAATACACAAAATAAAACCACGTTGAACTGTATATACTTCCCAAGGGAGATTAATCGAGCTTTTTTTTCTTTAGAAATGCATGTAATTTAACTTTGTTCAGGAGATGACAAATACTGGTGAAGAAATTAATTTATCAGCATATCATTATTAATTATTATGTAATTTAGGAGTTTAGCTACCTATTTCCGCTAACGAGTGATCTCCCCGATTGATCGTGCGTATTTTAATGTGTAACTTTGTTTCTAGTTTTTGTCCATTTAATTATTATTTTTGTCTCAACAAAGTTTAGGGTATTCCCACCCTAACTCAGGGTTAAGGCAAGAAATGCAAGTGAATGCATACAAATGCGAAGCTGCAGTAAAGCTGAATGCGAGGCTCAGGGGTGTTCTAATGACAGTTAATATTGTATCATCAGCATACCTTAGATTATTTATATTATGACCTCCAATTGTTATTCCAGGCATGCCCCTTATGGATCTTAAAATAATATCACTATAAATATTAGACAAATCTGGTGACAGCACACAACCTTGTCTAACACCCTGTTTTATTTGTTGAAACATTCCCAATTGGTTTCCAGTTCTTATGGCCGCTGTTTGTTGCCAGTACATGTTCTTATTATTCTTAGATCTTTGCTGTCTACGTTTATGCTTTCTAAAATGTTGATTATTTCTTGGTCCTTTACTTTGTCAAATGCTTTGGTATAATCTATGAAACAGAGGTATAGATCTGTTTTCACCTCTATGGCTCTTTCTACTAAAGATCTTATGATATAAATGGCATTGCTCGTTCCTTTACCTCCAACAAAACCACACTGTTCATCGCTAATTTCTGGACTGATTTTGTTTCGCACTCTTCGCATGATGATTCTTAGTAATATCTTAGTCATATGACTCATAAGGCTTATTGTGCGATGATCATCGCATTCAATCGCACCCGATTTCTTTGGTAGGGCTATGAATATTGATTTGAGCATGTCGTCTGGTATATATCCGCTGTTGTAGATATCATTCATTATTTTTGTTATTATTTCTATTCCAAAATCACCCATGGCTTCAATCTCTTCTTTAGTTATATTATCTGGTCCAGGAGCTTTGCCTACTTTCATATTGCGCAAGGCGTCTTCCACTTCTTCTCTGAGTATTCTGGTCCTTCTCCATTATCCTTAATATTTACTTCCGTTCGTTCATCATTATAAAGATCTTTAATGTATTCTGTCCATCGTTCCATTATGTTTTCTTGATCAATCAACAGTCCTTCCTTTGATCATAAACATCCAGTTTTTTATTGCGTTTTTCTTCCTGTTATTTCTTCAATTTGTTTGTATATAGCTTTAGCATTCCTTTTTGTGGCATTTCAACCTCTTTGCATCTCTCTTTTAGCCATGCTTCTTTTGCTTCATTGTATTTTATTACAATTTCTTTATTTAATCTCTTATCTATCTATTGACCTTCGAGCCATATATACCGGCCCATAGGGCGTAGACCAAGATACTCCTTCTCTTATCTGAATTTGGTTCTAGCAGTTGTTAATTCTTTTAAAGATATTGTATAAAATCTCGCCATTTGTCTCTGTTCTGTGCAAGTAGCTCTATCTCAATGAGGGAGCCGATTCCTGCTGCTCTTGCCTCTCTGATCAATGTTCTTCTCAGTGTCTCTCTGAGACTTCCTCTTTTCCTCTTACCAGTTGTTCCCTACATGAGGGTTTGTTTTGCTATTCGGTTATTATCTCTTCTCATCACATGTCCAACATATGACCATCGTCTTTTCTTTATTACTGAAGATATTAGTGGTTGATTGGCGATTTCTCTAATTTCATCGTTTGTTTTGAATTCGTACCAAGTATTTTCCTTAGACATTTATTTTCAAATGCGTTCAACTTTGTTTCTATATCTCTTGTTGTTTTCCACCTTTCACACGCATACGTAAGGGTTGATAGTACATTTGATTTGAATAGTCTAAGTTTTGTGTTTGTGCTGATGAGTTTTGATTTCCACAACTTTTCAAGGCTTCTGAAAGATATTGCTGCTTTAGCTATTCTGATTCTAATTTCTTTGCTTGTATCCCCTTCTCGATCAATGTGACTTCCAAGATAAAGTGATGGGTATCTTCTACTGTTTGTTTTCCATGTATATTTTGTCGTCTGTTGGAATTAAGCTTTTCATGACTTTAGTCTTTTCATGTTTAATCTCAAGCCCAATTTTGCTGGCTATTGATGATAGTTCATTTGTGTTTTCCTGCATCGTTTTTATCTGACTGCTGATGAGTACTATGTCATCAGCAAATTCGAGGTCCTCCAATTGGTCTCCTTGTATCCATTCGATACCTTTATTACCAGTGCAGCATTTCTTCATTATGAAGTCCATAACAACTCCAAATAACAAGGGCGATAAAATACATCCTTGTTTAACCTCAGTTTCTATTGGGAAACATTCGCTCAGTCCTTCCTCTGTTCGAACTGCACATGTGTGACCATCATACATGTCTTAATAATATTTATGATTTTTTATGGTAAGCCATATTGCTTCAGAATTTTCCACAAAGAATCTCTATGAATACTGTCAAATGCTTTTTTGAAGTCGATGAAGTTAAGTACAAAAGGTTTATAAGTGTTGTAGTTGGTTATAAAAATCGTCCTTAACTTCATCATCAGCTTCGTTTAATCCTTATACTCATCTTTATTTTCTTAATTTCTTCTTCTTGTATCCATTAGCTGCAAAATGTCACCTGTCATCCATTTCTTTCTTGAATTTGTCCTCACTGGTGGTATGAACTCTTTTGATGTTTGTTGCATTGATTCTTTTAGCATTTCCCACTGTTCATCAGTGCTTTGTATCTTCTCTGTTGCATTGTACCGGTTCTGAATTGTGATTTTATATTTGTCTTGCAGCTTCTTGTCTGATTTTAGTAAATCTAAATTTAACTTGATGTTAACTGAGGCTCGTTTTGTTGCTTTTAATTTTACTCTAAGCTTTCCCACAACTGATACATGATCACTATTGCAATCTGCCCCTGGTCTAGTTTTCACACACACCAGGCTGTTTCTAAATCTATTGCTTATCATTATGTAATCAATTTGATCACATGCGTTGTCTCCTGGGCTTTTCCATGTCCACAGACGTCTTGGATGTTGCTTAAACCAGGTGTTTCCTATCATCATGTTGTGTGTTCTTGCCCATTCAATAAGTTTGTCACCTCTTTCATTCCTCTCGCCCAAGCCATAATGACCAACTACTTCCTCAACTCTTTCCTTTCCTACTTTTGCGTTAAAATCCCCTAGAACTATGGTGTTTTCATGTGGTTTGCATTCATGAAGTGCATCATTTAACTCGTCGTAAAATTTATCAATTGTTTCCTCTAGACGTCTGCTGTTGGTGCATAAACTTGTATAAGATTTATGTCTATTGGCATTCCATTCAATTTCACTAAAAGGACTCTGTCAGTTTACATAATACTTAAGTAAAAAGTACGTAAAATGCACAACAACATTATGAAATGTACAGTGCGCGTTATATGAGAAACCACATGTTCACCAAACTCAAAACAGGAACTACCAGCCTATGACACTGTACACTGGATAACATGACAACAAAATATGTTCTATAGGATTGCCTCCAGTACACAGACCTGAGAAAGACAAATATGTGACCCACACCCACCTCACTGGAAGCGAAACTATACCAGACAACTGAATCACTTAAACAGACAGCTGCCTTCATAAGAGAGTCTGGAGTCCTGGTCTAAATGAGCCTTGATCGCAGAAGAAAAAGAATGGATTTGTAAATACTCTATACCACTTTGTACAGTACTATAGTGTTTAATTCAATCTTGCCTGTTGTCAATAGAACTCTTGTATAATAGAGAACTATCAATGCTGTACTGCATTATATAACTAGAGACCATTGAACACTTACCAAACCATTGTTATAAACTTAAATTGCTCATGAAAATAGATAATCTTACAGCACTTAGACAATCCACAAACAGAATACACGAATTCAAGATGCAACTCAAACAATCCTTTAAGCATTCTCTTATCTTTTCTTCTTTTTGTCCCCAATCTCTTTCCTCCTCAATTTTTCCACCAGAAAGAAAATATTCCAAATGCTCCCTTCTCATAAAATGGTCACAATTATTTTTTTTAATACTAAAGTTGGAAATAAATATTCTCTCTTCTTTGACCTCATTTAGCACGTTCACTTGTTCTTTTAGTTTTCTGTAAACCACTTCAGATTTATTCAATGAAACCACACTTCTTTGGCCTCCAAAATTTGCTAGTCTGTCCGATTGTCCACGATTCGCTCCCATATATCAAGACTCTACAGTACAATGGAAAACTCTTTTTCTTACTTCCATTAAAAAAAATTGAACATAACATACTTTTACGTAAAATAAATAGCGTGATATATTGATATGTATGTATGTATAAACACAGTCCCATAGTTGTTTGCTCTCTCACAGAACTACCAGAGTAGAGCAAGACAACTACTTTATCTTACTTTCTGTTTCTACACATAACGAAACAAGAAGCAACGAATTTGAATGATTTTCTTACTTTCTGTTTTCTACACATAACGAAACAAGAAGCAACGAATTTGAATGATTTTCTTACTTTCTGTTTTCTACACATAACGAAACAAGAAGCAACGAATTTGAATGATTTTCTTACTTTCTGTTTTCTACACATGACGAAACAAGAAGCAACGAATTTGAATGATTTTCTTACTTTCTGTTTTCTACACATAACGAAACAAGAAGCAACGAATTTGAATGATTTTCTTACTTTCTGTTTTCTACACATGACGAAACAAGAAGCAACGAATTTGAATGATTTTCTTACTTTCTGTTTTCTACACATGACGAAACAAGAAGCAACGAATTTGAATGATTTTCTTACTTTCTGTTTTCTACACATAACGAAACAAGAAGCAACGAATTTGAATGATTTTCTTACTTCTGTTTTCTACACATGACGAAACAAGAAGCAACGAATTTGAATGATTTTCTTACTTTCTGTTTTTCTACACATGACGAAACAAGAAGCAACGAATTTGAATGATTTTCTCCTAAACATGAAAGCGAAATTCCCGATATAACTACTTTTTTAAACAGGTAAAGAAGTGTAATGGAGCCGCGATAGCTCAGTGGTTAGTGCACTGGGGAGCCGCGATAGCTCAGTGGTTAGTGCACTGGGGAGCCGCGATAGCTCAGTGGTTAGTGCACTGGGGAGCCGCGATAGCTCAGTGGTTAGTGCACTGGGAGCCGCGATAGCTCAGTGGTTAGTGCACTGGGAGCCGCGATAGCTCAGTGGTTAGTGCACTGGGGAGCCGCGATAGCTCAGTGGTTAGTGCACTGGGGAGCCGCGATAGCTCAGTGGTTAGTGCACTGGGAGCCGCGATAGCTCAGTGGTTAGTGCACTGGGGAGCCGCGATAGCTCAGTGGTTAGTGCACTGGGCTACATGGGACAAGATGTCGGGTTCGGTCCTGATCGATGACTTCCAGGTTTACTCAGTCTTAAATGGTTACATGATTTTTTTTAAATGAAAAAGTAAATGAAAGTGAAAGTAAAGCGGCATGAGCGTAATACTGACCCCATTACCCCAAACATCTTATGCCAAAGGTCTATACAAATTATGGTCACTAACACCATATTCCCTATATGCCACGTTCGTGACGGGGCTCATTACCTTTTTTTTTTTTTTTTTTTTTTTTTTTTTTTTTTTTTTTTAACTTTTAAAGCCGGGCAGTCTTATATCGGAGGGCTATCTGTCTGTCAGGCTGCCTGCCTGAACTCTTTTTCTCACTTCTATTGACATAGATTTGCTGTATAAGACGCTTTTCATTTTCTAAAATGCTATTTTAACCTGAGCTATTCTGCCTTTTATTTCTGTGGTGCTTCTTCCAACTGATGTTATTATTGTGCCCAAGCATTTGTTACCTTGGATAATGAAAAAGAGCAATGAAGACAGATTAACATTAACATATGTAATCATTGAAAAGAACTGGCTTTATAAACACCATTCTACAGATTAATTTAAAATAGGGCCACGTCAAAAGATACAGCGGGCTGGAAAGAACAATAATGGAAGGCATGGTTTCTGGGCGTTGCATAAGTGCCAGAACAAAAAGAAGGTGGTTTCAAGACATCAGAGACCTTGAACATGACAACAGAAGAAGTGGGAGACCTAGCAGGAGAGAGAGACCCCTACGGGCTGGATGAATGGAACGTTGAACATGACAACAGAAGAAGTGGGAGACCTAGCAGGAGAGAGAGACCCCTACGGGCTGGATGAATGGAACGTTGAACATGACAACAGAAGAAGTGGGAGACCTAGCAGGAGAGAGAGACCCCTACGGGCTGGATGAATGGAACGTTGAACATGACAACAGAAGAAGTGGGAGACCTAGCAGGAGAGAGACCCCTACGGGCTGGATGAATGGAACGTTGAACATGACAACAGAAGAAGTGGGAGACCTAGCAGAAGAGAGAGACCCCTACGGACTGGATGAATGGAACATTGAACATGACCACAGAAGAAGTGGGAGACCTAGCAGGAGAGAGAGACCCCTACGGGCTGGATGAATGGAACGTTCACGAAAGGACATGCGACCTGATGGCGATGATGAAAGTCGTGATATGACGTCATGCACATTAAAGTTCGCAGGTTCAGTAATTAATGTTTATTCCGACTAGAAGGAACTAATATTACTTCACACCAATAATATTAATGTTTATTCCGACTAGAAGGAACTAATATTACTTCACACCAATAATATTAATGTTTATTCCGACTAGAAGGAACTAATATTACTTCACACCAATAATATTAATGTTTATTCCAACTAGAAGGAACTAATATTACTTCACACCAATAATATATTCATTGTACTACAAATCATCATCATGTGCCATACCGGTTGGCGTAGGCGACCATGTCCTTCCACAATCTTCCATCTACAGTGCATCGTATCAATTCTGTTGTTGACTGTTTGCCATGCCATGACACCAAACTTTCCAGTATTTTCTGTCTTTGTCGTCTGCGATCTCTTTTTCCTTTTATTTTGCTAGTTGTAACCAAGTATTCCAACTTTCTTCTTCTCATGATGTGCCCGAAAAATGTTGAATGTTTCTTTCTGTTATTTTTTAGGAGCTCCCTTTTTGTGTTGGCCTCTTTGAGAACTTCCTCATTGGTTTTTTTTTAGCTGTCCAATGAACTTTTAACATTCTTCTAAGAAATCCCATCTCTGTGGTCTCTAATCGTCTTGTCATTTATTTGTTTACTGTCCATGATTCACTTCCATAGGTCAGAATTGGTTCTATATAGCACCGATGAACTCTCTTTCTCACTTCTATTGATATAGATTTGTTGCATAAGATATTTTCATTTCTGAAATGCTATTTTGACCTGAGCTATTCTCATTTTTATTTCTGTGATGCATCTTCTATCTGAAGTTATTGAATCAGTGAATAAAAGGTGGAGGACAAATATGGGAGTGTGTGGTAGAGTCCACGGGGAAAAGTGGTAAGAGTTCACTCAAGTAGAAAACATTGAGTTTCACGAGGAAAATGAAAAGCAATCAGGAGAGAGAAAGCAATCAGGAGAGAGAAAGCAATCAGGAGAGAAAGCAATCAGGAGAGAGAAAGAAATCAAGAGAGAGAAAGCAATCAGAAGAGAGAAAGCAATCAAGAGAGAGAAAGCAATCAGGAGAGAGAAAGCAATCAGGAGAGAGACAGCAATCAGGAGAGAGAAAGAAATCAAGAGAGAAAAGCAATCAGAAGAGAGAAAGCAATCAAGAGAGAGAAAGCAATCAGGAGAGAGAAAGCAATCAGGAGAGAGACAGCAATCAGGAGAGAGAAAGAAATCAAGAGAGAGAAAGCAATCAGAAGAGAGAAAGCAATCAAGAGAGAGAAAGCAATCAGGAGAGAGAAAGCAATCAGGAGAGAGAAAGCAATCAGGAGAGATAAAGAAATCAGAGAGAGAAAGCAATCAGGAGAGAGAAAGCAATCAGGAGAGAGAAAGCAATCAGGAGAGAGAAAGCAATCAGGAGAGAGACAGCAATCAGGAGAGAGAAAGCAATCAGAGAGAGAAAGCAATCAGGAGAGAGACAGCAATCAGGAGAGAGAAAGAATCAAGAGAGAGAAAGCAATCAGAAGAGAGAAAGCAATCAAGAGAGAGAAAGCAATCAGGAGAGAGAAAGAAATCAAGAGAGAGACAGCAATCAGGAGAGAGAAAGAAATCAAGAGAGAGAAAGCAATCAGGAGAGAGAAAGCAATCAGGAGAGACAGCAATCAGAGAGAGAAAGAATCAAGAGAGAGAAAGCAATCAGAAGAGAGAAAGCAATCAAGAGAGAGAAAGCAATCAGAAGAGAGAAAGCAATCAGGAGAGAGAAAGCAATCAAGAGAGAGAAAGCAATCAGGAGAGAGACAGCAATCAGAGAGAGAAAGCAATCAGGAGAGAGAAAGCAATCAGGAGAGAGAAAGCAATCAGAGAGAGAAAGGCAATCAGGAGAGAGACAGCAATCAGGAGAGAGAAAGCAATCAGGAGAGAAGCAATCAGGAGAGAGACAGCAATCAAGAGAGAGAAAGCAATCAAGAGAGAGAAAGCAATCAGGAGAGAGAAAGAAATCAGAGAGAGAAAGCAATCAGAAGAGAGAAAGCAATCAGAGAGAGAAAGCAATCAGAAGAGAGAAAGCAATCAGGAGAGAGAAAGCAATCAGGAGAGAGAAAGCAATCAGGAGAGAGAAGCAATCAAGAGAGAAAAGCAATCAGGAGAGAGAAAGCAATCAGGAGAGAGAAAGCAATCAAGAGAGAGAAAGCAATCAGGAGAGAGACAGCAATCAGGAGAGAGAAAGCAATCAGGAGAGAGACAGCAATCAGGAGAGAGACAGCAATCAAGAGAGAGAAAGCAATCAAGAGAGAGAAAGCAATCAGGAGAGAGAAAGCAAACAGGAGAGAGAAAGCAAAAAGGAGAGAGAAAGCAATCAGAAGAGAGAAAGCAAACAGGAGAGAGAAAGCAATCAGAGAGAGAAAGCAAACAGGAGAGAGAAAGCAAACAGGAGAGAGAAAGCAAACAGGAGAGAGAAAGCAATCAGAAGAGAGAAAGCAAACAGGAGAGAGAAAGCAAACAGGAGAGAGAAAGCAAACAGGAGAGAGCAAACAGGAGAGAGACAGCAATCAGGAGAGAGAAAGCAATCAGAAGAGAGGGGAGAATGTAAACCGGGTTGTGATTGGCTGGGGGAAAAAGGTTTGTTGACAAACCACAAGTTAGAAATCAAGCTAGATACGACAATTACTCGAGGCGGACGTTTTGTTAGGTCGGTACCGTTGAGTAAGCATGTTAGGTACGAGAGATAGTGACTGTTTGTTTTTAGAAGATAGTGTGACAGTGGAGCGAGACACAGCTCACATAATTGGCAGTGTTAGTCAAAGTGTAGTACTAGAGTAGATTCGAATAGAACTGAACTGTATTTCATTCGGGAGGAAATCGTAACAACCTCCGCAGTGTTTAAAGTTCCAGTGAGTTATGAAACTAGTAGTTGATGCTGGTAACTTGTGACTTAGGTACTACTCGAGATGAGAGCAGATGCTATAGATTAAGCCTAAGACAAATAAACTAAGTGGTGTTAGGAGTTGATCCAGCCACATTACACGTAATGTGTTCAATTTGAAAGAACGAGAGAAATCAGGGCGCATGGGAGCCTTGTGTATGACATTAATTGTGTATGTTGAGCAGCTGAGAACGAGAGTGTGAGCTGATGTACAACTTATTGTTCATGAGTGACGATTCATGAACAAACAGCGTTGTTGTTTTAACATTGGCGCTCAGTTGATTAGTTGAACATCGTGAGTATTTTGTCTGTCTGAGGATTAGTTGAACCTCGTGAGTATTTTGTCTGTCTGAGGATTAGTTGAACCTCGTGAGTATTTTGTCTGTCTGTGGATTAGCGACAACGATACCTGAGCGAGGGCGGCCCAGATATGGCCCTCTGACATCGGAGGAGACAGTATCAAGAACAGCACGAAGTACAATGTTATACGATCACGAGGGACGCGAAGAGAGTGTCCTAGCCAGTCTGGAGCTACAGCATTCATCAGTCAAGTAGACGGCCGTTAATCTGACTACAGAATGTCGAGTCCAGGGGAACAAGCTCAGTCCAGGTTGGATCGGGGTCTGAACCCTAGCTGGCAGAATCAGCACGTTCACAGGAACCAGATCATGCACGTACTTGTCTGTGCGTAAAGGTGTTCCATTGTGTCAAGAGAGTACTAAAGCTCAAGGTTAAGGCGGTTTCACACGAGAGGTCAAGCAGCGGCCACGTGTCAATTAGTGGCTCCAGTCTACACGTCATTAAGGTCGGGTTTTTCAGGGTGATCACATTGTTTGGTACAAGCGGTGGTGATGGAATGATTGGCGCGATCACATTGTTTGGTACAAACGGTGATGATGGAATGATTGGCACGATCACATTGTTTGGTACAAGCGGTGATGATGGAATGATTGGCACGATCACATTGTTTGGTACAAGCGGTGATGATGGAATGATTGGCGCGATCACATTGTTTGGTACAAGCGGTGATGATGGAATGATTGGCGCGATCACATTGTTTGGTACAAGCGGTGATGATGGAATGATTGGCGCGATCACATTGTTTGGTACAAGCGGTGATGATGGAATGATTGGCGCGATCACATTGTTTGGTACAAGCGGTGATGATGGAATGATTGGCGCGATCACATTGTTTGGTACAAGCGGTGATGATGGAATGATTGGCGCGATCACATTGTTTGGTACAAGCGGTGATGATGGAATGATTGGCACGATCACATTGTTTGGTACAAGCGGTGGTGATGGAATGATTGGCGCGATCACATTGTTTGGTACAAGCGGTGATGATGGAATGATTGGCGCGATCACATTGTTTGGTACAAGCGGTGGTGATGGAATGATTGGCGCGATCATATTGTTTGGTACAAGCGGTGATGATGGAATGATTGGCACGATCACATTGTTTGGTACAAGCGGTGGTGATGGAATGATTGGCGCGATCACATTGTTTGGTACAAACGGTGATGATGGAATGATTGGCACGATCACATTGTTTGGTACAAGCGGTGATGATGGAATGATTGGCACGATCACATTGTTTGATACAAGCGGTGATGATGGAATGATTGGCGCGATCACATTGTTTGGTACAAGCGGTGATGATGGAATGATTGGCGCGATCACATTGTTTGGTACAAGCGGTGATGATGGAATGATTGGCGCGATCACATTGTTTGGTACAAGCGGTGATGATGGAATGATTGGCGCGATCACATTGTTTGGTACAAGCGGTGATGATGGAATGATTGGCGCGATCACATTGTTTGGTACAAGCGGTGATGATGGAATGATTGGCGCGATCACATTGTTTGGTACAAGCGGTGATGATGGAATGATTGGCGCGATCACATTGTTTGGTACAAGCGGTGATGATGGAATGATTGGCACGATCACATTGTTTGGTACAAGCGGTGGTGATGGAATGATTGGCGCGATCACATTGTTTGGTACAAGCGGTGATGATGGAATGATTGGCGCGATCACATTGTTTGGTACAAGCGGTGGTGATGGAATGATTGGCGCGATCATATTGTTTGGTACAAGCGGTGATGATGGAATGATTGGCACGATCACATTGTTTGGTACAAGCGGTGGTGATGGAATGATTGGCGCGATCACATTGTTTGGTGCAAGCGGTGGTGATGGAATGATTGGCGCGATCACATTGTTTGGTACAAGCGGTGGTGATGGAATGATTGGCGCGATCACATTGTTTGGTACAAGCGGTGGTGATGGAATGATTGGCGCGATCACATTGTTTGGTACAAGCGGTGATGATGGAATGATTGGCGCGATCACATTGTTTGGTACAAGCGGTGGTGATGGAATGATTGGCACGATCACATTGTTTGGTACAAGCGGTGGTGATGGAATGATTGGCGCGATCACATTGTTTGGTACAAGCGGTGATGATGGAATGATTGGCGCGATCACATTGTTTGGTACAAGCGGTGGTGATGGAATGATTGGCGCGATCACATTGTTTGGTACAAGCGGTGATGATGGAATGATTGGCGCGATCACATTGTTTGGTACAAGCGGTGGTGATGGAATGATTGGCGCGATCACATTGTTTGGTACAAGCGGTGATGATGGAATGATTGGCACGATCATATTTGAGCCAATCGACATTTCATTCAGGCATCGAGGGTGATGTCAACTATCGTCCTCTCGATGATAAAATCGTCACTGGTACATTATTATTGTGCCCAAGTATTTGACACGTTGTACTTGTTTCACATTATTGTAGTACAAATAGATATGAAATAAAATATATAATCGTATAGCGTCGCCGTAAAACAGGCAAAGCTGCGTATATTATATCGGGCGTCTGACTCGATAGTCGAATCTATATTCTCTACTTGCATCAAATTGTTTTGCTAAACGCAAATAACGACCATCCTGAACGTAATCCATGCACCTCCAAGCTGTTTTCTTGTTCTTATTAAGCACCTTCTTAACGCTGCTGCCCCCATTCCATTTACGAAACTTCCAGTTTGACAACCGCTTATTCTATTTATAACCAAAACAGAACCAGCCAATCAAAACGCCGCTGACAGCAACTGTGCGCAGTTACACCACTAGGAGTTTCTGTTCAATTCACAATTCCAGGAATAGGCTGATGACGGAACACCGTTAACTGGAAACTCGTCTTCACCGCGTTTTCATTATTTACATGTTTTTCTTGGAATTTGCCACAGATTGAGCAAATTTTTTTTGTAAAGCAATTATTTTTTTTTAACACGTTTTCATTTCTAAAAGGACGCTAAACTCGACCTTTGCCTGAGAGGCTTTGACTTAACTGATATAATTTAGATAGAATCTTATTTAGTTACATGTCAGTATTTTTAGTTTTCACTCCCACCTCAGTGTTTTTTTTTTAAAACTTCTAACTGTCTTTATACAATAATTGTAACAGTGGATAAAAAAAACAACATATATCTGTGTTATTCTTTTATGATTATTTTTGGCAAATTTACGAGTTTAGCGTCGTGAATTAAAGTTATCTACCCTAAGATAAACAACGCGAGTGTAAAGTCCTACATTTCTAAACCCAAAACCAAAAATAAAGTAAAATGTGTTAGTGATGAACATTGATGAACATAGAGATACTTGTTAGCACTTGAGATACACTGAAGTTTTGTTCCAGGGGAAATAACTTTAATTTACGACGCTCAACTCGTAATTTACCTATTTTTGTTTGTGTAAATTATGAAACGATTATTAGTTACCCGTCACTGTAAATATTCGAGGTAAGTGTATTCATTTGTACCAGACAAGAACTTTTCTATTTCAAAAAAATACTTTTTACACACATTTTGAGCATACTTTGAAAATAAAAAGCAAATAAAAATAAAATAGAATATTACAGTTTGTGATGAAAAGTGAAGGAGTTAGTCTGATCAAACGAAACGACTGACGTAACGTGCGTTACAAAGACGAATCTGTTAAAAAATCCACCATAAATCACGAAGAAAGAAATCATTTGTGACCAAGCAAAGAAAAAAAGAATGATAGTATTCCACTACCGGCCTTTTTTTTTTTTTGGAAACCCCAGGGGAAAAAACAAAGAGGAAGACCAAAATATTTTTGGAGAAGACAGATGGCAGCAGAGATGAAGATGATGGGGAAGACATGGTATGAACTTCAAAGAATGGCAAGAAACAGAACAACTTGGAAAGTGTTTGTTGAAGACCTATGCTCCACATGGAGCTGAAAGTGTTTGTTGAAGACCTATGCTCCACAGGGAGCTGAAAGTGTTTGTTGAAGACCTATGCTCCATAGGGAGCTGAAAGTGTTTGTTGAAGATCTCTGCTCCACAGGGAGCTGAAAGTGTTTGTTGAAGACCTATGCTCCACAGGGAGCTGAAAGTGTTTGTTGAAGACCTATGCTCCACAGGGAGCTGAAAGTGTTTGTTGAAGACCTATGCTCCACAGGGAGCTGAACGTGTTTGTTGAAGATCTCTGCTCCACAGGGTGCTGAAAGTGTTTGTTGAAGACCTAAGCTCCACAGGGAGCTGAAAGTATTTGTCGAAGACCTATGCTCCACAGGGAGCTGAAAGTGTTTGTCGAAGACATATGCTCCACAGGGAGCTGCAAGTGTTTGTCGAAGACCAATGCTCTACAGGGAGCTGAAAGTGTTTGTCAAAGACCTATGCTCCACAGGGAGCTGAAAGTGTCTGATGAAGACCTATGCTCCATAGGAAGCTGAAAGTGTTTGTTGAAGACCTATGCTCCACGGGGAGCTGAAAGTGTTTGTTGAAGACCTATGCTACACAGGGAGCTGAAAGTGTTTGTTGAAGACCTATGCTACACAGGGAGCTGAAAGTGTTTGTTGAAGACCTATGCTACACAGGGAGCTGAAAGTGTTTGTTGAAGACCTATGCTCCACAGGGAGCTGAAAGTGTTTGTTGAATACCTATGCTCCACAGGGAGCTGAAAGTGTTTGTTGAAGACATATGCTACACAGGGAGCTGAAAGTGTTTGTTGACAACCTATGCTCCACAGGGAGCTGAAAGTGTTTGTTGAAGACCTAAGCTCCACAGGGAGTTGAAATGAAGAAGAAGAATGATAAGGAAAAAACTGCACTATATTCTGACAACATTAAATAAAGAGGGAAGAAATGATAAAGGGAAACAAAAAAGATATGAAACATCTGAAGAGACAAGTTAGTAACGTTACGGTTCACTCCCCTGCCTTGCTAGAAGTGTGATGAATATGGTGTTACATTTTTGGGTGATGTGGTCGGTATCATGCCAGGTCGCCTTTACTTCCCAGAAAATTCTCTGGTACTCATTTTTGGAGACTGGGTGAACCCCGGAGCCATGTCTGTCCGAAACAAAAAAAATCCACAAAAATGAAAACAAAACTGATAAACAGTTACAGGATTGTGGAGAAACAATGGTCGTCAACGCAGCAGGTATGGCGTTTGTTGATGGTAAGGTAACAAGGTTTCTAGAAAGATAGAAAGAAGAATGTATGGATAGAACAATGCTGGACAGTGTTAAGAGTTGTATCATTGTTAATAATAGATATGAGTCAGCGTTAGACCGCGACATATAATCAATGATCGTTTACTCTAGTCTGCAGGAGCGTATGTTAACGGTAGGCTTCTAGTAGTAGTAGTTGTTGTTTTTGTATTTCGTAGTAGAAGTAGTTGTTGTTTCGTAGTAGTATTAGTAGTAGTTGTAGTAGTAGTTGTAGTAGTAGTAATAGTAGTTGTAGTAGTAGTTGTTGTTTCGTAGTAGTATTAGTAGTAGTTGTTGCTTTTGTAGTTTCGTAGTAGAAGTAGTTGTTGTTTCGTAGTAGTATTAGTAGTAGTAGTAGTAGTAGTCGTAGTTGTAGTAGTTGTTGTTTCGTAGTAGTAGTAGTAGTAGTAGTTGTTGTTTCGTAGTAGTAGTAGTTGTTGTTGTTGTTGTTTCGTAGTAGTAGTAGTAGTAGTTGTTGTTGTTTCGTAGTAGTAGTAGTAGTAGTAGTAGTAGTTGTTGTTGTTGTTTCGTAGTAGTAGTAGTAGTAGTTGTTGTTGTTTCGTAGTAGTAGTAGTAGTAGTAGTAGTAGTAGTAGTAGAAGTAGTAGTATTTGTTTCGTAGTAGTAGTTGTTGTTGTTGTTGTTTCGTAGTAGTAGTAGTAGTAGTAGTAGTTGTTGTTGTTGTTGTTGTCGTAGTAGTAGTAGTTGTTGTTGTTGTTGTTTCGTAGTAGTAGTAGTAGTGGTAGTAGTAGTTGTTGTTTCGTAGTAGTTGTTGTTGTTGTTGTTGTTTCGTAGTAGTAGTAGTAGTAGTTGTTGTTGTTGTTGTTTCGTAGTAGTAGTAGTAGTTGTTGTTGTTGTTTCGTAGTAGTAGTAGTAGTAGTTGTTGTTGTTTCGTAGTAGTTGTTGTTTCGTAGTAGTAGTAGTTGTTGTTGTTGTTGTTTCGTAGTAGTAGTTGTAGTTGTTGTTGTTTCGTAGTAGTAGTAGTAGTAGTTGTTGTTGTAGTTGTTTCGTAGTAGTAGTAGTAGTTGTTGTTGTTGTTTTTGTAGTTTCGTAGTAGAAGTAGTTGTTGTTTCGTAGTAGTAGTAGTAGTAGTAGTAGTAGTGATAGTAGGTAGTAGAAGTAGTTGTTGTTTCGTAGTAGTAGTAGTAGTAGTAGTTGTTGTTGTGTTTTGTATTTCGTAGTAGAAGTAGTTGTTGTTCGTAGTAGTAGTAGTAGTAGTTGTTGTTGTTGTTTCGTAGTAGTAGTAGTGTTGTAGTTAGTAGTAGTAGTTGTTTCGTAGTAGTACGTACCTGCCAAAAACAATCTTACATTTTTACCTGCCAAAAACAATCTTACTTTTTAACCCGACAAAAAAACGATCTTACTTTTTAACCGACAAAAACGATCTTACTTTTAACCCGACAAAAAACGATCTTACTTTTTAACCCGACAAAAACGATCTTACTTTTTAACCCGACAAAAACAGGACAGCTTTATTTGTTAGCCGAGAAAAAACAATCTTACTTTTTTACCTGCCGAAAACAATCTTACTTTTTTACCTGCCAAAAACAATCTTACTTTTTACCTGCCAAAAACAATCTTACTTTTTAACCCGACAAAAACGATCTTACTTTTTACCCGACAAAAACAGGACAGCTTTATTTGTTAGCCGAGAAAACCTCACAAGCCTAGTTCACGAGGAAATTGAGTTTAGCCAGAACACAAGCGTCATTCAATTTCCGTCGCGTCGATTCTTTTTCCGGCTTTCTGCGAAATGAGCTCAGCGCTCTATCCTCAGCAGATCCTACTTTATAGACAGGCCTTAGAGCAGACAGGAAAACCTCTCAATAGTGTGACGCTTGCGAGCAGGGGTGTGGCTAGAAAGACGTGAGACGTCTATAGCTCGGGCAGCTCAAAACGTCACGCTAGTGGGGGATTCACTGTGGGTTCCCTGTTGAAAGCTCGTACCTATATACAGTAGGCGATAATGAAAATTAAAAAAAAGGAAATAGTGCTATGGTAACAGATTTACGTAGGTGAGAAACGAAACAAAATTAGAACGACGTTTAGTCAAGAAGGCCTTCAGCTGAAACAATGACACACAAATATATTAGGATATTTATTTATACACTGATACTCAATTTTATATATTGTCCTACAACTTTACACTAGATCTTCATTCTGTTGGCTATTAGCGTTTACATTGTTTTTTTCCCCAGACTATATATCCAGTGCTAGCGTGCTTATCTTACATTTATTATATGTTTGTGTTCATAATAACACTTTTAGTATTTTCTTGTTTCAGAGTTTAGCGTATTATCGCCATGTAGTTAGATTTATGTATAGCTTCTTCTTCTTCTACCTTCAGCTCCCTGTGGAGCATAGGTCTTCAACAAACACTTTCAGCTCCCTGTGGAGCATAGGTCTCAACAAACACTTTCAGCTCCTGTGGAGCATAGGTCTTCAACAAACACTTTCAGCTCCCTGTGGAGCATAGGTCTTCAACAAACACTTTCCAAGTCGTTCTGTTTCTTGCCATCTTTTAAGATCATTCCATGCCTCCCCATCATCTTCATCTCTGCTTCTGTCTGTCTTCTCCAAGAATTTCTTGGTCTTCCTCTTTGTCTTTTCCCCTGGGATTCCAAAAAGGGCTTGTTGTGTAATACTCTCAGTAGACTTCCGCAGTGTGTGTCCTATCCAGCGCCATCGTCTTCGCTGTATCTCTTTATCCACTGGTGTTTGACTGGTACATTTCCATAATTCTATGTTAGTGATTTTGTCCTGCCATTTCCATCCTTTTATTCTGCGTCGGCATCCATTAAAGAAATCTGTATCTTCATGGTTGTCAATTTTGTTGTTCTCCATGTTTCACAGCCATATAATAGGATATTTGTGTATATATTCTTATATATATATGTGTTGTTGTTTATTGTTCCAGCTGAAGGCCTACTTGGCCGAAACGTCGTTCTAATTTGTTTTGTTTCTCATCCACGTAAATATGTTACCATACCACTTTTCCCCTTTTTTTTTTACATTTCTATTATTATCATCAGATTTACAGTATCTTTGCATTTCTATTATTATCTACAGATTTACAGTATCTTTACATTTCTATTATAATCATCAGATTTACAGTATCTTTGCATTTCTAAGCATCATGATGCCCGTACCCTAAAGTAGGCTCTGACTAGTTTATCAATGAAATGACTAATGATTAATAAGCAAACGTGATTTTCACTTTCATTTTTCTATGGCAATTGCAGTCTAATATAACCTGAAAGACTTAGCCTGAGGTTGAACGGATCGGGCCTCGCTAAAAAGTAGGCAAAATCTGTAAGGCAACAACAATTACTAACTGAGACAAACAATAATAAAAGAATATTATAAAGGAGGGAAACTTCCGAGGCAGTAGATGAGAAAATGAAGAAACCCTTCCCCTGATTGGTTCGCCTTTACAATTCATTAACCAATGATCTATCTAGCACGGTCTGTGAGTTCCGATGCCTTGCTCCATCTTCGCCCCTTCCCCTGTTAAGTTCGTATGCACTACACAGCTGCTTCCTGGTGGTATTTTAGTCGACTCGCTAAATTTTTTCCCAACCCTGAAATATAACTTGACTATAACTCCACCCTGAAACATAAACTTGACTATAACTCCAACCCTGAAACATAACTTGACTATAACTCCAACCCTGAAACATAACTTGACTATAACTCCAACCCTGAAACATAACTTGACTATAACTCCAACCCTGAAACATAACTTGACTATAACTCGCTTTGGTACATTAAAGTTTAACATAGTAGATTATACCTTTTTTTCCTAACACATACATGGTTCCAAATATGATTATTTTGCACCTGATTTCACACATTTATCACAATTGTGAAATAATTCTTCTCATAAACATTATTTAGCTAAAGTATCAATGGCGTATAAATGAGCTATTCTAGAATATCCATATAATTGTACAGTGTCACAAATTTGAACCACTCCAATAAAATACCAAACCCTCAAGAATAAGTTGAGTGTAGTTTCCTCATGACATCTTCGTTTATAAATATAGAGACATTTGTATGATTTTAACTAAAATGCCACTTTAAGACTAAAACAAGCAGTTGTGACTAATGAAATGAACAGCTGAGTGACCGGTCGCCAACGTTTGTTGTTGACGGATTGCCACGAGTTGATTCGAGCATGTTGCCCTTTGACTCATAAGATGTAATGGCTTTCTTGACATTCCCGGCTCTTACTGGAGAGGTTGGATTTCGTCTGTCCCAGGCTATGCTGGGAAACTACTAGTCCAGCCAGAGGTACTGTAATTCTGGGTCCTCTATATCAGTAACAGCCACCACCACGGGAACACGGCGATCATAGCTTCTGTTAGCCAGTCTGGTTTGACTCAGACTGTTTCCAGGGGAGACCACGAGGAGGTAGAACTGCTAGGTCTTCGCCAGCTGATGGTGCGCCGACCCTGCTATTGCGACCGCAGGTCGCAGGCGCTTATGCTCCCCTATGTCGCCAACGTTTAATCACTGTATGATGTTAACTCGTAGATCATCACACGAGGCCGTTATAGAGGCAACATCGCTGGCAAATTGATTCGATGTCTTCTGCTGAGGTTTTCCTAGATTTGACGTTATTAAAATTTCTTAGAAAACCTTGTTGGAAATCCCTGAAGCGTTTCATCTAAAAATCGTTTCCGTTCACCAGTACTTGATTAGCTCACAATAAAACAGCCTTTCACAATACTCAATATAAATTCACACAACGTGCCGAGTTATCTCCCTTAAATCTAATACTGTAGTTCTAACAAAGAGTAGATATTGCTTCTGATTTTGGCCTACACAAGTACTTGATTGTCTGGTACTTTATTCTAAATTGTATTCTGAGTAATGTGTTTGACAATAGAAACAAGGAAAAGAGTTCTTACATATTATGTAGAGCCAGTCTTAACATATGGATGTGAATCATGGACAATAAGACAACAGACTAGAAAATCACTGGAGGCTGTAGAAATGTGATTTTACAGAAGAAAGTTTGGAATACCATGGATAGCTTAGAAGAGTAAAGAAAACGTTTTGAAAGAGGCCAATGGAAAGAGAGAGCTAATTTCCAATATTATGAAGAAACAATCATCATTTTTTTTTTGAGACCATGCAATGAGAAGGGACACCTGGAATATATTGTGACAACTGGAAAATTGAGGGACGAAGAGATTATAGAAACAAAGAGAAAAGATACCAGACAGCTCAAGAGAATGGCTGGCAGAAGGTCAACAACAGAAATGATAAATAACTGTCGAGATCGAAAGTTGTGGAGAGACATGATCACCTACGCCAGCAGGAATGGTACTTGATGATGATGATGCATCTGTGGAAGTAGTTCATTTGAAAGCAGTCTACGTTTCTGGCATGTTATGTACTTTACGTGTCACGTTGGTGTACATAGTTGCACTGATCACTATGGCATTGTATACTTCTCAGTTTTGTTTTCAAATTAAACGAAACACCAAAGGAAAGGACGATCAATCTAAACGTTTTGTACTTTGAAATCTAGTATCGTCTCTTTGTTGTCTGCCATCTCCTTTTCCTTGTATGTTGCCAGCTGTAAAGTATTCCAACTTTCCTCTTCTCGCAATGTGGCCGACAAAGTTGACTGTTTCAGAAACAGCCAACAGGAGTTTTATAGCCTTGACCTCCGAATTTCCTCGTGAATTTCCTCTTTTGAGAATTTTCTCATTGACCTCTTTGAGAATTTCTCTTTGAGAATTTTCTCAAGACCTCTTTGAGAATTTCTCTTTGAGAATTTCCTTATTGACCTCTTTGAGAATTTCCTCTTTGAGAATTTCCTCATTGACCTCTTTGAGAATTTTCTCTTTGAGAATTTCCTCATTGGCCTCTTTGAGAATTTCCTCCTTGGCCCTTTGAAAATTTCTTCATTGACCTCTTTGAGATTTTTCTCATTGGCCTCTTTGAGAATTTCCTCATTGACCACTTTGAGAATTTCCTCTTTGAGAATTTCCTCATTGGCCCCTTTGAGAATTTCCTCATTGACCTCTTTGAGAATTTCCTCATTGACCTCTTTGAGAATTTACTCATTGACCTCTTTGAGAATTTACTCATTGACCTCTTTGAGAATTTCCTCTTTGAGAATTTTGTATTGACCTCTTTGAGAATTTCCTCTTTGAGAATTTCCTCTTTCCGAATTTCTTCATTGACCTCTTTGAGAATTTCCTCATTGACCTCTTTGAGAATTTCCTCATTGACCTCTTTGAGAATTACCTCATTGACCTCTTTGAGAATTTCCTCATTGACCTCTTTGAGAATTTCGTCGTTAACCACCACAACAGTGGCAGAGACACTTTACAATTCCACCTTTGAATCATATGGGGCTGTTTAAACAAAGGCACAATTACAACCTGAAGCACTCGAGCATACAAAGCTACCAGAACTGAGAGAAATATTGAAGTATGTACTAAAGAAACGATGTAATACAGTGAGGATCGATCCCGTTTCGCTGTGGTATACCTGAAAATGAGAAAGTTGACATACCGGTTTAAGTATGATAGCAAGACGGAACAGCCAAGTTAACCAATCACATATCAGGAAATGAGAAAGTTGAAATACAGACCAAGGATGGTAGCAAGATGGAATACCCAAGCTGACCAATCACATATTAGCAAATGAGAAATTTGACATACCGGTCAAGGATAGTAGCAAGACGGAACAGCGAAGCTGACCAATCACATATTAACAAATGAGAAAGTTGTCATACCGGTCAAGGCAAGACGGAACAGCCAAGCTGACCAACCACATATTAACAAATGAGAAAGTTGTCATACCGGTCAAGGATGGTAGCAAGAACAGCCAAGCTTACCGATCATATACCAGCAGAATGTCAGTATAATAAAAAGGTAAGAAACATCAAAATAAACAATTACAACATATGGAAGCGTAAGAAACAACGCATAATCATACGATTAAGAACAGGAACAATCTACTTACCACATGTACACAAAGTTTAGGTCTGAAACACAAACATATGAATAAGCACAGAAGATTTCATCGCAGAAAGGCATACAGGACTAACCAGAACGTCACTTTGAGAGATGCACATGGGCCAAACAGAACTGCACAAACAAAACGTTTTGGCCCTTACCAGGAACGAATGAAGACTAACAAATTCATTAAAAAAAAAAAACTTTTTGCATAAAGATCTTAGCAACAACAACAAAATAAGAAAAAATAAAATCAAAGTAAAAACTATAATAATAACCGCGTACAATCATGTTTAGTGTGACGCCAAGTTAGAAGCATACTAGTTTAGGCATGTCATGTTATACCGTTTATGTTGATACGCCACATAGTATCTTGTCTAGACATGACCATTTTAATCATAATAATAAAACTCGCATTCGGACCAAAAAAAAAAAAAAAACAACAACAAATAAAAACAAACCCATTCACTGCTTAGATAATTTGTGAAAATGTGTATTCACACACACACACACACTCACGCACACACACGCGCACACACACACACATATATATATATATGGGACTGGTTGGTCTCGAGGTAAGAAGCGGCCTTGGGACAGAGAGGTTGTGAGTTTAAATCCCGGCTGAGCCAGTTGAGATTCTTCTTTATGATTTCTCTCTGCGGCAACCATCCCTGGTCTCAGTAGGGAGACCGGCTTGAAACGTCAGTTACTCATCGACGGAAAAAATATAGGTACCTCCGAAGACGGAGTTATCTGCGCCTGTACGGCGAGGGACCCCTGTGCACACGGCTGCCAGGGAAAAATGGATTAACACGCAAAATTCAGTTCCTAGTCTCTAGGGACTTCGTCAGAGGTGAAAGCTGGCGAAGGAAAAAAAAATATATAAATATATATATATCATCATCATCATGTGCCATACCGGTTGGCGTAGGTGATCATGTCCCTCCACAATCTTCTATCTACAGTGCATCGTATCAGTTCTGTTGTTGACTGTTTTCCATGCCATGACACCAAGCTATCCAGTATTTTCTCTCTTTGTCGCCCGCGATCTCTCTTTCCTTTAATTTTGCCAGTTGTAACCAAGTATTCCAACTTTCCTCTTCTCATGATGTGCCCGAAAAATGTTGATTGCTTCTTTATATATATATATTCATATATATATATATATATATATATATATATATATATATATATATATATATATGGCCTGTACACACACACACACACACTCGTATATATATATATTTTTCCGTTCCTATGTCTGATTTTACTTATGAAGTCCTGGTCCGTATTCACATAGTGGAATGTGTGGAGCTTGCTTTTCTGGCTTCTATTTCTGCCTTTCTCATCTAGGATGACACATGGTTCGTGATCAATCCATGGAATCTCAGTACATTCCACCCACAAACCGGTGCGAAGGCAGAAAACACCAGATGGTCCAGGTCCATGAAACTATCAGAGTCCCCTGATCGAGCGGCCATTCTGGTTGCCCTTCCATCATTCAAGCACACTAAATCGGCCGACACGAGTGTGCCCCCTGCTTGTTGGTTATGACGTTACCCCACTGGTTTCCTCTAGCATTAAAGTCTCCGCAGAAAATGACGTTCTCCTCCTCGAACGCGAAGAGATTCAGCCATTGTTGTGTGTCCACCTTCCCATTACAGGCATACCCATTTACAACCACGAAATGAACTGCGGTCTGCACCCTAACTGCATGTACCTGCAAGTCTTCACTGTCCCACGTAAACATATCAACCTCAGCTCCACCATGTTGTTTCGCACAAGGATAGCAATCCAAGGTGCCGTATGTTGTTGTAAAACAGTGGAATCTAGGGGCACTAACTGTGATATCTCCAGGAAATGTATATATATGTATATAGGGATGTACAGACACACACACACACACATCCATATATAACTCGTCACTCATCTCTTCTGGTCTCCACCTTATAATTATCAACATATTGACCAGTTGCACAGACGTTGACTTTCGGTCCCGCTTCACCATATGTCTTTTGGCGTGTGCTGTAGCATCTATAATGGGGTCTGCAGCTGCCTTTCTTTGTTTGGATCCTTCAATGCGATGAGTTTTAATTCGGATGATTCCACTGACACGGCCGGTTGAGCAATTATGGAATTTAATTCGTTTGCAGTGATACCGGGGCCTTCGACTAACTACAACTAAAGATGTATACAGATGAATGAAAGGATTTGGGGGGAAAGGTTGGGGGGGGGGGGGTATAAGGAGTTAAAAACAGTCACATAGAAAGATTAATTTTGAGAGATAGAGGGAGAGAGCGAGACAGAGAGAGAGAAATAAAAAAAAATCAACACATTCAGACAGACATTTATACCATCAACATTTTTATCAACAAAGTCATATTCCTTACCCACGACGTAGGCGATCATGCCCCCTCACATCCCTATAGAAGGTTTTCCTTACCCCACAGCAGATCGCTTTCCACTACACGTTAGAATGTCAAGAATGTTTAGTCGTTGACCTACCCCCCCCCTCCCCTTCCCCATGTTTCCTTATCTCCGAGATTTCCTCTTCTTTTCCTGATGTCCTTCAAACCATTTCTTTTCACAACTCCAGACGCTCAAATTACTCCTAACAGCTGTCCTGACACTTAGAGACATTTAATGAATAAACTAGACTAAACATTCGGAATTAAGTGCCACATGAAGAAGTAAACATTCAGAATTAAGTGCCACATGTACAAGTAAACATTCAGAATTAAGCGCCACATGAAGAAGTAAACATTCAGAATTAAGTGCCACATGTTGAAGTGAACATTCAGAATTAAGCGCCACATGAAGAAGTAAACATTCAGAATTAAGCGCCACATGAAGAAGTAAACATTCAGAATTAAGCGCCACATGTAGAAGTAAACATTCAGAATTAAATGCCACATGAAGAAATGAACATTCAGAATTAAGTGCCACTTGTAGAAGTGAACATTCAAAATTAAGTGACTCATGTAGAAGTAAACATTCAGAATTAAATGCCACATGAAGAAATGAACATTCAGAATTAAGTGCCACTTGTAGAAGTCAACATTCAGAATTAAGTTCACATGTAGTAGTAAACATTCAGAATTAAGTGCCACTTATAGAAGTGAACATTCAGAATTAAGTGCCACATGAAGAAGTGAACATTCAAAATTAAGTGACTCATGTAGAAGTAAACATTCAGAATTAAATGCCACATGAAGAAATGAACATTCAGAATTAAGTGCCACTTGTAGAAGTCAACATTCAGAATTAAGTTCACATGTAGTAGTAAACATTCAGAATTAAGTGCCACATGAAGAAGTGAACATTCAGAATTAAGTGCCACTTGTAGAAGTGAACATTCAGAATTAAGTGCCACTTGTAGAAGTGAACATTCAGAATTAAGTGCCACATGAAGAAGTGAACATTCAAAATTAAGTGACTCATGTAGAAGTAAACATTCAGAATTAAGTGCCACATGAAGAAGTGAACATTCAGAATTAAGTGCCACTTGTAGAAGTGAACATTCAGAATTAAGTGCCACTTGTAGAAGTGAACATTCAGAATTAAGTGCCACATGAAGAAGTGAACATTCAGAATTAATTGACTCATGTAGAAGTAAACATTCATAATTAAGTGCCACTTGTAGAAGTGAACATTCAGAATTAAGTGCCACTTGTAGAAGTGAACATTCAGAATTAAGTGCCGCCTGGAGAAGTAAACATTCAGAATTAAGTGCCACTTGTAGAAGTGAACATTCAGAATTAAGTGCAACATGAAGAAGTGAACATTCAGAATTAAGAGCCACTTGTAGAAGTGAACATTCAGAACTAAGTGCTACATGTAGAAGTGAACATCCAGAATTAAGTGCCACATGAAGAAGTGAATACTCAGAATTAAGTGCCACATGTAGAAGTAAAAACAAAAAAAAAAAAGTAAAGTACCCCCGTCACGCCAAGTGGCGTATAGGGAAATATGGTGTTAGTGACCCTATATTTTACAGACCTTCAGCACATGATTTTTGGGGTAATGTGGTCAGTATTACGCCCGTGCTGCTTTACTTTCCCTGAAAAAAATCCGGTACCCATTTAAGGCTGGGTGAACCCGGAAGCCGTCGGTTGGGATCAAACCCTACCCCTCGTCCTTTGTAGTCCAGTTCACTAACCACTGAGCTATCGCGGCTCCCTCACATGTTGAAGTGAACATTTAGAATTAAGTGCCATGTGTAGAAGTGAACATTCAGAATTAAGCGCCACATGAAGATGTGAACACTTAGACATAAGAGCCACATGAAGAAGTGAACATTCAGAATTAAGAGCCACATGAAGATGTGAACACTTAGACATAAGAGCCACATGAAGAAGTGAACATTCAGAATTAAGAGCCACATGTAGAAGTGAACATTCAGAATTAAGTGCCACATGTAGAAGTAAACATTCAGAATTAAGAGCCACTTGTAGAAGTGAACACTGAGAATTAAGAGCCACATGAAGATGTGAACACTCAGAATTAAGTGCCGCATGAAGAAGTGAACTTTCAGAATTAAGAGCCACATGTAGAAGTGAACATTCAGAATGAAGTGCTATTTTAATTTATGAACGTAGGACTCGAGGCAACAGAAAATGAACTTCATAACCTGTTTCTTTCCCTGTTTAGTTATCTTTGACCAGGGTCTCAGGTGTTCGCTTCCACTTTGGTGCCTCTAGTAACAGACTAACCTGTCTAGTCTGGCCAAGCGAGCAGGGATCGAAGAGGGAAGACAACCCGGTACTCAAAAATGTCGTGCTGAAGTCGGATGTGTTGGGCCGAAAGGCGCAAATATAACAGTTATATTGCAAACCACAACACAACGCAGACACGTCCACTTAATGGCTTTTTAAGGGCGGATGACAAAGAGGAATTCTACAGTCTACGAATACTCTAGAATACTTTAATCATCGGGCGAAAGCAAGCAAATATTATACATCATAAACTTACTTATTAATTAAATACTAATTTGTTGATGTTTTATGTAGTACACTCCTGATTGACGGCTTCCTACTTCACCCAGCCTTAAATGGGTACCGCATTTGTTTCTGGGAAATGAAAGCGGTACGTGCGTGATGCCGACCACATTACCCAAAAATCATGCGCAGAAGGTCTATAAAAATAAAGGGCACTAACACCATATTCCCTATACGCCACTTGGCGTGATGGGGCTTTTTACTTTTTTGTTTGTTTACTTTTACCTATATAATATAGCCTGATTAAGTAGCTTTAATTATCTGACATGTTCGCTTGACTTTAATCTTCAACTTAAAACGATTTGCAACAGGCAGACACGCATGATTCGAAAATAACACTGTGTATGAAGTTGGTTGGTGCGAGGAGTGTCGCCACTCCACCACATGTAATAGTTGCAATACATAACTAATATTCAAATTAACCTATCCGATAAATTTATAATATGATGAAAGTAAAAGTAACACATAATGAAGTCATATATTTCTATGTGAAGGATATGAAAGTATGAGTACCTGATGATGCAACAGAATTATCCTTATTTAGAAGACAGTTTTCCACTTTGTCTTTGTTGGGTTACATACATACTTTACAGTTGACCTATTTCAAGCGTCGGACGCTATTTTTTAAAAATGAAACTGCATAAAGTGGGCCATAGACTGTGCGGAGAGGACGAATATTATGGTCTTCCTCTTTGTATTTTTTCCTTGGGGATTCTAACAAAGGGCCTGTTGTGTAATACTCTCAGTTGGCTTCCGCAAATATAATGAATATTTTTATAGAGGGAAACTTTGGAGGTGATAGATCATCGAATCACTTCAGGGGAAGACGTATGTTTACAACACTCGGGGAAAAAAATCACAAATGAACATCAACAGAAAAAAAAAGCACAAATCAACATCAACAGAAAAAAAAAACACAAATCAACATCAACAGAAAAAAAAATCACAAATGAACATCAACGGAAAAAAAAAATCACAAATGAACATCAACAGAAAAAAAAAACACAAATGAACATCAACTGAAAAAAAAATCACAAATGAACATCAACGGAAAAAAAAAATCACAAATGAACATCAACGGAAAAAAAAATCACAAATGAACATCAACGGAAAAAAAAATCACAAATGAACATGAACAGAAAAAAAAAATAACAAATGAACCCAGACCCTTCTGATCAGGAAGTGAGCGCGCTAATCACTCAGCCACCGATGCTTCCTTATGGAGAAGGCAAATCCGTAATTGTGACATTGTGTATCATGTTGTGACATTGTGTATCATGTTGTGACATTGTGTGTCATGTTGTGACATTGTGTATCATGTTGTGACATTGTGTGTCATGTTGTGACATTGTGTGTCATGTTGTGACATTGTGTGTCATGTTGTAACATTGTATGTCATGTTGTGACATTGTGAAAACACGACAAAGGGAATTTAATAATAACAAGGGAGAGCGAAATTGTCAACTCCAATGTTAGGTCAGTCCTATTATATGGCTGTGAAACATGGAGAACAACAAAAATGGCAATCATGAAGATACAGGTCTTCATTAATGAATATTTGCACAGAATAAAAGGATAGAACTGGCAGGACAAAATCACTAACATAGAATTATGGGAAAATACCATTCAAATACCAGTGTATAAAGAGATACAGCAAAGACGATACGCTGGATAGGACACATACTACGGAAGCCAACTAAGAGTATTACACAACAGGCCCTTTGTTAGAAGCCCCACGGAAAAAAAGCAATGCGGAAGACCATAATATTCTTGGAGAAGACAGATAGAAGTAGAGATGAAGATGATGGGGGAAGACATGGAATGATCTGAAAAGAATGGCAAGAAACAGAACGACTTGGAAAGTGTTTGGTGAAGACCTAAGCTCCACAAGGAGTTGAAAGTGTTTGTTGAAGACCTAAGCTCCTCAAGGAGTTGAAAGTGTTTGTTGAAGACCTAAGCTCCACAAGGAGTTGAAAGTGTTTGTTGAAGACCTAAGCTCCACAAGGAGTTGAAAGTGTTTGTTGAAGACCTAAGCTCCACAAGGAGTTGAAAGTGTTTGTTGAAGACCTAAGCTCCACAAGGAGTTGAAAGTGTTTGTTGAAGACCTAAGCTCCACAGGGAGTTGAAAGTGTTGTTGAAGACCTATGCTCCACAAGGAGTTGAAAGTGTTTGTTGAAGACCTATGCTCCACAAGGAGTTGAAAGTATTTGTTGAAAACCTAAGGTCCACTGGGAGTTGAAAGTGTTTTTTTGAAACCTAAGCTCCACATGGAGTTGGAAGTGTTTGTTGAAGACCTAAGCTCCTCAAGGAGTTGAAAGTGTTTGTTGAAGACCTAAGCTCCACAAGGAGTTGAAAGTGTTTGTTGAAGACCTAAGCTCCACAAGGAGTTGAAAGTGTTTGTTGAAGACCTAAGCTCCACAAGGAGTTGAAAGTGTTTGTTGAAGACCTAAGCTCCACAAGGAGTTGAAAGTGTTTGTTGAAGACCTAAGCTCCACAGGGAGTTGAAAGTGTTTGTTGAAGACCTATGCTCCACAAGGAGTTGAAAGTGTTTGTTGAAGACCTATGCTCCACAAGGAGTTGAAAGTATTTGTTGAAAACCTAAGGTCCACTGGGAGTTGAAAGTGTTTTTTTGAAACCTAAGCTCCACATGGAGTTGGAAGTGTTTGTTGAAGACCTAAAGTCCACTGGGAGTTGAAAGTGGTTTTTTTAAGACCTAAGCTCCACATGGAGTTGGAAGTGTTTGTTGAAGATATAAGCTCCACAGGGAGCTGGAAGTGTTTGCTGATGACCTAAGGTCCACTGGGAGTTGAAAGTGTTTTTTTTAAACCTAAGCTCCACATGGAGTTGGAAGTGTTTGTTGAAGACCTAAGGTCCACTGGGAGTTGAAAGTGGTTATTTTAAGACCTAAGCTCCACATGGAGTTGGAAGTGTTTGTTGAAGATATAAGCTCCACGCGGAGCTGAAAGTGTTTGTTGAAGACCTAAGCTCCACATGGAGTTGGAAGTGTTTGTTGAAGATATAAGCTCCACACGGAGCTGAAAGTGTTTGTTGAAGACCTAAGGTCCAATGGGTAGTTGAAGTGGTTATTTTAAGACCTAAGCTCCACATGGAGTGAAAGTGTTTGTTTAAAATCTAAGCTCCACAGGGAGTTGAAAGTGTTTGTTTAAAATCTAAGCTCCACAGGGAGTTGAAAGTGTTTGTTTAAAATCTAAGCTCCACAGGGAGTTGAAAGTGTTTGTTTAAAATCAAAACTCCACAGGGAGCTGGAAGTGTTTGTTGAAGACCTAAGCTCCATATGGAGTTGAAAGTGTTTGTTTAAAATCTAAGCTCCACAGGGAGTTGAAAGTGTTTGTTTAAAATCAAAGCTCCACAGGGAGCTGGAAGTGTTTGTTGAAGACCTAAGCTCCACAGGGAGTTGAAAGTGTTTGTCGAAGACCTAAGCTCCAAAGGGAGTTGAAAGTGTTTGTTTAAAATCTAAGCTCCACAGGGAGTTGAAAGTGTTTGTTGAAGACCTAAGTTCCACAGGGAGTTGAAAGTGTTTGTTGAAGACCTAAGCTCCACAGGGAGTTGAAAGTGTTTGTTGAAGACCTAAGCTCCACAGGGAGTTGAAAGAAAGAAGAAGGGAGAGCGGGTGGTTGAATCGACAACTTGCCGAGCTCCAAACCACAGAACGCAGGTTCGAATTCCGGATTAAGATCAAAGATGATTTCTATCCGGGGTGAAATCAAAACTCAGAACCAAACACCGTGCTGAAGTCGGATGTGTTGGGCGCAAATATCTCAGTTATATTGCAATGCTCAACTCAACGCAGACACTCCCACTTAACGTACTTTTAAGGGCGGATGACGAAGATGTGTGCGCCTTTAGTTATCGTGCGAACGCAAGCAAGATCCGAACACCTCTCGGCGACTGCCGATCTGTCAAGCGATCTTTATTGTCCGGTCCCATAAGCCCCCCCCCCCCCCCCCCCCCCAATCCCCACGACAGACCTCCGTAATTAGAAAGTGCCGCTAGGATAGTTTCTTATTTAAGTCATAATGTTTTTAGTACTTTCTTGAAGCCAAGAGATGTTTTAGTACTTTCTTGAAGCCAAGAGATGTTTTTAGTACTTTCTTGAAGCCAAGAGATGTTTTTAGTACTTTCTTGAAGCCAAGAAATGTTTTTAGTTCTTTCTTGAAGCCAAGAAATGTTTTTAGTACTTTCTTGAGGCCAAGAAATGTTTTTAGTACTTTCTTGAAGCCAAGAAATGTTTTTAGTTCTTTCTTGAAGCCAAGAAATGTTTTTAGTTCTTTCTTGAGGTCAAGAAATGTTTTTAGTTCTTTCTTGAAGCCAAGAAATGTTTTTAGTTCTTTCTTGAAGCCAAGAAATGTTTTTAGTTCTTTCTTGAGGCCAAGAAATTTTTTAGTTCTTTCTTGAGGCCAAGAAATTTTTTAGTTCTTTCTTGAGGCCAAGAAATTTTTTTAGTTCTTTCTTGAGGCCAAGAAATTTTTTTAGTTCTTTCTTGAGGCCAAGAAATTTTTTAGTTCTTCTTGAGGCCAAGAAATTTTTTAGTTCTTTCTTGAGGCCAAGAAATTTTTTTAGTTCTTTCTTGAAGCCTAGAAATGTTTTAGTTCTTTCTTGAAGCCTAGAAATGTTTTTAGTTCTTTCTTGAAGCCTAGAAATGTTTTTAGTTCTTTCTTGAAGCCAACAAATCCGAAAAAGATATAGTCTGAAAATAGTCTAACAGTAAAACCAACTGCAGGAAATCAACACTGGTCAAGATCCCCTAGTTCTAGAAAATAAATACTATCCATTCTGGTTAAGAGAGTAAGGATCACAGAGAGATGGGGAACCATAAACACACACACGAATGCGGAAGTGGAATGTGTTGTAGCGAAAGGTGAAAATATTGCTGCTTATTGAACCCGCGACAAAACGCACAAATGTCGGAATTCTCTTTTAATGAGGGACGATGAAGAAGTGGATTTTTTTCCGAAAACTTGAGTTAGTCAGGTTTCATTAATAGTCACAATAAATATTAACATGTTACTTTTCTTTGATCTTCCTCTTTCTTTCTCTCTCACTCGCCCTGTCACTCACTCCCTCTTTCGCTCACTCACTCACTCACTCACTCACTCACTCACTCACTCACTCACTCACTCACTCACTCACTCACTCACTCACTCACTCACTCACTCACTCACTCACTCTCACACTCTTTCTCTCCCTCACTCACTCTCTTTTCCTCTTTCTTTCCCTCTCTCTCTCACTAACTCTCTCTCTCTCTCTCTCATATGTCTGTCACTACTGTAGCTCTCTCTAGTCTAGCTGTGACGCGACACGCCCCATTCAACCTTAGAGACAGAAAGTGGTGAAACAAATACAGTTACCAACATGCGAGGCTACCTATCTAGGAGTCAAACAAGAAGTCTGCGGTAGACAACAGATGCTAGAGTTAGTTGATGTTAGGTATAACATGGCAGTATCCAATGTTGTCCGATCTTGTTTTCAACAATTTCCTTCTCATTTCTTTTCTGCATCGAACCGATGAGTTGTTCTGGCGCGATCAACTAAAGCCATCTATGAAATCGCTTTGGATCTACTGACGTATGTGCCCTCTATCATAATTCTTTATCTCTCTCTTTGATTTGCCCTAGTCAAGAGCCATGCATTTTTCTGCGTTGTTATTTCACTCGTTTCTGTGCATTTATGTTATCATCACCATTGATTACCGTCACCGCACCGAAGGTTGGCTACCATGGAGAGCCATTCTGCTCTGTCTCTTGCTTTGATGGTGCAGGTTGTCATAGGCTGACTTGTCCATCTCTACATCAAAGGTTGGCTACCATGGAGAGCCATTCTGCTCTGTCTCTTGCTTTGATGGTGCAGGTTGTCATAGGCTGACTTGTCCATCTCTACATCAAAGGTTGGCTACCATGGAGAGCCATTCTGCTCTGTCTCTTGCTTTGATGGTGCAGGTTGTCATAGGCTGACTTGTCCATCTCTACATCAAAGGTTGGCTACCATGGAGAGCCATTCTGCTCTGTCTCTTGCTTTGATGGTGCAGGTTGTTATAGGCTGACTTGTCCATCTCTACATCAAAGGTTGGCTACCATGGAGCGCCATTCTGCTCTGTCTCTTGCTTTGATGGTGCAGGTTGTCATAGGCTGACTTGTCCATCTCTACATCAAAGGTTGGCTACCATGGAGAGCCATTCTGCTCTGTCTCTTGCTTTGATGGTGCAGGTTGTCATAGGCTGACTTGTCCATCTCTACATCAAAGGTTGGCTACCATGGAGAGCCATTCTGCTCTGTCTCTTGCTTTGATGGTGCAGGTTGTCATAGGCTGACTTGTCCATCTCTACATCAAAGGTTGGCTACCATGGAGAGCCATTCTGCTCTGTCTCTGCTTTGATGGTGCAGGTTGTCATAGCCTGACTTGTCCATCTCTACATCAAAGGTTGGCTACCATGGAGCGCCTTTCTGCTCTGTCTCTTGCTTTGATGGTGCAGGTTGTCATAGCCTGACTTGTCCATCTCTACATCAAAGGTTGGCTACCATGGAGCGCCATTCTGCTCTGTCTCTTGCTTTGATGGTGCTGGTTGTCATAGCCTGACTTGTCCATATTTTGATATTACTTGTCCCTGTTAGTCTTAGTCTAACTCTGCCTCTTTTACCTTGTATTTTCCCTTCCAAGATTACTTGTAGTAGGCTGTTGTGTTTTTTAACATGCCCTCAAAAATCTCATTTGTTTTGTTTGAATTGTGTTTAGTAATTCTCTTTTAATTTTAGTTCTTTTAAGACCTCATCGTTTGTTTTCTTTTCTTTCCATCCAATTCTTCCCATTCTTCTATAAATCCACATTTCAAGGGCTTCAATTTTCTGTTCTGTTTTCTTTTCTAATATCCATGTTTCTCCACATACAGGAATTTTGAAAAGATATAACAGTTTGCTATTCTTAGTTTTAGCCCTGGTGATAAGTGTTTTGATGTTAGTATACTTTTCCTCAAATTCCTATTTAAATTCCTAATCTTTTGCTTTTCCATTTTACATCTTTCACATATACCTGTAAGTTGATTAAATTAAAATGAAATCAGATATGCTTATATAGGATCGTGTTATTTTTATTTATTTATTTTTTTAATTCACCAACTTTCATCTCTGTTGAAGTCCCTTGAGTCTAGGACCTGAGTTTTGCTTGTTAATCCGTTTTTCTCTGGCAGGCGTGCACAGGGGTACCCCGCCGCACAGGCAGATAACTCCGTCTTCGGAGGTACTCACACTTTTTTCCATCGATGAGTAATTGACGTTTCAAGCTGGACCTCGCTGCTGAGACCAGGGGTGGTTGCCACAGAGAGAAATCAGAAATAAAAGTGCCAATGGTGCAGCCTGGGATTTGAACTCATAACCTCCCTGTCTTGAGACCGGCGATTTGCCTGGAGACCAACCAATCCCCGGATGATCTTGAACCAACTGAACTTGTTGTTTATTTTTAACCAGTGAGAAGCCACGTCAATGGAAAATTGACGAAACTGAAGTGGGATAGGCTCTCGATAACTCTTTTGTCCATTAACCGACACGCGTGTTTGCGCGTTTGAATCATTTAACTACTTTGGTGGCAATGAAATAATCATTTGGGGCACACTTTGTTTACAGAAACAAAGGTGCGAATAAATAAATACAAAATGAAATGTTGGCCAAAGTCAGTACATATCCGGTCTAATCGGGTGCGGAGCAAAATTAACGGCAAGTATCTTGGCTTCAGGATATGTCTGATATATAGTTTTTTTTTATCAAACATTTGACACCGCAGACATTCTTGATAAAATAGTCTAGCCTCCGCTCCTCTTGAAAGCCTAAACTTAATTCTTAAAAAAAAATGGTAAGGACTTAGGGTGCGTTCGGCGTCATTGCAGTCCTATCCTAAATAGCTTATTATGTTCTACCAGCCACGCAAAGGTAGACCACAAACTTTCGACAATGTTGCCTTCAACACGGAGCTCGTTTGTATTACCTACATTTCACGAAATACCTAAAAGCGTAAACTCTTTAAACCACATCCTAAATGGTGACTGGGTGAGCCACAGGAGTCTTGTTTGATAATTTTTTTTTTAATTTGCCAACCTCGGATGATGTCCGTAACACTCGAACCCGGGTAGCGTGGTCGGCGGCGAATGCGTATCTCGGCTACACCACATCATTTCCCGAGCTTAACTCTTAGAACTTCGGATTAACTTTGTTCATTTAGTCAGAGTTATCGGACTTGTAGTTGTGTAGTTCAAACTTCTATTGTTTGTTAATGAAAGTCGAACCATCAACCAAAATACAGAGAAAACGATGCACAAGATGAAGCTTTTGTTATTGAGCTACAACATTGGTTCGACAATATATTTTCAAATCGCCTGGAAAATTGATCCGAAGTTTAAGAATTAAAAAAGACCATTCGGGGCTGCGTGGTCTACAGGTAAGACGTCTGCCTCTTGACAAGAAGGTTCCGGGATCGAATCTCACTACTTATGTTTGGATTTTGTTCACTTCGTATTCGTGGTATCCTCAGGTCTTTACCCATCACCGGTCTTTGGGTATTAAGATCCGTTCTATAGCTCTTTCAGAAAAATGCAAAAATTAACAGAAGGTCCCGTATGCATACTTCACTCCAGTGTGGTTCAACCTTTTGTTACCCGAAAATACAACGACTTGCAAAGGATCGCGGGCCATCTTATATATATATATATATATGAGTTTCCATAAAATGGTAGAATAGTCATATTTGTATGTAATAACACAAGTTTACAAGCAGACAAGTAATATATTAGTTTAAAAAAAAGAGAGCATCAAAGAATTTACTCAGTGTCCCCAAACGCTTTCAGCTTTGAACTTTAAAACTATCTGTGAACTGTCAAGCTAAAAACTAAAAAAATCAGTTGGCTCCAGTTCATTTTATATAAAGAACTCAAAACTGCATGCTTGAAGATTAATTGAATACCCGTTTGACAACTCCAATTACATTTGCTTTTGTAGAATTTTTTTTCTTCTGGTATTTCCCATACTCATGTATAAAACCTGGCGGTGATCAGCCGTAATGATCTCATCTACACCTTCAGATAGCACCTTCTAGTCATTTTATAACCTTGTTCCGGCATCTAGCAGTTTGTCAAAAGCATTCAATCAACCGATTTTCATTGTCTTTGGAGTCGCTAAGATGAAACGGTCACTGTGGCCTGTCGGTAACATTTCTTTACACTTCCATGGACTTGATGCAACTGGAGAGATTGCAAGGGGGATTACGCATCTACGGCCAGATATCCCGTACCAGCCACAGAAACCCACATTTACACGCTCGCGAGAATGATGTTTCTTTTTCAATCTACGTAAATAGTTTCCTTGTGAAGTCTCCATTACAGCAGCTGGGATGTCTAGACTAATCGAAAGTATCATCATATGTTACATTTCATGAACTAGGGGCTACATTAGTAGTAGTTAGTGGATAGTCAAAGGCCTCGGTATCACTGCAAACGAAGTAAAATCCATAATTGCTCAACCGCCCGTGGTAGTGGAATCATCCGAATTAACATCTAATTTCATTGAAGAGTCCAAACAAAGAAAAGTAGCTGCAGTCCTCGTCTTAGCAGCTACAGCACACGCCAAAAGACATAAGGCCAATGAGCACCGAAAGTGAACACAGGTGAAAACCTTCGTCATACGATATCATTATTCATCGTAAACAACCGGAATATCGAAACACGATCCGGATAAAAAAAAAAAAAACCACAGCTCACGGTGTCCACATTGCACTAAACTCAGTAGCTACGGCAGCAAGCCGGACTTGGAATATGAGGAAACTGCAATAAGGAACGCTTTTCGGACAGAGCCTCAGCGGTTCCTGCCGCCTATCCGTTATATTGACCGCAAGTCCAGGGGCTACATTGTTACGTGAATGAAAAGTAATGTTGTAACATGGGAACTATAGAACCTGCAGGGAAAAAAAGTGACTTTTTTTTTCTTAGTCCCACAATTTAAAAATGAACGATGCCATTGGTTTATATTCCATTAATGAAAACCGCCGAAGAGGTCCGCGGGTCAGCAAAATGGGTCTCGCGGGCCACAGGTTGGACCACGCTGTCCTGGCAAAATAGATAAGGAAAACATATTTATCCACAAAGTTAAAACATCGAAACGATATACAATAAACATGAAAATACCTTTAAAGTAGAAGAATGTCTGCCTGTGTGACGAGGGGCACAACACATTGCTGCCCTTCTGGAAAAAAGGAAAACGTGATATTCACGCAACATTCAGTCAATCCGGACTTCGCTAGAGATATAACGCTTGCAATCGCAAACAACAATAATAACAGATTATGACGTTGGCGGAAGTTGCCCTGTTTTGTTGTTACTATACGGCGATATCTCGGATATTCAGTTCCTTATTTACAAACACAGCGCGGTGTTATTTGAGTCGCGGTAATGCGTCTCATTATTCCGTGCTTACACCCTACTGCTCACCGTTGAGATTTCTTATATTTCTTCAGATTAACAAAATATATTTATATTAGGTTTTGTTTGTGGTTGTACCGAATGAAGACCTCTCAGTGTAGTAACGCTGGTTTGTTGTCAAGTCTTGTCTTATACACAAAAATGATGCCGAATAACACCGAACAACAGTAGCCAGTTTTTGGGAAATGAACAACTCTTAGCTGTTATTGGAAAGGTGGGGGAATAGATGGCCGTCACATGTCCAGAAATTAGGTTGATAAACAAACTCGGGGGCAGGTTAAGTTTATGTGAGAGATGTCACTCATGTGAGAGATGTCACTTATGTGAGAGATGTCACTCATGTGAGAGATGTCACTCATGTGAGAGATGTCACTCATGTGAGAGATGTCACTCATGTGAGAGATGTCACTCATGTGAGAGATGTCACTCTTAGAGTTCATGATAGCGTTATTTTTTGAAAATCAGAGGTTAACTAGATGTCAAGATGGAATCTAGTTCTGCAAAATGTGACACAAAAGTAATCTGTATTTGAAATTTGCATTCACTCATTGGCTGAGCGGAGACCAATACCTTATGCAAATTAGACAGAGGTATTTAACCTCATGCATTAGCATAATTAGGGAGTTGAGAAAAGATTCAGAAGTTTAGAAATTGTAAAATAGACGAGCTTAGTCCGGCTTCGGTCGAAACTGCCTGAAGGCGGACGTGACTTTTGATAGTTATGGACTTCCACGCAGTTAAGTAATTGTTATGAAATAAAGATGTAGAAGGAAGATCCAGAGATAAGGGTTGAGTAAAAGTTTAGAATTATTTGAGAAACACCAGAGCAACCCTCAGAAACACCAAGGGAGAGAAACACCTAGAGTTAGAAAAAAAAGTAAAGTACCCCCGTCACGCCAAGTGACGTATAGGGAATATGGTGTCAGTGACCATAAATTTTACAGACCTTCGGCACATGATTTTTGGGGTAATGTGGCCGGTATTACGTCCATGCTAGGGTTAGAAACATAGGGATAAAGAATAAGATCAATATAGGTATAAGTTAGAGAGAGATAGAGAATCAGATAGAGAACATTAAGTCAGGAAGACATGGTTTAGTTGATAAGTGTTTCAAGTTAGATTCAGAAGTTTTGTGTTTCAAAGAAAAATAGTAAGTAGACTAAGAGTGGCATTGCATACATCAAAATATAGATATAGAATAGCAAGTGTCAAGAAAGATTAGTTGTAATAGAATGAAAGATAGAATTATAAATGTCACAGGCAATATGTACTAAGAGATCCCTCAAATAAACAACGGTCATAGCCTATTGAGCGCTTCCAGATCAAGAACATTGATTTTTAAATTCGTAGGTGCTTCACTACACATCACGTGTACAACCGATGATCAAATAAACTTGAACAAATCAAATTAATATTCTGTGATTATTGACAACATGCGTTCATGTGACGACATTGTTAACACGTCATGTTGTGATCTATGTAAACTCTGTATCATAAAATAGTTAGCAGCAGTCCTCAGTCAAAAGATATGACTCAGGAGAAAACTAATACGATACTAGCACACGTTTATTCTTCCTTGTCTTCTCTTAACGCCCCTTTTTAAAGGACACAAACAAAAGTCTTTATGTTACAACATCCGTGTCCACATTTGGCAAGATACCTCAGGCGTGGCCACACTTGGTGTTTCCATTTTTGTACTTCCCTTCAGGTAGTCTTTTTCTCCTTTACTTTCCCTTATGGTGTTCACTGTATGAAGGTTCTTATAGTAGTTCCTTCATCACTTCAAGCATCTTTCCCAAATGAACTTCAAAATGGCACTTTAGCTATCATCTACTTCTTATTTTGTCTTTCAGCTCCCCGAGGAGCATAGGTCTTCAACAAACACTTTCCAAGACGTTCTGTTTCTTGCCATCCCTTTAAGATCGTTCCAAGTCTTCACCATTTTCTTCATCTCTGCTTCCGTCTGTCATCTCCAAGAATATTTTGGTCTTTCTCTTTGTCTTTTTCCTTGGGGATTCCAAAAGAGGGCCTATAGTGTAATACTCTCATTTGACTTCCGCAGTGCGTGCCCTATCCAGCGCCATCGTCTTCGCTGTATCTTTTTATCTACTGGTATTTGACTGGTACTTTTCCCATAATTCTATGTTAGTGATTTTGTCCTGCCATTTCCATCCTTTTATTCTGCGTAAGCATCCATTAATGAAAGTCCTTTTCTTCATGATAGTCATTTTTATTGCTCTCCATGTTTCACATCCACATAATAGGACTGGCTTAACATTGAAGTTGAACATTTTTATTTTTGTATTTAACCTAATTTCTTTGGATTTCCAAATGTTTCCCAGTGCAACGAATGCTCCTCTTGCTTTTGATATCTTTATTTTGGTATCATTTAGCTGTCATATGTGGACTGATTTATCTAAAGATAAAACATTTAGCTGTCATATGTGGACTGATTTATCTAAAGATAAAACATTTAGCTATCATATGTGGACTGATTTATCTAAAGATAAAACCGCGACATCTGGACAAGAAGGTACTGGGTTCGAATCCTGCGATAAAAAGAAGGGAGGGGGTATGGGTGGTAATTAATTGTTTTCCAATCAGCGTTATCTTCACAACTGCACGGATTCGAACCCAGTACTTCATGTAGTAAGATACATTGTCGAGCCCTCTCGGATAACGACCAGCAACAGGTCTCGTGTGTGCTCTGCGCACGTTAGTGAATCATCGGCAGTAAAAGTCGAAAAGAGCAAACTAAACAGACTTGCCGGGGCACAATTCTTAAGTAATTAAAGAAATCTACTCATGTCAATGACGGATGTACCGGGCCGAAAGGTGTAAATATTGCGGCTTGACTGTAAACTAGCGATACAATGTTTGTAACCCCACTCGGGGGAGGGGGGTAAGGAGATGAAGAAAGAAGACGAAGAGGAGAAAGATGGATACGAAGAAGAGAAAGATGGATACGAAGAAGAGAAAGATGGATACAAAGAAGAGAAAGATGGATACAAAGAAGAGAGAGATGGATACAAAGAAGAGAAAGATGGATACGAAGAAGAGAAAGATTGATACGAAGAAGAGAAAGATGGATACAAAGAAGAGAGAGATGGATACAAAGAAGAGAAAGATGGATACGAAGAAGAGAAAGATTGATACGAAGAAGAGAAAGATGGATAGAAAGATGGATACAAAGAAGAGAAAGATGGATACGAAGAAGAGAAAGATTGATACGAAGAAGAGAAAGATGGATAGAAAGATGGATACAAAGAAGAGAAAGATGGATACAAAGAAGTAAAAGATGGATACAAAGAAGAGAAAGATGGATACAAAGAAGAGAAAGATGGATACAAAGAAGAGAAAGATGGATACGAAGAAGATAAAGATGGATACGAATAAGAGAAAGATGGATACGAAGAAGAGAAAGATGGATACAAAGAAGAGAAAGATGGATACGAAGAAGAAAAAGATACATACGAATAAGAGAAAGATGGATACGAAGAAGAGAAAGATGGATACTAAGAAGAGAAAGATGGATACAAAGAAGAGAAAGATGGATACAAAGAAGAGAAAGATGGATACGAAGAAGAGAAAGATGGATACTAAGAAGAGAAAGATGGATACAAAGAAGAGAAAGATTATTTATGTTTTTATTTTTTTTATATTTTTTAATTTAATAGATTGAACATGTTAAAGTTGAACTAATCTTATTATTTTCGCTGTGGAATATTCAGTTGTCACCATAAACGTTGTTAACGCCTAAGCGCTAACTGCCTCTAATTAGTTTGCATGTTCCTTAGAGAATTCATACACCGGGTTTTTAAAGTTTGTTTTACAATAAGAAGACAAGGGCAACAACTAAAGTTCTAACTAAAGTATCAATGATAAACTGTTGTACTTACCCTCTCAGCTTCAATGTCTGCCTGTTTTCACTTCGTACACTTTCTCTTGATTGTGTCTCTTTGGGTATCTCTAATTTGATCGTCAACTCAATAATAAGCTTCTTCTATTTTGATTGTACCTTTCAATATTTGTTTGTATCTTATCTCGGAGATGTGGCTCTCTGTATCGCTGAAGTGTGGCTCTCTGTATCACTGAAGTGTGGCTCTCTGTATCGCTGAAGTGTGGCTCTTTGTATCGCTGAAGTGTGGCTCTCTGTATCGCTGAAGTGTGGCTCTCTGTATCGCTGAAGTGTGGCTCTCTGTATCGCTGAAGTGTGGCTCTCTGTATCGCTGAAGTGTGGCTCTCTGTAACGCTGAAGTGTGGCTCTCTGTATCGCTGAAGTGTGGCTCTTTGTATCGCTGAAGTGTGGCTCTTTATATCGCTGAAGTGTGGCTCTTTGTATCGCTGAAGTGTGGCTCTCTGTATCGCTGAAGTGTGGCTCTCTGTATCGCTGAAGTGTGGCTCTCTGTATCGCTGAAGTGTGGCTCTTTGTATCGCTGAAGTGTGGCTCTTTGTATCGCTAGCTGCTGGAGCTACTGAGTTTAGTGCTCAGTGCAGACCGTGAGCTGTGTTTTTCATCCGGATCGTGTTTCGATATTCCAATTGCTTACGATGAAGGATGATATCGTATGACGAAAAACAGTTTGGTTGCGTTCACTTTCGGTGCGGTTACGCCTTATGTCTTTTGGTGTGTGATGTAGCTTCTATGATGGGGACTGCAGCTGCCTTTCTACGGTTTTTTTTTTTTAATGTGATGAAATGTTAATTCGGCACGGCCGGTTGAGCAGTTATGGATTTTAATTCGTTTGTAGTGATACTTTCGAACTACAGCTACAACTACAACTACAGCTACAGCAACAACTACAACTACAGCTACAGCTACAGTTACAACTACAGCTACAGCTATCGCCGAAGTTGTGTGCTAGCTTCTAGAAACTGTCGATCTAAAAAAAATGTAAAAAAAAAAAAAACGTCATGAAGAATAGGGAAGAACATTAAACGCGAAATTTCAGAAGAAACGAAAATAACCTGAAAGTGAAGGGTAGTTATGTTGAAAAGGGTGAAGCAATTTGAGCCCAAAATGTGAAAATAGTTCATCTAAATTTGTTCTGTTAGTCACAAGTGTCATCTCTGTAATCTTATGCTTTCCCCTTTCTTCTCTCTCTCTCTCTCTCTCTCTCTCTCTCTGTGTCTCTCTCTCTCCTATTTTCCACCAAATTCTCACCCCTTCCCCCTCTCACTTTCTTGTAGCAAACAAAAATATATCTATTAAGTTCTATTAAACATGTTTACCATTATGTTTATAAGCCAAATTAAAGGTTCCCTCCACGTCTTGCTAGAAGCTGGGAGAATATGGCGTTAGTGACCATATCTTTCCATGTCCGCGATAACATTTGTGGGTGATGTGGCCGGCCGGTATCACGCCAGGCCGCCTTTATTTCCCAGAAAATTTTTTTCTAACTTTTAGCAATAATCAGAAAATTAATTTTAAATGTCAACGAGAACGTGTCATTGCCGCTGTATCGCCGGACCACAGACATGAACGCCGGACCACATACGAAAACATTCTGTGATAATATTAAATGATCTACAAATGAACATTAATGCCCTTGGACTAAGGCGGCATCGGACCACAGACATACGCCGGCACATACGAAGAATTCTGTAGATATTAAATGATTGCAAATTAATGCCCTTGGTACTAAGGCGGCATCGGATCAGCTGCAGAGGCACGTAAGAAGAAAGTAGATCGTCTGGTTGCAACTTAATGGAAGACAATGCAGAACAATACAAGACAATGCAGAACAATACAAGACAATGCAGAACAATACAAGACAATGCAGAACAATACAAGACAATGCAGAACAATACAAGACAATGCAGAACAATACAAGACAATGCAGAACAATACAAGACAATGCAGAACAATACAAGACAATGCAGAACAATACAAGACAATGCAGAACAATACAAGACAATGCAGAACAATACAAGACAATGCAGAACAATACAAGACAATGCAGAACAATACAAGACAATGCAGAACAATACAAGACAATGCAGAACAATACAAGACAATGCAGAACAATACAAGACAATGCAGAACAATACAAGACAATGCAGAACAATACAAGACAATACAAGACAATACAAGACAATATAAGACAATACAAGACAATACAGAACAATACAAGACAATACAAGACAGTACAGAACAATACAAGACAATACAAGACAATACAAGACAATACAAGACAATACAGAACAATACAAGACAATACAAGACAATACAGAACAATACAAGACAATACAAGACAATACAAGACAATACAAGACAATACAGAACAATACAAGACAATGCAGAACAATACAAGACAATACAAGACAATACAAGACAATGCAGAACAATACAAGACAATACAAGACAATACAAGACAATACAAGACAATGCAGAACAATACAAGACAATACAAGACAATACAAGACAATACAAGACAATACAGAACAATACAGAACAATACAAGACAATACAAGACAATACAGAACAATACAAGACAATGCAGAACAATACAAGACACTACAGAACAATACAAGACAATGCAGAACAATACAAGACAATACCCGACGCCGCAGCTGAAGACCTTTAAGAAACACCAAATATGAAGACAACAATTAGAAGTAATGAATAGATGTAGTTGTAGTACGTTGAAAACCCCGGTATCACTGCAAACGAATTATAATCCATAAATGCTCAACCGCCCGTGCCAATGGAATCATCCGAATTAAAACTCATCTCATTGAAGGATCCAAATAAAGAAAGGCAGCTGAAGTCCACTTCATAGTAACCACAGCACACGCCAAAAAGTAATGAATAATAAAATGTAATATGATATAAGGAATATTTAAGCTTATATCGCTTGTGGTTCCTGTAGAATTCTGAACACTGAATCGTTGGTGACTGTCTTCTGTCCTCTGTCTACACCGTCAAGTTGTGTCTATATATTATTTCTTCACGTCAGTCTCTTCTACGCCAGCTTTACTGCAAATCTACATACCATTAATATTAATACAGTGCCAGATTTAGACCTGGTGAGACTCTAAGCTAAGCGGAACTATGAGGCCCCTAAACCCCTTAAAAATGAAAACCACAAGGTCTCACAAAACCTGAAATCGTAAACCGGGTCCAGAGAAAGAAACCACCGCTGTCTAGTAGTTATTATCGGGGAAAAAGAAAGGATATGGGAAATCACCTAGACAGAAACCATGGACAGGTTGGGCCCAACAGATGGTGTGTGTTAGCCACGCGCAGGTTTAGGGGAAAATCAGGACACACACGCACGTAACATGTACTGACAATACGACCAGCTCATCGTGTGTCATGATATTGTTTTTAACTGCTTCCGTTTCCAAGATGGTGGAACGATGTTCCTGTTCTCTCGAACGCTGCAGAAATAACATTTGGGGACTAATTAATTTCGGCTCTCCATTGCAATTTTCTGCGTTAAAGTCAAAATTATGTTCTACTTAACACACCTGCGCCGATCAAGCGAAGTCGTACGCACGACAATATTCCTTTTTGACAAGTCAAATGTTGTGAATGCGACCTTCCACCGTCTAGAGTTGATCTGTGGTTTACATCAACACAGTGAGTGCTGTTCAATGATCATCGTTGGAATTGTTTGACGCAAGTTATTTACATGTTACAACTCATTACTTAACTCAATACATTATATTGTGGACTGTCCGTCAAGTCAGCCGAAGTTTTTTTTCTATTTAGGGAATTTGCACCGTGTTTCGTTCGTTATATGCTGCATTCACTAGAGTCATCAGGAATCTATGGGCGCAGCCATTGTTGTGTGTGCCACGTCATCATAATGGCTCATCGTATATCCATAGACCGCCCAAACGTTAATCTTACAGTCTGTTGTTTGATGTGCAACGGGGTTAATCCGACGACTAAATGTGTTTTATATGTTCGGAATTGGAGTCAAAAACGATGTCCTAACATCATCAAGCGCTGTACATTTTAAAAATATGACGATCATCATTTTCAGGAGGACGTGAACTTTCGGTCAATATGGTGGATAGGTGGCAGGAATCATTGAAGGCTATGTATAACAGTGTTCCTTTTTGCAGTTTCCTCATATTCCAAGTCCGGCTTGTTGCAGGAGCTACTGAGTTGAGTGCTCTGTGCACACCGTGAGCTGTGTGTCTCATCCGTTTTGATCATGTTTCGATATTCCAATTGTTTACGATGAATGATGATATCGTATGACAAGGAACAGTTGGCTGTGTTCACTTTCTGCGCGGTTTCGTCTTATGTCTTTTGGTGTGTGCTGCGACTACTATGATGGGTACTACATCTACCTTTCTTTGTTTGGGAGATGAGTTAGTAATTCAGATGATTCCACTGGCACGGATGGTTGAGCAATTATAGATTTTAATTCGTTTGCAGTTATACCGGGGCCTTTCATAACCAAATCCATGTTTTAACTCTCCATTATTAAACAGGACAAAGAGGCAAGTTTGCATGATCACAAGACGTGAAAGCCGAAAAAGTAGAAGTACCCATGAAATATATATATATGCTTCAATAACGGCTTTATCCCCTTAACAATACAGCTTTAATGCAGTGGCAAATAACTAGGATTAAAGTGTGTAAACGTGTTTTATGTCCCTTTATCTCTCCCTATCCCCCCTCACCCCCCTCCCTTCCCATATATACATATATTATAGATCCTGATCGGTTGGGTTTTCAAGCCAAGAAGGACTTTGTCTAAACATCCAGAGAGCAACTGTGGTAAACAGGGAAGAACTTGTCGTTTAATAGTGGAGGGTTATCTGAGTGGGAGGTCTGAGGGGGAGATCTGAGTGGGAGGTCTGAGGGGGGGATCTGAGTGGGAGGTCTGAGGGGGAGATCTGAGGGGGGGATCTGAGTGGGAGGTCTGAGGGGGAGATCTGAGCACTAATGGACTTCTTGTTTGATGTCCGATGAGGATAATCCGGCGACTGAGCTAAATTAAATTAAACTAAACTACTAAACTAAACTACTAAACTAAACTACTAAACTAAACTACTAAACTAAACTACTAAACTACTAAACTACTAAACTAAACTACTAAACTAAACTACTAAACTACTAAACTAAACTAAACTACTAAACTAAAATACTAAACTAAACTACTAAACTAAACTACTAAACTAAACTAAACTACTAAACTAAAATTCAAAACTAAGCGACTAAACTAAACTACTAAACTAAACTACTAAACTAAACTACTAAACTAAACTAAATTACTAAACTACTAAACTAAAATTCAAAACTAAACTACTAAACTAAACTACTAAACTAAATTACTAAACTAAAATACAAAACTAAGCTACTAAACTAAACTATTGAACTAAACTACTAAACTAAAATACAAAACTAAGCTACTAAACTAAACTATTGAACTAAACTACTAAACTAAACTACTAAACTAAAATACTAAACTAAGCTTCTAAACTAAACTACTACACTAAACTACTAAACTAAGCTACTAAACTAAACAAACTAAACTACTACACTAAACTACTAAACTAAGCTACTAAACTAAACTACTACACTAAACTACTAAACTAAGCTACTAAACTAAACTACTACACTAAACTACTAAACTAAGCTTCTAAACTAAACTACTAAACTAAACTACTAAACTAAAATACTAAACTAAGCTACTAAACTAAACTACCACACTAAACTAAGCTACTAAACTAAACTACTATACTAAACTACTAAACTAAGCTACTAAACTAAACTACCACACTAAAATACTATACTAAGCTACTAAACTAAACTACTACACTAAACTATTAAGTTAGTTACTAAACTAAACTACTACACTAAACTACTAAACTAAGCTACTAAACTAAACTACTACTACACTAAAATACTAAACTGAGCTACTAAACTAACTACTATACCAAACTACTAAACTAAGCTACTAAACTAAACTACTACATTAAACTACAAAACTAAACTACTGAACTTAACTACTAAACTAAAATACTAAACGAAACTACTAAACTAAACTACTAAACTAAACTACTACACTAAACTACTAAGTTAGTTACTAAACTAAACTACTACACTAAACTACAAAACTAAACTACTGAACTAAACTACTAAACTAAAATACTAAACTAAGCTACTAAACTAAACTACCACACTAAACTAAGCTACTAAACTAAACTAATAAACTAAGCTACGAAACTAAACTACCACACTAAAATACTATACTAAGCTACTAAACTAAACTACTACACTAAACTACTAAGTTGTTTACTAAACTAAACTACTACACTAAACTACTAAACTAAGCTACTAAACTAAACTACTACTACACTAAAATACTAAACTGAGCTACTAAACTAACTACTATACCAAACTACTAAACTAAGCTACTAAACTAAACTACTACATTAAACTACAAAACTAAACTACTGAACTTAACTACTAAACTAAAATACTAAACAAAACTACTAAACTAAACTACTAAACTAAACTACTACACTAAACTACTAAGTTAGTTACTAAACTAAACTACTACACTAAACTAAATTAAACTAAACTACTACACTAAAATACTAAACTAAACTACTACACTAAACTAAATTAAACTAAACTACTACACTAAAATACTAAACTAAGTTACTATACTAAACTATTGAGCTACACTACTAAACTAAATATTTATATATTTAAATTTTGGTAGTTTTTTTTCTTTTTTTTCTTCTTTTCTAGGAATACGTAAATTACATAAGAATGTTCAATTAATTCATTTACAATATTCAGCTAATCTCCGACAATAATTTAAACGGTATTTTTGATGAGGGTTTGTAAAAATGGGGGGAACAAAATTAACGATGTCAGCCCTGCAGAAGACGTAGACTTGAGACTGAATGGGTCGTAACCAAATAGAACACTAAAACCATCAGGATACAGTAAAGTAAAGGTTCTCTCCCCTGCCTTGCTAGGCGTATGGGGAATATGGTGTTAGTGACAATATTTTTCTATGACCACGGCATATTTTTGGGTGATGTGACCGGTATCACGCCAGGCCGCCTTTACTTCCCAGAAAAAATCTCTGGTACCCATTTGTAGAGGCTGTGTAAACCCGGAGCCTTGTTAGTCCGAAAAAAAATCCGCCACTGCTGGGAATCGAACCCGGACCCTTCTGGCCAGGAAGCGAGCACACTAACCACTCAGCCAGGAAGCGAGCACACTAACCACTCAGGCTAGCACACTAATCACTCAGCCACTGAGGCTAGCACACTAACCACTCAGCCACTGAGGCTAGCACACTAACCACTCAGCCACTGAGGCTAGCACACTAACCACTCAGCCACTGAAGCTAGCACACTAACCACTCAGCCACTGAGGCTAGCACACTAACCACTCAGCCACTGAGGCTAGCGCACTAACCACTCAGCCACCTTGGTCTTATCAACATTTCATTTTGTGTGTGTGTCTCTATTTATAACTCTCATTGTGTGTGTGGAATGTAAATGGGTGTAAGTATACACAAGCTTTACTTTATCTTTTACTAGCATACACCCCCCCCCCCGCCTCATATTTATGCCGCTCCCATTTTTCCCTCAAAAAAGGGATGAACGCGGACGTAATCTTAAGTGAAATCAAACAGTACCGCCCGGAGACTGGTTTTCCATTCCATCCATCCATCCATCCATCCATCCATCCATCCATCCATCCATCCATCCATCCATCCATCCATCCATCCATCCATCCATCCATCTATCTATCTATCTATCTATCTATCTATCTATCTATCTATCTATTGTCCTTTCGAGCCGAAGACGGCACATAGGGCAGAATTACAATCTCAAAAACAGAAACCTTGCGTGCCAAAATGGCACATATTGCAGAGATCACTACTTCTAAAATCTATGGTTCTGTTTACATAACAATACTTTTTACAATGACAGCTTGTCAAGCCATCGATCAACCTCCTTAGTCGCCTCTTACGACATGCCTGGAAGGTCACAGTGTCACTATTCTTTACTTCCCACATAATGAGGCCCCGGTAACACACGGGAGGGTTTTCCATTAACTAGACAGACAACGTACATAACAACAAGGCAAGTTGTATACTTCAACTTATTCAAAATAGCTTCCTCATTAGTCCGTGTCCGCCCTATGGTAGCTGCCGCCCAGGGTTGCTGAACTTCGGCTCTCTCTCTCTCTCTCTCTCTCTCTATATATATATATATATATATATATATATATAATTTATTTATATTTTATATAGTTTATTATATATATAGTATTATATATATATATATATATATATATATATATATATATATATATATATATATATATATATATACATTTGTGCGGCATGTCAAGAGGTACTAACATTTGTGTGGCATGTAAAGAGACACGTGACATTTGTGGGGCATGTAAAAAGACATGTGACATTTAGGAATAGGGTTAGTTTTATTTTAAAAAATGATGTTACTCAAGGGGATGTTACTCTTGTGAAATTTAATTTACCGGACTAAACTAGAACTTTACTGAGAAGCCATGTATTTTGACTTTGAACAGTATTTGAGAACCACTGTAGTTTTGTTGTGACGTCAACCAAGGGAAGATCACTCTTTTGCTGAAATAATTCACTGGACTATACTAAATCTTTACCCACTTGGAGGTACATGTTCTCAATATTGCGTGTATACATTATTCTTATTGTCTGTTACATATTATCATTAACATCGTCGTTATCATTGCTGTCGTCATCATCATCAACATCACTGTTGTCATCATCATCTTCTCCATCATCATCATCAACATTATCATAAGCATCATCGCTGTCGTCATCATCATCGTAATTTTCCCGTGATGTTTATATTATATTCCTAATGATATAATATTATGGACGTGTCCTTCATAGTTCTACGCGAGAATATAATAAACATCATCATTATCATCATCAAGTACCGGGCCTGATGGCGTAGGTGATCATGTCTCTCCACAACTTTCGATCTCGACAGTTATTTATCATTTCTGCTGTTGATCTTCTGCCAAGCCATTCTCTTAAGCTGTCTGGTATCTTTTCTCTTTGCTTCCCTCTATCTCTTCTTCCCTCAATTTCCCAGTTGTTACAATATATTCCAGCTGTTCTCTTCTCATTACCTGGCCAACACATGATTGTTCATAATAATAAACAAGTCGGTATTAAAACAACTACATTTAAACATCAACAATGAGAATAAATCAGATGGCAACTTACTAGTACCACATGAGTCATGTATGCATAGACTGCCACTTTGTTTCAAACTGCAACAGCAATACACATCCTTTATCGTGCAACTGTTTAAAAAATGAACGGCATTTTATGTATAGGATATCAATGTTGCACTCATGTTTCATGTGGGTAATAGACATGTAACCCTGCAGAATGTCATCAGAGCTAAAAATAGCAGTATGTAAAATATTTAGCGAACTGAGGTTTATATACTCTAATAGGGATTAGATGTAACACAAGCCGTTCGTGGACTTCATTGCATAAGTGAGCAGTGTCATTTATTTGTCGGTTATTAGCTGTTGCCATGCCTCCAGTGAAATCACTGGAGTCTGTAGAAATGTGGTTTTACAGAAGAATGTTGAGAATACCATGGACAGCTAAGAAGAGTCATGAAAACGTTATGAAAGAGACCAAAGCAAAAAGAGAGCTAATTTCCAATATCAGGAAGAAACAATCATCATTTTTTTGCAATGTAATGAGAAGAGAACAGCTGGAATATATTGTAACAACTGGGAAAATTGAGGGATGAAGAGATAGAGGAAAGCAAAGAGGAAAGATACCAGACAGCTTAAGAGAATGGTTTGGCAGAAGGTCAACAACAGAAATGATAAATAACTGTCGAGATCAAAAGTTGTGGAGAATTATGATCACCTACGCCAGCAGGCCTGATACTTGATGTTGATGATGCATTTAGACATTTAGACCAACTTGGGTCACGAATACTAACTACTGTGAGTTTCAGGTCATCATCGGTCGTCATGACGACAACTTTGTCACGCATGGTTGTTTCTGCGAGCCATGTCTGTGTTCTTATGGCGCTGAAACACGGCCATCATTATCTGGACTAGTCAAAGCGTCGTCATTATGAGATCAGAACTATGGACAAGGAAGTTAGGCTAACTTACCATTTGAAGTGGATACACGCGTGAACTTCCGGTTTATATGGCGGATCTTTTGACGTGTGCTGTGTTTGCTATGATGGAGACTGCAGCTGCCTTTCTTTGTTTGGATATTCGATGATATGTTAATTCGGATGATTCCACTTGCACTGGCGGTTAAGCAATTATGGATTTTTATTCGTTTGCAGTGACACCGGGGCCTTCGAATAACTATAACACGCGTAAAATTTGAATATTTTTTTCTGTTTATTATTTGTATTTATTTATTTATGTGTTTATTTATTTATGTGTTCGTTTATTTATGTGTTTATTTATTTATGTGTTTCTTCCGACCAAAAGGATTTTATGTTAGAAATGCTTGACAAGTGTTGTGTGCCTAAATGTGGATCACATTTGAATGGTAAAGCATATACATCAATATTTAAGTTTCCACCTCGTAACTTACACGAATAAATCAGCTCCCAATATTCCATTGTATTATTATTATTAAACATTTCAGAAAAACGTGATTAATTTCGACAAATGATAGTTTGTCACACACAATTTAACATATTCTACTTTATACATTAAGTGTGGAGCCTAACAGAGTTCCAGCTGTAGAACTCACTATTAGAATTGTTCAAAACCTCTCATCATTATCATCATCATCATCATCATCATCACGTGCCATGCCTGCTTGCGTAGGTGATCGTGTCTGTCCACAACTTTTGATCTCGACAGTTATTTATCATTTCTGTTGTTGACCTTCTGCCAAGCTATTCTCTTAAGCTGCCTGGTATCTTTTCTCTTTGCTTCCCTCTATCTCTTCGTCCTTCAATTTTCCCAGTTGTTACAATATTTTCCAGCTGTTATCTTCTCATTACATGGCCCAAAAATGGTGATTGTTTCTTCCTAATATTGGAAATTAGCTCTCGTTTGCTTTGACCTCTCTCAGAACATCTTCATTACTCTTCTTAGCTGTCCATGGTATTCTCAACATTTTTCTGTAAACCCATATTTCTACAGACTCCAGCGATTTTCTTGTCTGTTGTCCTATTGTCCATAATTCACATCCAAGACATTCTCTCATACAAGAAAATCTCTTATTCAGTGTCTATTTTAGGACACATTTCATTAAAGCAAAGTCATTCCACGGCTTGTGTAATAATTGGAGAGATGGTGCCAGCTAGTAAATTTGTTGAGCTGTTGTGTATGAGGAGAAATATTGAAGATGCTACTGTTGACGACTACCTCACAAGGCCACTTGATAAAATTATGCAAGCTCATCATTATCATTATGTGCCTACCGGTTGGCGTAGGCGATCATGTCCTTCCATAATCTTCTATCTACAGTGTATCGTATCAGTTTTGTTGTTGACTGTTTTCCATGCCATGACACCAATCTAACCAGTATTTTATCTCTTTGTCGTCCACGATCTATCTTTCGTTTTATTTTTCCAGTTGTAACCAAGTATTCCAACTTTCCTCGTCTCATGATGTGCCCGAAAAATGTTGATTGTTTCTTTCTGATGTTTTTTAGGAGCTAACTTTTTGAGTTGGCCTCTTTAAGAATTTCATCATTGGTCTTTTTAGCTGTCAAGGGAACTTTGAACATTCTTCTGAGAAATCCAATCTCTGTGGCCTCTAATCGTCTTTTCATTTACGCAAGCTATCACTCACAAAACCCATATCTCTACTTTACGACCCTGTACATTTATTGAAGTGTATTTGGCACAAATGGCTAAACATGAAAGTTGTAGAACAGACCGATTATAGCCAGTACATTCTGGTGGAACTGTGGTGAAAGCTATTTTGTCTAGTCTGAAATCCTTGTACCATCAAAGCCAAGTTTGCAAATCTGGCACCAGCCTTAACATATAAGTCACTCTACCCATCTAGTTTGGAAAAATAAAAGGGGTTACTGGATTCACCTGAGACGTACTTCAATAAATGCGACTAAATATTGATTGTATGGGAAACTGATACAAATAAAGTGGATGATAGAAATACCAAAGTTAGTCAACATAAATGTCAACAAGACATTCTTGAGTGTTCTTTAATTTGAAAAAAAAAATGTCGTTGTGCATGTAAAACAATTACAGTAATGGTGCGACAAAATTATAAACATGAAATAAACCAACGGCATGAAAATAAAAACACAAAAGAGATCGGAATGAAACTCTAGGAAGTAAATGTGCCTTGCTGATTCTATTATCTGACCTCTCGTTCAAGTCGTGAGATTATCCGCTCGACAGAACTGTTTAAGCTACAACCACAAGTCGTGAGATTATCCGCTCGACAGAACTGTTTAAGCTACAACCACAAGTCGGCAATAGCTTGCTTTCGCCCGTATTTAAAGACGCTAACTGCTTCGTCAGCCGCAATTTGATCTCTTTGTTTTGTTCGTTGTAGGCTGCTTTCACTAGAGTAATCAGGAATCTAAAGGGCTCAGGCATTGTGGTGTGTACGGCATTGTTGTGTGCTACGTCATCGTAATGGTTCTTCGTATATCCCTGGACCGGCAATACGCTAATCTTACGGTCTGTTATTTGATGTGCGACGGGGATAATCTGACGACTAACTGTGTGTCTATATGTTCGGAATTAGAGTCAACAACGATGGCCTAACATCATCAAGCGCTATACACTTTAAAAAAATATGACGATCATCATTTTCAAGAGGACGTGACCTTCCGGTATATGGTGGATAGAGGGCGGTAACAATTGAAGGCATGAAAAGTGTTCCTTGTAGCAGTTTCCTCATATTCCAAGTCCGGCTTGTTGCAGGAGCTACTGAGTTAAGTGCTCTGTGCACACCGTGAGCTGTGTGTCTCATCCGTTTTGATCATGTTTCGATATTCCAATTGTTTACGAAAAATGATGATATCGTATGACAGGGAACAGTTGGCTGTATTCACTTTCTGCGCGGTTTCGCCTTATGTCTTTTGGCGTGTGCTGAGACTGCTACGATGGGGACTACAGTTACCTTTCTTTGTTTGGGAGATGAAATATTAATTCGGATGATTACGCTGGCACGGGCGGTTGAGCAATTATGGATTTTAATTCGTTTGCAGTGATACCAGGGCCTTTCATAACCAAATAACCAAAATAAAGAAGCTAAAGTTTATACGCTTTTAATGTAACCTTAAAGTGAAAATAAATCTATTTATCTTTCTATCTATTGACCTTTCAAGCCGTAGCCGCCCATAGGACATACCCTAGATACTTTCTCTCTTATCTAAATTTTTATTTTAGCAGTTTTTAATTCTTGTAAAGATCTTTTTATCAAATCTCGCAATTTGTCTCTGTTCTGTGCAATCAACTCTATCTCATTGAGGGAGCCGATTCCTGCTGCTCTTGCCTTTCTGATCAATGTTCTTCTCAGTGTCTCTCTGGGTCGGCCTCTTTTCCTCTTACCTGTTGTTTCCCACATGAGGCCTTGCTTTGTTATTCGGTTATTATCTCTCCTCATCACACGTCCAACATATAAATAACACAACAAAAAATAACAATTGCTAATCTAGACTCAAGAACAATAAGAAAAAATAACGTGTGAGAAGAAACAGCTTGAGAGATAAGATAAGAAATGAAGACTTAAGAAAGGAATAAAAAAGCTATAAATAATTCTCGATAATAAATGTATAAAGAGACAAGAGATAATATGGTTTTTCCATGTGATGAGCCATTGAGAATAAAACGCGACAAGAGTTATCAACAAACGTTACAAGAACACAAACAGATCCAAGAACACAAACAGATCCAAGAACACAAACAGATCCAAGAACACAAACGATACAAGAACACAAACAGATCCAAGAACACAAACAGATACAAGAACACAAACAGATCCAAGAACACAAACAGATCCAAGAACACAAACAGATCCAAGAACACAAACAGATCCAAGAACACAAACAGATCCAAGAACACAAACAGATACAAGAACACAAACAGATCCAAGATTCGACAACGAAACGATGGACCGATTGAATATTACAAAAAGTAAGAAACAGAAGCATAACAACAGAAGAAGTCGATGGAAGAGCAAAAGACATCAAAATGTATCTTCCCTCGAAGCTGAAAGACAAACTATGAAGTGAAGGCGACCGAGAAGTTTTAGACGTCAAGATTGTCAAGCGTTTGGATACAACTTTGAAGAATTAACTACACAATAAATGAACAAATATCTAGTTGTTTTATTAATAATTTGATTAACAAAGACAATACAAGATAAATCACTTATGGCGGACATCACAACACTGTCGCTCTGGCACTGTAGAGATTCCATAGGTGTTAAAAGAAAGTAATACATAATGACAACTTTAATATGTCAGATTGTATAGAGGCTCTGCTAGTGTCCACAGAACTGTTAACAAGACAACGGACTATATGTTTGCGCGCATTTTTAACAGTAATGGGAGACAATCTATCTTCGCAGCAGGAGGCAATCTGATCATCAGAAGTGCCAACCCCTCCCCGTCATGCAAGTATTTCGGCTTCTAGCTTCTTGACACTCTAGGGGAGGTAGACAAACCTTGGTCATGACTCCCAGGCGTCGACCTCCTGTTGCATTGAACACCAAGGTTTACACTATATTCGGCATCAAATAACTACACTTATTCTGTGCAACAAGTCTGATCAAATCTGCTATCTACACTCTATTACACACGACTGTCTTAGCTCTATTACACACGACTGTCTTAGCTCTATTACACACGACTGTCTTAGCTCTATTACACACGACTGTCTTAGCTCTATTACACACGACTGTCTTAGCTCTATTACACACGACTGTCTTAGCTCTATTACACACGACTATCTTAGCTCTATTACACACGACTGTCTTAGCTCTATTACACACGACTGTCTTAGCTCTATTACACACGACTGTCTTAGCTCTATTACACACGACTGTCTTAGCTCTATTACACACGACTGTCTTAGCTCTATTACACACGACTGTCTTAGCTCTATTACACACGACTGTCTTAGCTCTATTACACACGACTGTCTTAGCTCTATTACACACGACTGTCTTAGCTCTATTACACACGACTGTCTTAGCTCTATTACACACGACTGTCTTAGCTCTATTACACACGACTGTCTTAGCTCTATTACACACGGCTGTCTTAGCTCTATTACACACGACTGTCTTAGCTCTATTACACACAACTGTCTTAGCTCTATTACACACGACTGTCTTAGCTCTATTACACACGACTGTCTTAGCTCTATTACACACGACTATCTTAGCTCTATTACACACGACTGTCTTAGCTCTATTACACACGAATGTCTTAGCTCTATTACAAACGACTGTCTTAGCTCTATTACACACGACTGTCTTAGCTCTATTACACACGACTGTCTTAGCTCTATTACACACGACTGTCTTAGCTCTATTACACACGACTGTCTTAGCTCTATTACACACGACTGTCTTAGCTCTATTACACACGACTGTCTTAGCTCTATTACACACGACTGTCTTAGCTCTATTACACACGACTGTCTTAGCTCTATTACACACGACTGTCTTAGCTCTATTACACACGACTGTCTTAGCTCTATTACACACGACTGTCTTAGCTCTATTACACACGACTATCTTAGCTCTATTACACACGACTGTCTTAGCTCTATTACACACGACTGTCTTAGCTCTATTACACACGATTGTCTTAGCTCTATTACACACGACTGTCTTAGCTCTATTACACACGACTATCTTAGCTCTATTACACACGACTGTCTTAGCTCTATTACACACGACTATCTTAGCTCTATTACACACGACTGTCTTAGCTCTATTACACACGACTATCTTAGCTCTATTACACACGACTATCTTAGCTCTATTACACACGACTATCTTAGCTCTATTACACACGACTGTCTTAGCTCTATTACACACGACTGTCTTAGCTCTATTACACACGACTGTCTTAGCTCTATTACACACGACTATCTTAGCTCTATTACACACGACTGTCTTAGCTCTATTACACACGACTATCTTAGCTCTATTACACACGACTGTCTTAGCTCTATTACACACGACTATCTTAGCTCTATTACACACGACTGTCTTAGCTCTATTACACACGACTGTCTTAGCTCTATTACACACGACTATCTTAGCTCTATTACACACGACTATCTTAGCTCTATTACACACGACTATCTTAGCTCTATTACACACGACTATCTTAGCTCTATTACACACGACTATCTTAGCTCTATTACACACGACTGTCTTAGCTCTATTACACACGACTATCTTAGCTCTATTACACACGACTGTCTTAGCTCTATTACACACGACTATCTTAGCTCTATTACACACGACTGTCTTAGCTCTATTACACACGACTATCTTAGCTCTATTACACACGACTGTCTTAGCTCTATTACACACGACTATCTTAGCTCTATTACACACGACTGTCTTAGCTCTAACCCAGCACACTGATGTCGTCTTCGTTGGTAGCAGCAGTCTGAAATGTCTAGCATCTCGTGACGTCCTTTATATACACTCACAAACACGCTGCTTTTTTCAAGGAGTAAGTAGACGCAAATTTTGGCATTGAAGTGATTACAGACATATGCAACGACATATACCACACAGGATACATACCAAATGAACTAAAAACATCAACTTTCATTGCATTGTCTAAAAAGAATGGTGCAGTTAATGCAGTGACTTTAGAACAATAAGCCTAATGAGCCATGTTACAAAAATCTTGCTAAAAGTTATACAAGGAAGGATTCAGAATAAAATCAATACTGAATTAGATGAGCAGCAATTTGGATTTAGGAAAAATAGCGGGACAAAAGAAGCCATATTCTGCATGAGAACATTAATCGAAAAAAACACAGAAGTAAACAAACCAATATATGTTTCATAGACTACACCAAACCTTTTGATAGAGTACACCTATACACAACTTATAGAATGCCTAAAAGAGATACATCTAGATGGCATGGATATACGACTAATATGCAATCTATACTGGGAGCAAACAGCAATAATAAAATATAACAGGTGTCCGGTTAGCGCAATCGATAGGCGGTTGGCTTACCACGGCAACAGCCGGGGTTCGTACCCTGGCGAGGACACCTGGGTTTTACTAATTCCCTAAAAATTAGTACCTCTGAAGTCGGAGTAAATCTGCCTGCATGGCGAGGGGCATCCTGTAATGGGATAAAACAGACTTTACACGCAAAATTCAGTCCCACAAAATTGAGTGGGTGGGACTTCGTCAGAGGTCAAAGCTGACGAAAGCGAACGAACGAACGAAAATATAACAAAGAGTTCTCTACACCCATTGATATAAAAAGAGGAGTAAGACAAGTTTGTTCAATCTATACACTGAGCAAATCTTTAAAAACATCATAGAGATGCCAGGCCTACAAATTAATGGAAAGATAATCAATAACCTAAGATATGCTGACGATACTGTACTACTAGCAGAAAATCCTAAAGACCTACAACAATTACTTAATGTAATAAACATGACAAGCAAAAAATATGGACTAGATATGAATATCAAAAAGACTAAAACTATGATCATAAACAAAGAAAATACTCAAAACCCACAAGTGGATATCAAAGTACCTGGAGACAGTTCAGAACTATAACTATCTTGGACATACTATAACCAGTGATGGAAAATGTACAACTGAAATAAACAAAAGAATAGGAATGGCAAGAAGTAATTTTAATGTCATGAAGGACATACTAACATCAAAACAAATAACACCAGAGCTAAAACTAAGAATGGCTAAATGTTACATCTTCTCAATATTCCTATATGGTGCTGAAACATGGACATTAGACAAGAAAACAGAACAGAGAATTGAAGCCTTTGAAATGTGGATATATAGAAGAATAGGTAGAATTGGATGGAAGGAAAAGAAAACAAACGATGAAGTCTTAAGACAACTAAAAATGAAAAGAGGACTTCTGAACACAATTCAAACAAGACAAATGCGATTCTTGGGCCATGTTAAAAGACACAACAGCCTACTGAAAGTAATCCTGGAGGGGAAAATGCAAGGTAAAAGAGGCAGAGGCAGACCAAGATTAACATGGAGGAGTAACATCAAAAGATGGACAAATCAACCGATGACAACCTGCACCATCAAAGCAAGAGATAGAGCAGAATGGCGCTCCATGGTAGCCAACCTTCGTTGCGGAGACGGCACTCAATGATGATGAAGTAGACGCAGCTGGGACGGGCTGGTAACTGATAGTAAGTGATAACGTTTCGTCGAGCTGTGAACTCTACTCCTTTGAACTACCTGTTCTGCGAACGTGGGGTGTGTGGCTCATACAAGATTATCTAGAAGCTTCTCATCACCTTATCGATATATTATTTATTGAGTGTGGACAAGAAGATACCCATCACTCTTCGTCATGTCACGCCTGGTTACTGTGGTATTAGGGCCAAATATTTATCATCACTGTCGGCGTATTTATAAATTACCTGGTCAGTATCGTGCCAGGCCGCCTGGTATGCACATACGCTTATGCTATGAGTCAGATTAAAAACCCAAAGTCATGACGTCAACATCAGGTGACAAGAATAATCCGTAAGCTTTTGACCATGCAAACAATCAAGAACTAGTATCAAATCGTCAATCATGGACAACTATGACTTCCGCTCTATGTGCTGTTTTCAATCAGAGAGGAATCAAATCGTCAATCATGGACAATTACGACTTCGGTCTATGTGCTGTCTTCAATCACAGAGGAATCAAATCGTCAATCATGGACAATTACGACTTCCGCTCTATGTGCTGTCTTCAATCAGAGAGGAATCAAATCGTCAATCATGGACAACTATGACTTCCGCTCTATGTGCTGTCTTCAATCAGAGAGGAAAATGAAGGAATAAAACTAAATTGATCAGCTGGAATATTTTGTGACAACCGGAAAAATTGCTGAATTAGCGAATACACTTGACAGCTTAAGAGAATGTCACCATGGGAAGGTCCTAGTAGAACTGCTAAACAAATATAGTTACAGAACGTCGTGCAAAGATATGATCATCTTTGTAGAAAATAGTCAGGGTATGTGTTAATAATGGTTATGTTAACTATAGCGATTCATGTTTGTATATTTTTTTAAGACGGAGTTATCTGCCTGTGCGGCGAGGGACCCCTGTGCACACGGCTGCCAGGGACAAATAGATTAACACACACAATTTAGTTCGTAGACTCCAGGGACTTCGTCAGAGGTCAAAGGTGGCGAACACAAAAAACAATGTTTGTGAATTAGTTGTACAGTCCCGTTAACAATATGGGCATATACAACATTACCACATATATTGTATGTTATATGTTATAACAATTTGTTTAACTAACACATACATATAAAATTTCATGTAAAATATTTTCATAGACTGAAAAAATAAAATACAAAGTTTCCAGTTGAGAATATATTACATCAAAATTATAAATTATATGTAGGGTTACATACGAGTATATGAGTAGGATTGCAATAAATTACTCTAACATATACATTGTTGTCACATACCAGTGTAATATATTTAGATACGTGTAGACATTATCACATAATATTGCTTATAAATACATTGATATCCTGTATGTTGTTATTGAATATTTCGTTATCGCATATTTTATTATTTGAAACATTGTTATCACAATTAGTTGATTAGTTAATTAATCCATTTTTGACAAAAGAAACAAGAAAAATAGTTCTTAAATGTTATGTAGAGTCAGTCTTACATATGGATGTAAATCATGGACAATAGGACAACAGATAAGGAATTCACTGGAGTCTGTAGAAATATGGTTTTACAGAAGAATGTTGAGAATACCATGGACAGCAAAGAATAGTAATGAGAACGTTCTGAAATAGGCCAAAGAAAAAAGAGAGCTAATTTTCAATAATAGGAAGAAATAATCATCATTTTGTGGCCATGTAATGAGAAGAGAACAGCTGGAATATATTGTAACAACTGGGAAAATTGAGGGACGAAGAGATAGAGGGAAGCAAAGAGAAAAGATACCAGACAGCTTAAGAGAATGGCTTGGCAGAAAGTCAACAACAGAAATGATAAATAACTGTCGAGATCGAAAGTTGTGGAGAGACATGATCACCTACGCCAGCAGGCCCGGTACTTGATAATGATGTTGACGATGATGATATCACAATTAACATGTTTTTAAAGTGAATGGTTTGTTATGGCATATTTGATAAGGACACGTTGATATCATATATATCGTTATTGAATATTATGTTGCTCATATGTATGTTTATTATGTTGTGCACTGTTATCGTAAATGTTATTCTGCGACACATTATCACTACATATCAAATATTCTAATAGGATATACACCAGTAATGGTAGAGAGAGACACTTATCACTGAGAAGCGAGAGATACTGGTATCATTGACGGCACGGCTCTGGGAGGATACGCTGTTGTTGATGGGTCTATGACCTTGAAACTGCTGAAACGCATGACCAAAGTGGAACAAATGACAGAAAAAAAAAAAACATGCATGAGAGATGGGTATATGTATAACCAGTACGCTACCGGAGTCACCAATATTCACATTCGTTATTCTTGCCAAGAAGGACTGAACACCTATGGGTTTGACTGCAGTGTAGTAATCATTCACCATATAAATTCCAACATATCTTGGTATCACATATTCTGTTATATTGCACACTGTTGTAACACGTTTTTGTATAATATTTTTCCTTATGTTAAACATTGCTATAAAACATATTATGTTTCACATTGTTATCACATATTTGACTGCAACACATATTTTTATAATACATTTAGTTACAAAAACATATTCCCGAATTACACGATTAGACAAGTGCATGCGCTGATTAAACAGCACCAAATCTGAATGTGTAATAAAGTGAAAATAAAGATAGCCCCCCCCCCTCCTTTTTTTTTCAAAGGTAAAGGTCAAGTTCGAGACTAATCGGCGTCTTAGCACGCGAGTTTCCACCCATATGTGCTCGGCCGCCTATCCAGAAATGTTCGGAGACTTCTGGATAGTGTCGCTTCAAGCATCGAAACTCACGATGCTAGGCGGCATTTCTCACCTTCCCAGAGTACTACCCTGGTGCCCATTTCTGCCATCGGTTGGGTCGACCGCAGGGGTATTTTTTTTTTCCAACCGCGAATACAACTCACACTGCACCCAGCGGGAATCAAACACGGGTTGGAGGCGAAGGCGCGCCTCCCAGCACCACAGCTGGAAGTTGTCAGCGACTCATAGCTGATGGCTTGCGCCAGGATCGGTGAACCAAAACCATCCAGACCCTGCTCCACCTCTCCGTGGTGCCTCCAGTAACAGACTAACCTGTCTAGTCTGGCCAAGCGAGCAGGGATCGAAGAGGGAAGACAACCCGGTACTCACAAATGTCGTGCTGAAGTCGGATGTGTTGGGCCGAAAGGCGCAAATATAACAGTTATACTGCAAACCACAACACAACGCAGATACGTCCACTTAACGTCCTTTTAAGGGCGGATGACGAAGATGAATTCTACAGTCTACGAATACTCTAGAATACTTTAGTCATCGGGCGAACGTAAGCAAGCAAACAAACAAGCAAGCGAGCAAGCAAGCAAGCAAACACAGGTTGTCCGTACGTCGGTAGCCCAGTCGGGTGGTTTTCTCAACTAGGCTATCCAGGATTTTCTTTTTTTTTCTTTTTTTTTTTTTGCATTGTGCTACCAGTGCCAGACATGAAGAGTTATCGAAAGACTCGAACGTAAAATAGCCAGCATGCTAAGTAAAATAGCCAGCATGCTAAGTAAAATAGCCAACATGCTAAGTAAAATAGCCAACATGCTAAGTAAAATAGCCAACATGCTAAGTAAAATAGCCAACATGCTAAGTAAAATAGCCAACATGCTAAGTAAAATAGCCAACATGCTAAGTAAAATAGCCAACATGCTAAGTAAAATAGCCAACATGCTAAGTAAAATAGCCAACATGCTAAGTAAAATAGCCAACATGCTAAGTAAAATAGCCAACATGCTAAGTAAAATAGCCACATGCTAAGTAAAATAGCATGCTAAGTAAAATAGCCACATGCTAAGTAAAATAGCCAACATGCTAAGTAAAATAGCCAACATGCTAAGTAAAATAGCCAACATGCTAAGTAAAATAGCATGCAGCCACATGCTAAGTAAAATAGCCAACATGCTAAGTAAAATAGCCAGCATGCTAAGTAAAATAGCCAACATGCTAAGTAAAATAGCCAGCATGCTAAGTAAAATAGCCAGCATGCTAAGTAAAATAGCCAGCATGCTAAGTAAAATAGCCAACATGCTAAGTAAAATAGCCAACATGCTAAGTAAAATAGCCAACATGCTAAGTAAAATAGCCAACATGCTAAGTAAAATAGCCAACATGCTAAGTAAAATAGCCAACATGCTAAGTAAAATAGCCAACATGCTAAGTAAAATAGCCAACATGCTAAGTAAAATAGCCTAAAATAGCCAACATGCTAAGTAAAATAGCCAACATGCTAAGTAAAATAGCCAACATGCTAAGTAAAATAGCCAGCATGCTAAGTAAAATAGCATGCTAAGTAAAATAGCCA
>JAVIAB010000047.1:2088279-2325779 GCA_032433765.1 Megaustenia siamemsis | reverse complement strand
GATGACTTCTAGGTCACTCAGCCACAATGGATACAATGGAATTTAATTTACAGCACCGACGTAATGCTGACCACATTTATGACCACATTACATTTTTCAGCGTTGAGGAGAAATACAGTTTGTGGTCTTTTCCTCTTGTGTCGACCTATGCTACTACATTTCCTAGTGTTTCTAATATTTCATCTTTCCCTGCTAGATCTTGTGGTTCTTGTCTGGTTCTTAGTCCCACGGTTCTGCCTTCCCTACTAATTGTTCTGCTTTGTGTTTCTCATGGTCTGCCTTGTTTTCTTTAACCAGGTGGTTTCCACATGAATGCCTGACTGGGAAGCCTTTTTTCATTCATTCTCATCTCATGACCGATGTGTTTCCAACGCCTAATTCTTAAAAAGCTCGACAAGTATTCATGTTCTTATCTGTTCATCTGAAATGTATTCTTTCCAGTTTAGAGATCCTACGTAGACATCTGTTTTCAAAAGCATTTAGTTTCTTATCTAAATTCGTGTACTTCTATTCTTCACAACCATCTCCCTACAATCACTCATTAATTTCTCATATTTGTTAAGTGACATATGAGTATATATAAATAAGGTCACATAATGAGTGTATATATATATATGTATATGGTTATGGAAAATACTGAGGAAATAAAATTTTCAAAATACAAAAGTGGATGAATATCTACATGCATAAGAAATGTTAAAAAAAGGGCTAATTCATCACAGCTGCGAAAACATGTTTGAGATGTACCAGACGAGGGGCACCCTGCAAGGGATAGTCACGCACCGAGTTAGGTGAGGAGATTTTGTTGTTGCTTTACAAGACGTTTCAATGCATGTCGGTCGTATACTACTTTTTGTGTACATGTTGGCCATACACTACTTTTTGTGTACATGTTGGCCATACACTACTTTTTGTGTACATGTTGGCCATACACTACTTTTTGTGTACATGTTGGCCATACACTACTTTTTGTGTACATTTTGGCAATACACTACTTTTTCTGTACATGTCGATCATATACTCCTTCTGTGTACATGTCAGCTATACACTATTTTCTGTGTACCTGTCGGTCATAAACTACTTTCTATCTATATTTCGGCAATATACTACTTTTTGTGTACATGTCAGAAATACACTACTTTCTGTGTACATATCGGTCATACACTACTTTCTATGTATATTTCGGCAATATACTACTTTTTGTGCACATGTCAGCCAAACACTACTTCCTGTGTACATGTCGGTCATACACTAATTTCTATGTATATTTCAGCCATACACTACTTTCTGTGTACATGTTGGTCATACACTAATTTCTATGTATATTTCGGTCATACACTACTTTCTGTGTATATTTCGGCAATATACTACTTTTTGTGTACATATCAGTCATACACTACTTTCTGTGTACATGTCGGTCATACACTACGTTCTATGTATATTTCGGCAATATACTACTTTTTGTGTACATGTCATCCATACACTACTTTCTGTGTACACGTCGATCATACACTAATTTCTATGTATATTTCGGCCATACACTACTTTCTGTGTACATGTCAGCCATACACTACTTTCTGTGTACATGTCGGTCATACACTAATTTCTATGTATATTTCGGCCATACACTACTTTCTATGTACATGTCGGTCATACACTACTTTCTATGTATATTTCAGCCATACACTGCTTTCTGTGTACATGTCAGCCATACAGTATTTTCTGTGTACATGTCAACAATACACTACTTTCTGTGTACATGTCAGCTATACACTATTTTCTGTGTACTTGTCGGTCATACACTACTTTCTATCTATATTTCGGCCATACACTACTTTATGTGTACATGTCAGCCATACACTACTTTCTGTGTACATGTCAGTCATACACTACTTTTTGTATACATGTCAGCCATACACTACTTTCTGTGTACATGTCAGTCATACACTACTTTCTGTGTACATGTCAGTCATACACTACTTTCTGTGTACATGTCAGTCATACACTACTTTCTGTGTACATGTCAGTCATACACTACTTTCAGCCAAACACGTCGAAGTTATATTCTACATTTGAATACTCTCGTTAACATGCTAACTGATAATAGTTGTATTAACAATCTGGAAACATTCATTTGGATCATGTCACTTGGCTGTTGTTTTCTGTGCCTGAAGGCTGGCGAAACACCATAATCTAGCATCAGTCTGTTCTCTGAAAACCTGATTTAAGTTCTGTTGTCTAAAGACTTAGGAAACATTACACTTAAATGTATCAGAAGGAAACATTACAATTAAATGTATCACAAGGAAACATTACACTTAAATGTATCACAAGGAAACATTACACTTAAATGTATCAGAAGGAAACATTACAATTAAATGTATCACAAGGAAACATTACAATTAGATGTATCACAAGGAAACATTACAATTAGATGTATCACAAGGAAACATTACAATTAGATGTATCACAAGGAAACATTACAATTAGATGCATCACAAGGAAACATTACAATTAGATGTATCACAAGGAAACATTACAATTAGATGTATCACAAGGAAACATTACAATTAGATGTATCACAAGGAAACATTACAATTAGATGTATCACAAGAAAACATTACAATTAGATGTATCACAAGGAAACATTACAATTAGATGTATCACAAGGAAACATTACAATTAGATGTATCACAAGGAAACATTACAATTAGATGTATCACAAGGAAACATTACAATTAGATGTATCACAAGGAAACATTACAATTAGATGTATCACAAGGAAACATTACAATTAGATGTATCACAACTCTGTTATTTCAAAATTTGAATCCACATGAAGTATCGATATCGCATTTAGTATCGCTTCTTCACGTTGACCACGTGTTGGTTCAAGTCTGGTTAATAATGGCTCGAGTATATGTTGCCATAGTGTACAGTAACCAAATCTGGTTAAAAATGGCTCGTGTATATGTTGCCATAGTGTACAGTAACCAAATCTGGTTAATAATGGCTCGTGTATATGTTGCCTTAGTGTACAGTAACAAAATCTGGTTAATAATGGCTCGTGTATATGTTGCCATAGTGTACAGTAACCAAATCTGGTTAATAATGGCTCGTGTATATGTTGCCATAGTGTACAGTAACCAAATCTGGTTAATAATGGCTCGAGTATATGTTGCCATAGTGTACAGTAACCAAATCTGGTTAATAATGGCTCGTGTATATGTTGCCATAGTGTACAGTAACCAAATCTGGTTAATAATGGCTCGTGTATATGTTGCCATAGTGTACAGTAACCAAATCTGGTTAATAATGGCTCGTGTATATGTTGCCATAGTGTACAGTAACCAAATCTGGTTAATAATGGCTCGTGTATATGTTGCCATAGTGTACAGTAACCAAATCTGGTTAATAATGGCTCGTGTATATGTTGCCATAGTGTACAGTAACCAAATCTGGTTAATAATGGCTCGAGTATATGTTGCCATAGTGTACAGTAACAATATCTTGTTAATAATGGTTCGTGTATATGTTGCCATAGTGTACAGTAACCATATTTCGTTAATAATGGATGGTGTATATGTGGCCATAGTTCACAACAACCATATCTCGTTAACATTGGATGGTGTATATGTGGCCATAGTTCACAACAATCATATCTCGTTAACAATGTATGGTGTATATGTGGCCATAGTTCACAACAACCATATCTCGTTAACATTGGATGGTGTATATGTGGCCATAGTTCACAACAACCATATTTTGTTAACAATGTATGGTGTATATGTGGCCATAGTTCACAACAACCATATCTCGTTAACATTGGATGGTGTATATGTGGCCATAGTTCACAACAACCATATCTCGTTAACATTGGATGGTGTATATGTGGCCATAGTTCACAACAACCATATTTTGTTAACAATGTATGGTGTATATGTGGCCATAGTTCACAACAACCATATCTCGTTAACATTGGATGGTGTATATGTGGCCATAGTTCACAACAACCATATCTCGTTAACATTGGATGGTGTATATGTGGCCATAGTTCACAACAACCATATCTCGTTAACATTGGATGGTGTATATGTGGCCATAGTTCACAACAATCATATCTCGTTAACATTGGATGGTGTATATGTGGCCATAGTTCACAACAATCATATCTCGTTAACAATGTATGGTGTATATGTGGCCATAGTTCACAACAATCATATCTCGTTAACAATGTATGGTGTATATGTGGCCATAGTTCACAACAATCATATCTCGTTAACAATGTATGGTGTATATGTGGCCATAGTTCACAACAATCATATCTCGTTAACAATGTATGGTGTATATGTGGTCACAGTTCACAACAACCATATCGATTATGGTGTGCCTCCAGCAATTCACTCCCTCTGTGTAAGCTGCTGTCTATGGAGCAGAAACGAAACTGTTATCTGTGGTTTAAACACACAACCTCTTATTCTTGCAAGACATAGCCAAACTAAGGTGACCATATTTCTGAAACCCTAATCCGGGACGGATTAATTTGACATAAATTTTCCATCAATAAAATGAAATTTCTTCCGTCTTTTTCAAGTGAATAATACTTATATTTTAAAACTAATTAAAATACATAACAATATAGGCTTACAAAACGTTATCAGGAGATAAAAAAAAAAAAACATTAGTGATACTGAGATACTCACTTAAATGGAATGTGAAGCAGGTTTTCTGTAATTTTCTTATCAGTGTTTCAGTTTCAGTATACACGATTTAAAACGTGTAGCGCATTTACTGTTTCGCTAAATGAACAGCCAGTTCAACTTTTTAAACAATTTCTACACAACAATAGAATAATGTATATTTTTAAGTCGAAGAGACATTTACCGTATTGGCAAAATTGGTAAACGTTTGTGTCCCTAATGTATTTTAACAAATCTGGGACAAAAGCTAAAAATTCTGCCAAAATAGGGACAAATTCGGGACAGTAACAATTCCGGGATAAAGGTTGAAAAAACAGTAAAAGATCGGGACTGTCCCGGAAAAATCGGGACGTCTGGTCACCTTAGCCAAACGAAGCAAACTTAGGATTTCTCCCTTCAGATATTTCTCCTTGATTTACTTGTCCCGCTCATTCCGGATGTAAAAGTGCCAGGTCACGCCACGTGACCGTATGGGAAATATAGTCTTAGTGATCATAATTTTTATAGATCTTCGGCCCATGATTTTTGGGGTAATATGGTCGGTATTACGCCCGTGCCGCTTTACTTTCCCAGAAAAGAATCCGGTATGCATTTAAGGATGGGTGAACCTGGGAGCTGTTGATCAAGATCTACTCCAACCTCTTATCCTTTGTAGTCCATTTCACTAACAAATGAGCTATCGCGGCTTCCTCGTTCTAGACGTAGTTGAGCTTATCATTATGCCCTTATTCGTTTGTCTTCTCGTTTCCTTAAGAAAGCCGCCTTTAGGCCGAGATGTCAGTATTTTGTTGTGTTAATTTTGTGTAAAGCTATCACCATATGATTATAAAGAAACAGCAGACAAATTGGTTCTGCCACATAACAAGACAAGAAGAACTAACAATGACTCAAATAGCCATAAATAAACGCTACGAAAACGCCAGATTAAGAGAAAGACCGAGAAAGAGATGGATAAAGGGAATGCTAGAATCACTAGGAGGGATAACACCAGAAGAGGCTAATAAAAGAGCAAAGAATCGCAGATTGTATCTCCCCTCGACGCCAACGGCAATGGAGGAAGGATAGAAGGAGAAGATGAAGATCACCATATACATTGTAGGAGTGCACATTACACCCCACCACTTGTTCCAAACTTAATATAATAAATAATAAATAACTGAGCCCATCATAATGATGGTGATATCAATTACTTTAATATTTTATATCTTGCAGAAAACTTAAGTAAGAAACACATTCGCAGTGCCAATGATTCGCTTGAAACAAAATAAACAGCGGGTACTTTTCTCAGCGCATTCCAGGCACGTGACAACATGGCCGCATGGTAGAAAGATGCAGTTGACCACCTTCATTTGACACATTCGGCAGTTCATCAGCTCAGTCAGGAGTGTGTGTTCTCTCTCTACAACCTGCAGCTCCTCAGCCAAATGCTGTGACGCACTTATTTGCTTAGGATCTAGTTTGGATGTAGCTAGTGCACCATCATTCATCCCGCACGCAGAAAAATGCGTAAGAGGGGATACACCTATGGGTGATAAAAATATACTAGATACGGCACGGCTTCCAGGTAATACAATTCCAAGAAATAGTAATACAATTCCAAGAAATAAATTGTCGTTGCTAGAAGAGTTAATGGGGAAAGAAAAAAACGATCACTGCCTATATAACTACTGCTATGTGTCACATTGGTTATAACGTATTGTGCAACATAGATCATCATGATTATAAAGTATTGTACCAACCTTGGATCATCATGATTATAAAGTATTGTACAGCATGGATCACCATGATTATAAAGTATTGTACAACATGGATCATCATGATTATAAAGTATTGTACCAACCTTGGATCATCATGATTATAAAGTATTGTACCAACCTTGGATCATCATGATTATAAAGTATTGTACCAACCTTGGATCATCATGATTATAACGTATTGTACAGCATGGATCACCATGATTATAAAGTATTGTACCAACCTTGGATCATCATGATTATAAAATATTGTACCAACCTTGGATCATCATGATTATAAAGTATTGTACCAACCTTGGATCATCATAATTATACAGTATTGTACCAACCTTGGATCATCATGATTATAAAGTATTGTACAACATGGATCACCATGATTATAAAGTATTGTACAACCATGGATCACCATGATTATAAAGTATTGTACAACATGGATCACCATGATTATAAAGTATTGTACAACCATGGATCACCATGATTATAAAGTATTGTACAACATGGATCACCATGATTATAAAGTATTGTACAACATGGATCACCATGATTATAAAGTATTGTACAACATGGATCATCATGATTATAAAGTGTTGTACAGCATGGATCACCATGATTATAAAGTATTGTACAACATGGATCACCATGATTATAAAGTGTTGTACAGCATGGATCACCATGATTATAAAGTATTGTACAACATGGATCACCATGATTATAAATTATTGTACAGCATGGATCACCATGATTATAAAGTATTGTACAACATGGATCACCATGATTATAAAGTATTGTGTAAAATGGATCACCATGATTATAAAGTATTGTACAACATGGATCACCATGATTATAAAGTATTGTACAACATGGATCACCATGATTATAAAGTATTGTACAACATGGATCACGATGATTATAAATTATTGTACAACATGGATCACCATGATTATAAAGTATTGTACAGCATGGATCACCATGATTATAAATTATAGTACAGCATGGATCATCATGATTATAAAGTATTGTACAGCATGGGTCACCATGATTATAAAGTATTGTACAACATGGATCATTTGCCTCTCAATGTTTAGAAAAGGTGTTTTGCTAATCTGATGGCTTCTCCTGCTGTTATGTTTCTTAATGTTTCTAACATGGTCGGACCTTGGGTCAGGTATTTTAGCAACAATCATAGAAGGCGAATTGTGTTGTGTTTTGATATTTCTGCCTTATCACATGGTCAAACCATGTTATCTGTTGTTTTTTTATGTACTCTATGGCGGCACGGAAAGAAGCCCACGGGCAGACCAGTGTTGAGGTATAAGGATATTTGCAGGGCTTCCTTGAGTGAACTCTCTATCAGTGACAGAATCTGGGAATATCTGGCTGCAGATCGTAGCACACGGAAAACACAAATAAAAAAAAAGGCAAAGCTACTTTTGAGGTGGTGCTGATATCAAATTCAGGAGACAAAAGGCGCAGGCGAAAGGAGACGAAGGCAGGCGCCACGAATACATCTAGTTCGTTCTGTGGGGAGATCTCTCTGTCCAATATTGGTATATTCAGCCACCAAAATAGTTGTTCAGTAAAACATCATCCACTATAAGACACTAATATTTAACCAAACCACTGATTTTTCACGATTTCTTGTTACCAATCGTCTGTTAAGACCACAAAGGCCATATATGTCAATGGCGGGAATTATTCCTAGATTTTTATCTGAGTAGCCGCGATAGCTTAGTGGTTAGTGAGCTGGGCTACAAAGGACAAGAGGTAGGGTTCGATCCTAACCGACGGCTTCCCGGTTCACCCAGCCTTAAATGGGTACCGGATTTTTCTGGGAAAGTAAAGCGGCACGGGCGTAATACCGACAACATTACCCCAACAAAACATGTGCCGAGGGTCTGTAACATTGATGGTCACTAACACCATATTCCCTATATGCCACTTGGCGTGACGGGTCACTAACACCATATTCCCTATACGCCACTTGGCGTGACGGGGGCTCTTTACTTTTACTTTTATCTGAGTTCTTCATTTCTGATTCTATCTCTCAGAGTGTTTTCTGCCATTCGTCTGACACATTTCAGCTCGGTGATGGTTATTTTTTTTTACTGTTCTAGCATCTAGGGTCCAGGACTGGCATTGGTAGCACAACGTTGGGATTAAGATTGTATTGTAGTTTGCCTCTAGAGGTTTTTCCTTGTTGGACAATTGTGGTAATAGCTGTCCAATGATTTGACAATATTTGTGCATCTTGAGTCTATTTCTTCTGCTTGTAAATAGCCATTTGTCACTAGATTTCCTAGGTATTTAAATTCCTCCTTTTGTTTTACTTGTCTGTCGTCCATTTTTATTTCTGTTTTTAACTAACGAGAGAAATGATACAACACGTCTGTGGTGACTGTGTTTTTAACTAACGGGGGTGGGGGTGGGGAGTGGATAAACATTAATAATAAATGACAGTGGTTTTACCACAGCCACAGCCAACTATAAGTTTACTCAAGCCCAGGAGCAGAAAATAAAACCGGAAACCCACCAACTGACGTGACGTGTTCAACTATTGAAGACTTCGATGTCTGTCTTAACTCTCCCCACAACCACCCATGCTCGCAAAGCAAATGTATAGGCGGCCGTGGTCATAGCGATCTATAATTTTCTAAGACCTGCGGGCTGAGATGGAAATCCCGGAATCACCCAAAGTTTGTGACGTATTCAGCTATGTGAGATATAGACGACTGACACTACTTTACACACAAACCCCCGCTCGCAGTAATGAAAGACATTCTTGTGGTCTTCCTATTTTTATTCTCAGATCTAAATTGTGTTTGACATGATAACAGAAGGGATGTCAAACATCAACGATTTCTCCTAACATTTTAGCTTGAAGAAACTGTATATTCTGTATCACTTGTAAGATATTGGATACATTTGATTTTGCTGTTGTTATGCCAAAGAGAGAAAATACTAGATAGCTTGGTGTCATGGCATGGCAAACAGTCAACAACAGAACTGATACGATGCAGTGTAGATAGAAGATTGTGGAAGGACAAGATCGCCTACGCCAACCGGTATGGCACATGGTGATGCTTATGATGATGGCATTGCAACTTTTACTAACGCACATATCATGATGTGCTTATTGTGATCATGAATCTTTATTGTTGAGAAATGGCGTCTTCAATCAACACCATGATTTGTTTGATTGAATTTACATGAACTTGGAGTCTCTATACGCTTCTTGTATTGTTGGGACATGTGGTAGAGTTTGATTGAATTTACATGAACTTGAAGTCTCTATACGCTTCTTGCATTGTTGTGACATGTGGTAGAGTTTGATTGAATTTACATGAACTTGGAGTCTCTATACTTTTCTTGCATTGTTGGGACATGTGGTAGAGTTTGATTGAATTTACATGAACTTGGAGTCTCTATACGCTTCTTGTATTGTTGGGACATGTGGTAGAGTGAGTTTAGTGATGCCCCGACTGCAATGCATTTGATTCCATGAATAGAATAGAAGAGTTAAGAGATGAAGCAATGTCTTCAACTTGTACCGCTCTCCAAGAATTACCCGTTGAATATCATGAAATGTTGCAACGTGAATAAACAATATTACTTGAGGGGATATCGAACATGTATTAATTTAGTAAAGCGAAACAAATGATCATATAAATGGTTTGTTGCAGCCTTACAGATGTAAGACGTGACAAACAAACCAACGTTTCTATACAAAGTCTTCTTCAGTAAACAAGAACAAAGACGAGCACACACTGGATTATAAGGTTAAAAAAAAAAAGAAGCAAAATAATAATTAAATACTACCTGGGACGTTTCAAGTTATTTACATCTTTGAACTCTTACTTTTTGTACTGGAACTTATAATTAACTATTTACGCTAAATCAGCAGACATGCACCTCTACTCTCAAGAAAAACGTGATAATTGAAATGTTTTACAGCTACCAACCTGTCGCTTCAGCTTCCGTTGTGGATCCCGACGAGTTGTGTCCCATGTCATCATTGATAGCATCCTGTATAAATTACGGTAAAATCGCTATTAATTTGTTGAATTTGAAATAAATAATCACACACTTGTGCAGATATTAATATTATTCGCAAGGAAAAAATAAAGAAAAGAACTGGCGAAATCGGTACTTAATTTCCTATTTGTGAACACAAAAATCATAATCAAATAGTAAATATCATCATCATCTTATTAAACATGCTTTGATTGGTACACAGGGCAAATTAATTTAACATTGCTACTAATCATTGGGACAGAGTACTTGATAGGTCAGCAAATATAGTAGTACATTGGGCAGAATAATTTAACATTGCTACTAATCGTTGGGCAGAGTACTTGAGAGGTCAGCAAATATAGTAGTACATTGGGCAGAATAATTTAACATTGCTACTAATCATGGGCAGAGTACTTGAGAGGTCAGCAAATATAGTAGTACATTGGGCAGAATAATTTAACATTGCTACTAATCATTAGGACAGAGTACTTGAGAGGTCAGCAAATATATAGTAGTACATTGGGCAGAATAATTTAACATTGCTACTAATCGTTGGGACAGAGTACTTGAGAGGTCAGCAAATATATAGTAGTACATTGGGCAGAATAATTTAACATTGCTACTAATCGTTGGGCAGATTACCTGGGAGTGGCTACCAGGAATTAAGGAAGCTACAAGAAAAATGAATATACCTAGAATTTGAAGATTACCTTTTGAGCTGAGAGTGGCTGTTGCTGAGTTTCAGTGTTTGCCTGATCTTGGTGAAGTCGGTTGTATGCACAATTTGGTTGAAGTCGAGCGTGTGTGGTTGTCACGTGCTCACCAGCAGTCAAGCTCTGGAGCAGAAAGCTGCAAAAGAAACACCGAAGCCAGCCAGATTCAGCTGTAAAGGCAAAAATAAAAGTATGGAGGCATGGTTTGTCATCTGTCATTTTTTTTTATTAAATCAAAGAAGAAAGAAGGCGTTGTTAACGTAAAGTAAAGGTACGAGACTTGAATCGGCGACTTAGCACTCAGGTTTTACCCATATTTGCTCGACCGCCTATCCAGAAGTGTTCAGAGGCTCCTGTCTAGTGTCGCCTCAAGCATCGTAACTCAAGCGCGAGGTGCCATTCACTTTCCCAGAATGCTATCCTGGTATCCATTAATGCCAGCGGCTGGGTCGACCGCGAGGGTAATTTTTCCAACCACGACTGCAATTCACAAACTTCTTTCAGCGGGAGCACAGGTTGTCCTAACGTCGCTAGATTATCGAGTGCTTTTCCCAACTAGGTCCCCCAGGCCACCGTGACTTGTTATTTCTAGTCTATGTATGTCAATGATTGGCCATACCGGTGAACCTTTATTTTTGTTCTTTCAAATGAGGCTGTTTTGGTGACAGAGTGCCGAGTTGCGCATCAACCTCACTCTATATTCTACAGAGGCATGGCAATGTCAAAAAGACTAGAGCAAGGAAATAATAGTAGACGATGCCTAGCCACGTTTTGTTCTCAATTGTATAGCTCTTTGCTATACAATTATGAGCCGCGATAGCTCAGTGGTTAGTCAACTGAACTACAAAGGACAAGAGGTCGAGTTCGATCCTGATCAACCGCTTCCAGCCCAGCCTTAAATGGGTACCGGATTTCTTTTCTGGAAAAGTAAAACGGCATGGACGTAATACCGACCACACTACCCCAAAACTCGTGTGTCCTGAAGGTCTATACAAATTATGGTCAGTAATACCATATTCCCTATACACCACTTGGCGTGTCGGGACACTAATACCATATTCCCTATACGCCACTTGGCGTGTCGGGGCACTTTAATTGTTTCACTGCTAGAAAAATGATATATATCTGATGAACTCGTACGGTTTCATCTGCCGCATCCTTGACATTCGTGAAAAGACAAATTTAAATGTACACGGTGTATCATTTACATGGCCTTGTGCTAGCGCCCTAACCCTACTCCCCAAAGACCGTTGGCTCATTCTGTTATATTTAACTCATTATCTAGTCGATTTAAGCGAATGAAGCTAAAGCCAAGCTTACAGAATAGGACAAGGCGGCAGCAGCCGACAGTGGGTTCAAAACTTGAGGAGGCAAGGACGTGAGACAGAACTTTTAGGTTGACCTTTAACCTTATAATTCGCAACATAAACAGCAGCTGCATTTTTCATAATGTAGAATAATTTTTTGAATTATTGCGCCAAATTATCATAATTATATCCTTATATCTTTGCTGTTTGTATTGTATGTAACTTATGAAAAAAGACATCGTTTGGCTGTTAATTAACATTTCTTTCTGTTTTGTTAAATATAAAGACGCAGTGCCATTATTTAAGGTTTCAGGAATGCTGGCCACATGCCTGCATATACTTCTAGACGTTACGATAAAGAGAGAAAAGGCCATCTTATAAGTTGAACCATTGTTGTCATGGCAGCCAGGTAGGTGACTGCTGAAATGGGAGCCTAGTTTCCATACACACTGCAAGGTCAATAGATGTTGTATTGTTGCAGGTTTGAACTCGACAGGCATTCAAGACTGTCTGTTAGCAATGGCTGAAGTTCATTGAACTATGTCATGGCTATACTAGGGATCTTAGACCCAAGGTGTTGGTGTCTTTTTCCGGTTCGTCGCCAAGGAAGTGTGATTTCATGGCTGGTTGATTCTGAATGAAGAAAATAAAAATCTCACGGTGTATCCACGTGCCGAAGAGCTGACTGACTGGGGCTGGCCAACCTATAACGTGGAAACGGGTTCTGAGCCGTTCGACTGAGTGAGTGCACGCGAGTCTAGACCATCCACAGCCATTGACTTTCAGAGACAACATTTAAGAGACGGGAGTTACGATGGGCACAGCCAGAAAAAAGAAAACTTAGTGGGCGTGTAAGAAGACTTATCAACCAGCACAGAACTGGAGTCGTCAGTCGCTGGACGCTGGGGGACTTGCTGAGGAGGGGACCTGAGTACCTATGGGCATAACTCAATATACTAGGGAATACGGTGACTCGTAGATTGACATTCAACTCATTGAGCAAGAATGTGATTATTGAATGTCTTGTGATAAAATATCAGAGAAGCCGTGGCCTGTGTTGCCTCCACTGAATATCCGCCGCCGGAAAGCAGTAACATAGACTAAAAACAACTTCCCCATCTCATCTCAATAGTTTGGTTTAGCCCCGAGAATTCCAATCAAGTAACTACCCTGTACCATATTTATATATATCATCATTGATTGCCGTCTCCGCATCGAAGGCTGGCTACCATGGAGCGTCATTCCGCTCTGTCTGTTGCTTTGACGGTGAAGGTTCTCGTAGGCTGACTTGTCCATATTTTAATGTTACTCGTCCATGTTATTCTCGGTCTGCCTCTTTACCTTGTATTATCCCTTCCAATATTGCCTTTATTAGGCTGCTGTGTCTGTTGACATGCCCCAACAATCTCATTTGTCTTTTTTAAAACTGTGTTTAGTTCTTTTTTTTCCCCCATCTTTAGCTGCATTAAGACATCATCATTTGTTTTCTTTTCTTTCAATCCAATTCTTCTATAAATCCACATTTCAAAAGCTTCAATTTTCAGAACATCTTCATTACTCTTCTTAGCTGTCCATGGTACTCTCAACATTTTCTGTAAAACCACATTTCTACAGACTCCAGTGATTTTCTTGTCTGTTGTCCTATTGTCCATGATTCGCATCCATATGTTAAGACTGGCTCTACATAACATTTAAGAACTCTTTTTCTTGTTTTTATTATCAAAAATGGATTGCACAGTATCTTCCTCATTTTTTTGGAAAGCTGCTTTTGCCTGAGCCATTATACATCTCACCTCTTTTGTACATCTTCCTTCTGAGGTTAACAAAGTTCCCAAATATTTAAATTCATTTACCTGCTTTAATATTGTTCCACTTGTCTTTATTTTGCACTGAGGTGATGTCTTTTTCTTTGTTGTTACCATTACCTCTGTCTTTTTGCTATTAAGGCTGAGTCCTTTAGTTTTGCTTTCTTTCACTATAATGTCCAACATTCCTTGTAACTCATTTTCACTCTTAGCGATTAAGACTGTATCATCAGCATACCTTAGATTATTTATATTATGACCTCCAATTGTTATTCCAGGCATGTCCCTTATGGATCTTAAAATAATCTCACTATAAATATTAAACAAATCTGGTGACAGCACACAACCATGTCTAACACCCTGTTTTATTTGTTGTAACATTCCCAATTGGTTTCCAGTTCTTATGGCCGCTGTTTGTTGCCAGTACATGTTATTTATTATTCTTAGATCTTTGCTGTCTACGTTTATGCTATCTAAAATGTTGATTATTTCTTGGTGCTTTACTTTGTCAAATGTCTTGGTGTAATCTATGAAACATAGGTATAGATCTGTTTTCACCTCTATGGCTCTTTCTACTAAAGCTCTTATGATATAAATGGCATTGCTTGTTCCTTTACCTCCAACAAAACCACACTGTTCATCGCTAATTTCTGGACTGATTTTGTTTCGCACTCTTCGCATGATGATTCTTAGTAATATCTTAGTCATGTGACTCATAAGGCTTATTGTGCGATGATCATCGCATTCAATCGCACCCGATTTCTTTGGTAGGGCTATGAATATTGATTTGAGCATGTCGTCTGGTATATATCCGCAGTTGTAGATATCATTCAATATTTTTGTTATTATTTCTATTCTAAAATCACTCATGGCTTCAATCTCTTCTTTAGTTATATTATCTGGTCCAGGAGCTTTGCCTGCTTTCATATTGCGCAAGGCATCTTCCACTTCTTCTCTGAGTATTTCTGGTCCTTCTCCATTATCCTTTATATTTACTTCTGTTCGTTCATCATTATCATCATTCATCATCATTGGGTGCCTTCTCCGCATCGAAGGTTGGCTACGATGGAGCGCCATTCCACTCTGTCTCTTGCTTTGATGGTGCAGATTGTCATAGGCTGACTTGTCCATCTTTTGATGTTACTCGTCCATGTTAGTCTTGGTCTGCCTCTGTCTCTTTTACCTTGTATTTTCCATTCTAATATTACTTTTATTATACTGTTGTGTCTTTTAACATGACCAAAAAATGTCATTTGTCTTGCTCTAATTGTGTTTAGTAGTTCTTTTTTCACCCTTAGTCGTCCTAAAACTTCCTCGTTTGTTTTCTTTTCTTATCATCATTATAAAGATCTTTAATGTATTCTGTCCATCGTTCCCTTATGTTTTCTTGATCAATCAACAGTTCTCCTTCCTTTGATCTTAAACATCCAGTTTTTGATTGCGTTTTTCTTCCTGTTAATTCCTCAATTTGTTTGTATATAGCTTTAGCATCTCCTTTTTGTTGCATTTCAATCTCTTTGCATCTCTCTTTTAGCCATGCTTCTTTTGCTTCATTGCATTTTACTATAATTTGTTTATTTAATCTCTTATACTCATCTTTATTTTCTTTATTTCTTCTTCTTGTATCCATTAGCTGCAAAATGTCGTCTGTCATCCATTTCTTTCCTGATATTGTCCTCACTGGTGGTATGAACTCTTTTGATGTTTGTTGCATTGATTCTTTTAGCATTTCCCACTGTTTATCAATGATTTGTATCTTCTCTATTGCATTGTACCGGTTCTGAATTGTGATTTTATATTTGTCTTGTAAGCTTCTTGTCTGATTTGAGTAAATCTAAATTTAACTTGATGTTAACTGAGGCTCGTTTTGTTGTTTTTAATTTTACTTTAAGCTTTCCCACAACTGGTACATGATCACTATTGCAATCTTCCCCTGGTCTAGTTTTCACACACACACACCAGACTGTTTCTAAATCTATTGATTATCATTATATAATCAAGTTGATTACGTTCGCTGTCCCTTGGGCATTTCCATGTCCACAGACGTCTTGGATATTGCTTAAACCAGGTGTTTCCTATCATCATGTTGTGTGTTCTTGCCCAGTCAATAAGTTTCTTACCTCTTTCATTCCTCTCGCCTAAGCCATAACTCTTAACCTTTCCTACTTTTGCGTTAAAATCCCCTAGAACTATGGTGTTTTCATGTGGTTTGCATTTATGAAGTGCCTCATTTTACTCGTTGTAAAATTTATCAATTGTTTCCTCTAGACTGTCTGCTGTTGGTGCATAAACTTGTATATGATTTATGTCTATTGGCTTTCCGTTCAATTTCACTAAAAGGACTCCGTCAGATATTGGGTAAAAGCCTTTCACTGTTCTTGCTCTTTCTGCATCCAAGATGATACCTACTCCTCTTTGGTGTTCAGTACCTCCAGAATAGATTATTTTATCAGAATACATCTCCCCTGATCCGGTGTATCTCATTTCGCAAAGTCCCAGTAATTGTAAACCCATTCTTTACATTTCTTGTATGATGTTTTCTAGTTTGCCCTTCATACATAAGTGCTCTCACATTCCAAGTACCTATCTTTAGAGTTTGTTTTATCTTTATTTTGCTTAACATTCACATAATAAAGCGGAAACAAGCACTGAAAGTACACGATCATAACGATATAGATGGTTTGAGCTCACAACAAAATTATCGATGAAATATGTTTACTTTGGACTTTTCTTTCACTATTAGTGCACGCGCAGTGAGAATGTAGAAGCATCGTTCGAATTCCTGATAAAAATTATCTCATATTTTGGAATGTTCAAAGTACAATTCTCAAATATTTAGAGATTGACTAGAGTTGATCGAGTATCTGTGTGTGAGCATCTCATCTGGGTTGTGTTTACTCGCAAGATAGACAGGCAGACTAAACGATAAATATATTCTTCTTCTCAGATAAAGAAATAGTTTTGAAAGGTTAACAAAATCTGTCAATAGTTCCCCATCGATCTCCAGGGTTATGGAAAAAAGGAGAAGAAGAAGAAGAAGATATATGTACGGATAGACAGACGGACACAGGCAAAAAATATACAAACATAAAAATGATAACTATAAATACAGATAAAGGCACTGACAGACAGGTAGTTAAATAGATTAGATAAAATGATAACTATAAATACAGACAAAGGCACTGACAGACAGGTAGTTAAATAGATTAGATAAAATGATAACTATAAATACAGATAAAGGCACTGACAGACAGGTAGTTAAATAGATTAGATAAAAAGGTAGACGAACCTTGGACAGATGAATGGATTGAGGGACAGATAGATGAATGATGGGTGAGATGCTGGATGGGTGTGCAGATAGTGGTTGGAAAAGTTGATGAACGGATTAATAATAGATTGATGGGGTAAAGGATAATGCACATCAAATGGCAGGATAAAATAACCAACTTAACTGTCCTACAACGTGCTAAGACCCCAACAATTATGTCGATGTTCAGATGTCGAAGACTAAGATGGCTGGGGCATGTCCAGCGAATGGAAGAAAAACGCATCCACAAGTAAATACTATATGGCGAGCTAAAACACGGAAAATGACAAATCGGAAGACCTAAACTACGATATAGAGATATCTGTAAATCATCTCTGAATGACTTCGCCATCTGTGAAAATGACTGGGAACATCAGGCAAGTGATCGCATATCATGGAGAGCATGTGTAAGGAATGGTATAACATCATTTGGGACTGTGCTAAGGCAAAACTTAGAAGAGAAAAGACTCATGAAAAAGGATGGACATCCATGTGGATTAGTGGACCTGACTTGTTCATTCTGCGGCCGTGTGTGTTTGTCAAACATTGGTAGAATTAGCCACGAGAGAAGCTGTTTGTCAAACATTGGTAGAATTAGCCATGAGAGAAGCTGTTTGTCAAACATTGGTAGAATTAGCCACGAGAGAAGCTGTTTGTCAAACATTGGTAGAATTAGCCACGAGAGAAGCTGTTTGTCAAACATTGGTAGAATTAGCCATGAGAGAAGCTGTTTGTCAAACATTGGTAGAATTAGCCACGAGAGAAGCTGTTTGTCAAACATTGGTAGAATTAGCCATGAGAGAAGCTGTTTGTCAAACATTGGTAGAATTAGCCACGAGAGAAGCTGTTCGACAAAAACAAAACCTCAAACAAATACACATTAGCCTCCACTAGACCGTCAGACAAGAGGAAAAGGGCCATACGATGGGGTAAAGAAATAAAAATTGTATTTAAAGTAAAAAAAAAAACGTAAAGAGCCCCGTCACGCCAAGTGAGGTAAAGGGAATATGGTGTTAGTGACCCGTCACCTCCAAGTGAGGTAAAGGGAATATGGTGTTAGTGACCCGTCACCTCCAAGTGAGGTAAAGGGAATATGGTGTTAGTGACCCGTCACCTCCAAGTGAGGTAAAGGGAATATGGTGTTAGTGACCCGTCACCTCCAAGTGAGGTAAAGGGAATATGGTGTTAGTGACCATTATTTTTTAATAGATCTCCAGTACATGATTTTTGTGGGTAATGTGGTCGGTATTACGCCAGTGCCGCTTTACTTTCCCAGAAAAAAATCCGGACCCCATTCAAGGCGGGGTGAACCCGGAAGCCGTCGCTCAGGATCGAACCAGACCTCTTGTCCGTTGTATGTAGTTCACTAACCACTGAACACACAAATGTGAATTTGATTGTGTTGCCCTTCACTTACTTTATGCTGTAGCCATAATTTGCTTTTCTCTTTTCTGTTTCCTTTCGCTGAATAGATTGATGGATAGATCCATGCATAGATTGATGGATAGATCCATGTATAGATTGATGGATAGATCCATGCATAGATTGATGGATAGATCCATGTATAGATTGATGGATAGATCCATGCATAGATTGATGGATAGATCCATGTATAGATTGATGGATAGATCGATGCATAGATTGATGGATAGATCCATGCATAGATTGATGGATAGATCCATGCATAGATTGATGGATAGATCCATGTATAGATTGATGGATAGATCCATGCATAGATTGATGGATAGATCCATGCATAGATTGATGGATAGATCGATGCATAGATTGATGGATAGATCCATGCATAGATTGATGGATAGATCCATGCATAGATTGATGGATAGATCCATGCATAGATTGATGGATAGATCCATGCATAGATTGATGGATAGATCCATGCATAGATTGATGGATAGATCCATGCATAGATTGATGGATAGATCCATGCATAGATTGATGGATAGATCCATGCATAGATTGATGGATAGATCCATGCATAGATTGATGGATAGATCGATGAATAGATTGATGGATAGATCGATGCATAGATTGATGGATAGATCCATGCATAGATTGATGGACAGATCCATGCATAGATTGATGGATAGATCCATGCATAGATTGATGGATAGATCCATGTATAGATTGATGGATAGATCCATGCATATATTGATGGATAGATCGATGCATAGATTGAAGAATAGATCCATGCATAGATTGATGGATAGATCCATGCATAGATTGATGGATAGATCCATGCATAGATTGATGGATAGATCCATGCATAGATTGATGGATAGATCGATGCATAGATTGATGTATAGATCGATGCATAGATTGATGGATAGATCCATGCATAGATTGATGGATAGATCCATGCATAGATTGATGGATAGATCGATGCATAGATTGAAGAATAGATCCATGCATAGATTGATGGATAGATCCATGCATAGATTGATGGATAGATCCATGCATAGATTGATGGATAGATCGATGCATAGATTGATGGATAGATCCATGCATAGATTGATGGATAGATGATTTAGTGTTAATCATCATTTTTAAAAGATGTCAATTAAAAAAAAAACATTGCTGGATATGTTTTAAAATGCATAAAAAAAACGAAAACGATATATCACTGTATCAAGTCTAGGGTGGTATATATCACTGTATCAAGTCTAGGGTGGTATATATCACTGTATCAAGTCTAGGGTGGTATATATCACTGTATCAAGTCTAGGGTGGTATATATATCACTGTATGGTATAGCTGAGGTCTGTGAACAAGACGATCGATGAAATGATTCCATGAGGTTAATGATGTAAGGCATGAAGAATGCTCCCATTTTACCTGTTTGAAAGAAACCTTTTTCTGCCAGGTTCTTTGGTAGGTGATTGACCTGGTTCCAGTCGCTGAAGGTTGCCATACGAGCTTCCGTTGTGGAGAATTCAGGATAGGAAACGAGACTACGGTCGAGGGCAGAAAGTCTGGAGAGTGGAATATCTTCTGCCGAGGTTCCGTTGTTTCTGTCAGAGGTTGTTGAGGTTGATAGCAAGTTTCTATTGAGTGTTTGATTGACAGTAGAATTAGGTAGATTGTTGGGATGGGGCGGTTGTTCATTGCTTGATGGTACGTTGTTAGAGTGTGATGGTCGTTCGTTTCTTGATGGTACGTTGTTAGAGTGTGATGGTCGTTCGTTTCTTGATGGTACGTTGTTAGAGTGTGATGGTCGGTCATTGCTTCGTGATTGATTACTAGAGTGTGCTAGTTGCCCATTTTCTGCAAACACGTTATTTGTGTGTACAGTGTTGGTTCTATGAACCAAGTCCTGCTGGTTACCATTTTCATCCCAGTCACTTTGGTCAGTATTTTTGGCTCCAACAAAATCACTCCGCCCGTCTTGGTAACCGGAGCACACACGAGAACTCTCTCCCAAGTGCAGGTTTGGCAACTCCTGAGGCAGACCACGTGTCCCACTTTGAAATGGTTGGTCCTGTTTATCTCTGAGACATCCTGGGTTATGTTTAATCTCTTGAAATGTGGGCGAGGTCTCTGTATTATACTCACACCCGCAACTATAACAAAGAATTTGTACGTTTTCTGTATCGAAATAAAATCCGGCCTGTGCTAACTGAATGTGGAACACGTTAGAGCCCTGCAGAAGTGTATCCTTGAACGATCTAAGTCTTAGAAGCTCATATCTCATTGGGTTATTCATGAGATTAATCTGTCAACAGGTTCCAGCGCAACTTCCTTCCGATGTAACGATTATTAAATTAGTTCAACCTGACGGTTTGTATCTGCAGAGTGGTGTCTTTACTTGAATTCGTATTATTTCTTGAGATAGATTAATACAGAATGAAGCTGATAATCTGTAATATAAATCATAATTTTATTCAACATAATTACTCAGTATTTGTATGTTCTAGGATTATTCATTCCGACATTCATTCATTGGCTTTTGTTTCCACATCGAAAGTTGGCTAACATGGAGGATCATTTATTAAGTCTTTTGTCTTGATTGTGCATGTTGTCATAGCTTCAACTGTCCATATTTTAGTGTTATCAGTCCACTTTAGTCTTGGTCTGCCTGTTTCCATGTATTTCCCGTACCTTCCATTCCAAGATGGCTTTTAGTTCACATGTCCCAAAAATTTCAATTCTCTTTTTCGTATTTTGTTAAGTATTTCTTTTATCATTATCCGCTGATTCAGAACTTCCTTGTTTGTCTTTTTTTCTTTCCACCCAACTCTCCATATTTTCTCATAGATCCACATTTCAAAGGATTAAATTTAAATTTATGTTTTATATTCTGTAATTTCCATGTTTCAGCACTATATATATATATATGAATGTTGAGTGAATATAACATTGTACAATTCATAGATTTAGTTCTAGTGTTATCTGATTTGATGTGGCTATATATTTCATGTTGTTAACATTGCTTTTTTGCCACTCCTACTCTTCTTGTTTTATTTTTGTCTTACATTTTCCATTATTTGCTATAGCATGTCTAAAATAAACTATATTATTGAGCTCTTTCTACATCCCATCTACATTCACTCTAGCACACATGTTTTAATCATATGACAGATCGCCAGAGCTATGCCGAGCAGTAAATTACTGGTATCATGTCTAATCAAATTTGCTATAATCGAGAAGTAAAATATTCTCTTTAAATATAATCACACCGTAAATTACTTTCTATAAATTAATCAAATCATAAATTACATTCTATAGATTAATCGAAAATGAAAAACATCTTATGCAACAAATCTATGTCAATAAAAACGAGAAAGAGAGTTCATCGATGCTATATAGAACCAATTCTGACCTATGGAAGCGAATCATGGACGGTAGACAAACAAATGAAAAGACGATTAGAGACCACAGAGATGGGATTTCTCAGAAGAATGTTGAAAGTTCCCTGGACAGCTAAAAAGACCAATGAGAAAATTCTCAAAGAGGCCAACACAAAAAGGGAGCTCTTAAAAAACATCAGAAAGAAGCAATCAACATTTTTTTGGCACATCATGAGAAGAGGAAAGTTGGAATACTTGGTTACAACTAGCAAAATAAAAGGAAAGAGAGATCGCGGACGACAAAGAGCGAAAATACTGGATAGCTTGGTGTCATGGCATGGAAAACAGTCAACAACAGAACTGATACAATGTACTGTGGATAGAAGATTGTGGAGGGACATGATCGCCTACACCAACCGGTATGGCACATGATGATGATGATACATTAATCAAACTGTTAATTACTTTCTATAAATTAATCAAACTGTAAATTACTTTATGTAAATTAATCACACATTAAATTATTTCTATAAATTAATCACCGTAAATCACTTTCTACAAATTAATCACACTGTAAATTATGTTTTATAAATTAATCACATCGTAAGTTATTTTCTATAAATTAGTTACACTGTAAATTACTTTCTATAAATTAATCACACTGTAAATTACTTTCTATAAATTAATCACACTGTAAATTACTTTCTATAAATTAATCACACTGTAAATTACTTTCTATAAATTAACCACACTGTAAATTACTTTCTACAAATTAATCACACTGTAAATTACTTTCTATAAATTAACCACACTGTAAATTACTTTCTACAAATTAATCACACTGTAAATTACTTTCTATAAATTAATCACACTGTAAATTACTTTCTACAAATTAATCACACTGTAAATTACCTTCCACGCATTAACCACTCTGTAATTAGTTTTCTATACATTAATCACACTATAAGTTACTTCCTTTATAATATCACGCACTAAAATGTTTCCTGTTTACAATAATCAAACACAAAATACTTTCTTCACCAACAGCCACAAGTACACGTATTTCTGCTGAAATAATTGCACCCTATTTGTTATCCTTTGATAATCGCGCAATAATGTTTATTTAATTAATTACTAATCACGTTGTTTTCTTTACAGTAATCACATCTTTGTTTACAATAATCACACAGTACAATGTGCACTAAAATATTATCTTTACTATAATCACTTGGATTATTATTTTTACAATAAACATAATAAATGTATTTATTTACATTAATCATACGATAAATTGCTTTATTTAAATTAATCACACAATAAATTGCTTTATTTAAATTAATCGCGTGATAAATTGCTTCATTCACATTGCTCACATGATATATTGCTTTATTTAAGTTAATCACACAATAAATCGCTTTATTTACATTAATCACATGATACATTACTTTATTTACATTAATCACACAATAAATCGCTTTATTTACATTAATCATACAATAAATCGCTTTATTTACATTAATCATACAATAAATCGCTTTATTTACATTAATCATACAATAAATCGCTTTATTTACATTATCACATGATACATTACTTTATTTACACTAATCACACAATAAATCGCTTTATTTACATTAATCATACAATAAATCGCTTTATTTACATTAATCACACAATAAATCGCTTTATTTACATTAATCACACAATAAATTGCTTTATTTACATTAATCACACAATAAATCACTTAATTTACATTAATCACACAATAAATCGCTTTATTTACATTAATCATACAATAAATCGCTTTATTTACATTAATCACACAATAAATTGCTTTTTTTACATTAATCACACAATAAATTGCTTTATTTACACTAATCACACAATAAATTGCTTTATTTACATTAATCACACAATAAATTGTTTTATTTACATTAATCACACAATAAATCGCTTTATTTACATTAATCACACAATAAATCGCTTTATTTACATTAATCATACAATAAATCGCTTTATTTACATTAATCACACAATAAATTGCTTTATTTACATTAATCACACAATAAATTGCTTTATTTACACTAATCACACAATAAATTGCTTTATTTACATTAATCACACAAAAAATTGCTTTATTTACATTAATCACACAATAAATCGCTTTATTTACATTAATCACACAATAAATTGCTTTATTTACACTAATCACACAATAAATTGCTTTATTTACACTAATCACACAATAAATTGCTTTATTTACATTAATCACACAATAAATTCCTTAATTAAAAAATGAAATCATCACAGAGTAAATGTCATAGAGTAAGATGCTTTCTTTACATTAGTCATATTTATATTTAACAATCGTCATCATCATCATCATCATCATCATCAAGTACTGTACCTGCTGGCGTAGGTGATCATGTCTCTCCACAACTTTCGATCTTGACAGTTATTTATCATTTCTTTTGTTGATCTTCTGCCAAGCCATTCTCTTAAGCTGCCTGGTATTTTTTCTCTTTGCTTCCCTCTATCTCTTCGTCCCTCAATTTTTCCAGTTGTTACAATATATTCTAGCTGTTCTCTTCTCATTACATGGCCAAAAAATTATGATTGTTTCTTCCTAATATTGGAAATTAGCTCTCTTTTTGCTTTGATCTCTCTCAGAAAATTTTTTTTTTACTCTTCTTAGCTGTCCATGGTATTCTCTACATTCTTCTGTAAAACCACATTTGTACAGACACCAGTGATTTTCTTGTTTGCTGTCCTGTTGTCCATGATTCTCATCCATATATTAAGACTGGCTCTACATAACATGTAATAATTCTTTTTCATGTTTCTATTGTCACAAATGTATTGCACAGTATTTTCCTCATTTTTGGAATGCTGCTTTTGCCGCTTGAATGCTTTTTTTGATGTTGTACATCTTTCGTCTGATTTTATCTTTCTTCCCGGATATTTAAATTCATTTACCTGTTTTAATATTGTTCCACTTGAACGTCTACAATCACATATTGTTCCACTTGAACGTCTACAATCACATATTGTTCCACTTGAACGTCTACAATCACATATTGTTCCACTTGAACGTCTACAATCACATATTGTTCCACTTGAACATCTACAATCACATATTGTTCCACTTGAACATCTACAATCACATATTGTTCCACTTGAACGTCTACAATCGCATATAAATTCGCTGCAAAGAAACTGCTGTCAGCACGTCATGAAGATAAATGTAGACAAAATCATGGACATAAGTAGAACACCTAAAAAACTATGAACATCTCAATAGACAATTACAACTTAAAGCAAGTACAAGAATTCAAATATCTTGGTAGCGTTTTTACAGAGGATGGAAGACTTAACAGAGAGATTGAAGCAAGAATTCAAAGTAATAACGAAGTTACAGAGGATGGAAGACTTAACAGAGAGATTGAAGCAAGAATTCAAAGTAATAATAAAGTTATAGAGGATGGAAGGCTTAACAAAGAGATTGAAGCAAGAATTCAAAGTGGTAACAAAGTTACAGAGGATGGAAGACTTAACAAAGAGATTGAAGCAAGGATTCCAAGTGCTAACAAAGTTACAGAGGATGGAAGACTTAACAAAGAGATTGAAGCAAGGATTCCAAGTGCTAACAAAGTTACAGAGGATGGAAGACTTAACAAAGAGATTGAAGCAAGAATTCAAAGTGGTAACAAAGTTACAGAGGATGGAAAACTTAACAGAGAGATTGAAGCAAGAATTCCAAGTGCTAACAAAGTTACAGAGGATGGAAGACTTAACAGAGAGATTGAAGCAAGAAGTCAAAGTGCTAACAAAGTTACTGAGGATGGAAGACTTAACAGAGAGATTGAAGCAAGAATTCCAAGTGCTAACAAAGTTACAGAGGATGGAAGACTTAACAGAGAGATTGAAGCAAGAATTCAAAGTGCTAACAAAGTTACTGAGGATGGAAGGCTTAACAGAGAGATTGAAGCAAGAATTCCAAGTGCTAACAAAGTTACAGTCCAAATGTCGACAACTTTAAAGCATCCTTTTATCCTAATTGAAACAAAGAAGAACTTGATCAACTCTTTATTCCAACTCTTTGTTATCAATGCCAAACATGGACTAAAGATCAAGAATATAACAACATATGATCATGTAAAGAACGATGAAATCAGAAACACCATTAGAATTCTACCAGTAATCGACAACATAGAGAGACAAAGATGAAAGTGGTTTGAACATTTAATGCCCATGAACCCATCAGTACGAGCATCAAGAGCTTATAACAACAAAATGGAACAACCAAGATATAGAGGTAGACAAAGGAGACGATGAATTGAAGGAGTTTACTACATAAAAAAACAATACAATATTACTATGTACCAAGCCACTTAAACTGTCCTTGGCAGAAAACATATCATTGACTTAAGTCTGGGACACCTACCGGCAAAAAGCAGGACAGGATAAAGGAAAGAAAGAGAGATGATCTCCAAATCCAGCAAAATGTTACACAAGGAAGAAGTCCGGACGACCTGTCATGTGTGCGACAAGTCACGTGTGAGACCTCCTCAATGAGGACGTCCTTAATTAAAATCACGCTTCAACTCTTATGGACTATTCCGGTACCGAAACTTCCTGCATCGTGTTCAATAAGACCACCTCAAATAAATGTGACGAAATAAAGGGACTTAATCGGATATCTTTTGCTTGACTGCTAAAAATATGTATGCAGTAACTTCCTTGACATATAGGGAGCGTAATAAATAACTGCTGCAACACACCCACCAGGTTAATGGCTGTTTACACATTCCATTATATCACTACAAGAGATCACCATAAACTTCGCATTCATTCTTTATATCCATGTCACTCTAGGTTGTTATCTATTTTCAATGAGATCTGGGTGTGGCTACAACTCTCATGATGTATCAACACCTGTAAGAACAAAATGATATCCCACCAAGACAAACATATTTAAAACACAACTTTGGTTCTTTGGTTATGAAAGGCCCCGGTAAAACGAATTAAAACCCATAATAAAATAATAAAACACAACTATGCTGTTATATATATATATATATATATATATAGTGTCTATAGATAAATTACTTATCGGGTGACGTTTATAGTGATATCAGCGTTCAATTTAATCCACACTAGCATGTCTTTAAATATATATTACATTTTTTTCCCCTTTTTTAAGGGGGCATATCTATAAGGATGAGCTTCCTTTAAGTGGGAAAACACCGTCCAACTTTTAACTCCCCTCGAGGCATTGGCTATAAATAAACACACAGAGAGAGAGAGAGAGAGAGAGAGAGAGAGAGAGAGAGAGGGAGAGAGACATTAATATTGATTATTTGTAGGTTTTCCCTTTTTTGTGTAGCGCGAGAAGCCTCGGTAATTATTGGTTACCGCACTGGTCGACAAGAGGTCGGGTTTGATCCCTCAGACCGACTGGACACACCCAGGCTTCAAACCGATACCGGAGATTTGTTGTTTTCTGAGAAAAACGTGCGGGACTGGTAGGTATGACGTTGATCCCGGTACCAACAATGTATACAAATAATAATAAATAAATATTATTATATAGGGAACTTCCGAGGCGATAATAGGGAATAATAGAACAAAGAAGTCTGTGTTAGCACTGTTTGTCTGTCATTATTTCCGAGTGCTAACACATACTTCTTCGTTCTATTATACCCACAATGTACCAGGAATGTAAAATATGATACATGGACTAACTCTATGTTTTCTACACGCCAAACAGGCAACAAACAGTATTTCTTCTTTTTGTTAAATGTAATAAAGTTGGACGGAAAGAGACCAAAGGGCAGACAAGTGCTGAGATATAAGGATGTTTGCAGAGCTTCCTTGAGGGAATTCTCTCTATCAGTGAAAGAAACTGGGAAAATCTGGCTGCAGATCGTAGCACATGGAGAACAAAATAAAAAATGGCACATCATCTTTTGAGGCAGTGCTGATATCAACTTTTGAGGCAGTGCTGATATCAACTTTTGAGGCAGTGCTGATATCAACTTTTGAGGCAGTGCTGATATCAACTTTTGAGGCAGCGCTGATATCAACTTTTGAGGCAGTGCTGATATCAACTTTTGAGGCAGTGCTGATATCAACTTTTGAGGCAGCGCTGATATCAAATTGAGAAGACAAACGGCGCAGGAGAAAGGAGACCAGGCACCATGAATACATCTTGTTCATTCTGCGGGTGGGTCTGTCTATCAAGTATTGGCAGATTCAGCCACGAGAGAAGCTGTTCAGCAAAGCAGCATCCAGCAATAGACACTAATAATTTTACCTAACTATTGACTTATCACACTGCCAAGAATATATAGAACAACAACAACTTCAATGGTTGGGCCACCTGGTCAGAATGAATCCTCACTAATCACCATCAAGGGCGTTCTTCTCGAGAATGCATGGGAAAAGACCCAGAGAAAGACCCAGAAGAAGATGGATAGATGCAGTGACAGAGACGTGTAACAACAAAGGAAAATCACAAATTCAGACAGTTCGAGCAGCTCAAGAACGACAAATGATATAAACCACGACACCTTTAAGGTATCAGTGAAAAGAGAAAAGAAGAAGATTGACTTATCATGATGATGGTTGTGGTTATGGAAGGCCCCGGTATCACCGTAAACGAATTAAAATCCATAATTGCTCAACCGCCCGTGCCAGTGGAATCATCCGAATTAATATCTCATCTCCCAAATAAAGAAATGTAACTGTAGTCCCCATCATAGCAATCTCAGGACACGCCAAAAGACATAAGGCGAAACCACACAGAAAGTGAACACAGCCAACTGTTCCCTGTCATACGATATCATCAATCATCGTAAACAATCGGAATATCGAACATGATCAAAACGGATGAAACGCACAGCTCACGATGTGCACAGAGCACTTAACTCAGTAGCTCATGTTATGATGATTGCTTGCTACCAACCGTCTGTCAAGACGCCAAAGGACATATTATTATTATTATTGTTATATAGCCATGAAGCACAGACGGCTAATAATCAATCATCCATTTAAATATGTATAAAATAAACATAAAATAACACGGAACAGCTAAACTAATCTCTCTCTCTCTCTCTCTCTCTCTCTCTCTCTCTCTCTCTGCGATCAGGACTCAATCAGAGTAGGACTCCAGGCTCTCACACGAAGACAGCTGTCTGTTTAAGTCTGTTAGATCCACTCCGCTTGAATACCTGTTAAAACGTTGCACTGTGTTCTGCGCCAGTGGCCCAGTGCATCCGATTTCAGCCAGTATTTTGTTCAGGTTTGCTTTCCTTAGCCTTTGATTGTCCCCAATCTTCCTGCAAAGCAGCAGATGATCTTTTCTGTAGGGGGATTCTGCCCTTAGATGGTCGGCCCTCCCAGGTTTACGAGCACCATCTGCCCGAGTCACTAGAGGTGACTAACACAGACATTAGACTTGGAATATGAGGAAACTGCAACAAGGAACACTTTTCGTGCATAGCCTTCAATTGTTCCCGCCGCCTATCCCCATATACCAGTAAATCACGTCCTCTTGAAAATGATGATCGTCGTAGCACTTGATGATGTTAGGCCATCGTTGTTGACTCCAATTCCGAACATATAGACACACAGTTAGTCGTCAAGTTATCCCCGTCGCACATCAAACAGCAGACCATAAGATTAGGGCACGGTCGGTCTAGGGAACCATTACGATGACGTAGTACACAACAGTGTCGAACACACAATCTCGCTCCCTTTAGTTTTCTCATTACTCTAGTGTAAGCAGCCTACGACGAACAAAAACACGAACTTCCCCAAAGAGACAAAACTGCGGCTGACGAAGTAGTCCACATTAATGAGTAACGTGTAAATAGCTTGCGTCAACGAATTCCAACAAAGGTCATGAACAGCACCAATGTGACGTAAAGCGCAGATCAAGTCTAGACAGTGGAAGGGCTCATTCACAACACTTGATTTGTCAAAAACGGACTGTTGTCGGCCTACGACCTCGCTTTAGCAGCACAGATGTATTAAGTATATCATCATTTTGACTTTAACGCAGAAAGGTGCAACGGAGAACCGAAATTAATCAGACCCTGGATGCGCTTTCTGCAGCGATCGAGAGGACGTTGACTAGATCCGCCATCTTGGAGACGAAACTAATATTAACTCTATATCATTTTATTTTTATTTTATATGTTCTCGGCAGCTATGCTCGCAGCATTTAATATTTTGTATATTTGATATTTGTACGTATCTCCATTTAAATATTTATAATATAGTTTCTCTGTCAACCTCATCATTATCGTCATCACCATCATTATTATCAAGTACAATGCCTGCTGGCTTAGATGATCACGTCTCACCATAACTTTGTGTTTCTACAGTCGTTTATCGATTCTGTTGTTGACTATTTATCAAACCATTCTTGTAAACTGTCTTATATCTTTTATCTCTGTGTTCCTCTATTTCTTAGTCCCTCAATTTTTCCAGCTATCAAGATATATTCTTGTTGTTCCCTTCTTATTACATGGCCAATGATGATTGTTCCCTTCTTATTACATGGCCAAAGATGAATGTTCCCTTCTTATTAAATGGCCAATGATGAGTGTCCCCTTCTTATTACATGGACAATGATGATTATTCCCTTCTGATGCAGGAAATTAGCTTTCTTTTTTGCTTTTGATCTCTTGTAGAAGGACCTCTTTAATCTTCTATGTGATCTTTGTAGAAGGACCTCTTTACTCTTCTATGTGGTCTCTTGTAGAAGGACCTCATTACTCTTCTATGTGGTCTCTTGTAGAAGGACCTCATTACTCTTCTATGTGGTCTCTTGTAGAAGGACCTCTTTACTCTTATATGTGATCTCTTGTAGAAGGATCTCATTACTCTTCTATGTGATCTCTTGTAGAAGGACCTCATTACTCTTCTATGTGATCTCTTGTAGAAGGACCTCTTTACTCTTCTATGTGATCTCTTGTAGAAGGACCTCTTTACTCTTCTATGGGATCTCTTGTAGAAGGATCTCATTACTCTTCTATGTGATCTCTTGTAGAAGGACCTCTTTACTCTTCTATGTGATCTCTTGTAGAAGGACCTCTTTACTCTTCTATGTGATCTCTTGTAGAATGACCTCTTTACTCTTCTATGTGATCTCTTGCAGAAGGACCTCTTTACTCTTCTATGTGGTCTCTTGTAGAAGGACCTCATTACTCTTCTATGTGATCTCTTGTAGAAGGACCTCATTACTCTTCTATGTGATCTCTTGTAGAAGGACCTCTTTACTCTTCTATGTGATTTCTTGTAGAAGGACCTCTTTACTCTTCTATGTGATCTCTTGTAGAAGGACCTCTTTACTCTTCTATGTGATTTCTTGTAAAAGGACCTCTTTACTCTTCTATGTGATCTCTTGCAGAAGGACCGCTTTACTCTTCTATGTGATCTCTTGCAGAAGGACCTCATTACTCTTCTATGTGGTCTCTTGTAGAAGGACCTCTTTAATCTTCTATGCTCTTGTAGAAGGACCTTTTTACTCTTCTGTGTGATCTCTTGTAGAAGGACCTCTTTACTCTTCTATGTGATTTCTTGTAGAAGGACCTCTTTACTCTTCTATGTGAGTAGTAGTATAGCAGGAAGGATTTTAGTCGTATTTGGCCCGTAAATTAACAAAGATATATAGTGTGGCGCGTGGCGCGCATAACACGTGTGGCGCAGGGGGAGTTAACCATGACCGCTCGTGTCCGGATGTTGACCTCGCGTGCCGGTGACCCCGGAAGTGACCTGTTTATGTCTGGTGTGTGCTGGCTTTGGAGTTCTTGATGTACTTGATCGATAGTGTTAGGTTAGTAGATTATACAACATCAATGAAAAACAACAGCATTAAATATAAAACAGAAGACAAAGATATACTTTATTCTTTTGTTATCTCAATAAATATATAACATACAGTGGATATTATATAACATTACAAAAATATTTAGTACACTGAGTAAATATATAGTACAAGGATAACATTTATTTATAGTTATGTAGTTGGGTGTCTGCTTAGCTTTGTGTCATAAATGAATCATAAGGGGTGAAACTGTTAGAGATCACGGGTGTCATGTCATGCCGTTGTAGCAGACAGGTATGTCATGTCGTTGTATCAGACACGTATGTCATGTCGTTGTAACAGTCAAAGGAGTCGTATCGTTGTATCAGACACATATGTCATGTCGTAACAGTCACAGGTGTCGTGTCGTTGTATCAGACACGTATGTCATGTCGTTGTAACAGTCACACGAAGAAGAAGAAGAGTGAAGAAGAAGAAGAAGAAGAAGAAGAAAACGAAGAAGAAGAAGAAGAAGAAGAAGAGGAAGACGAAGAAGAAGAAGAAGAAGAAGAAGAAGAAGAAGAAGAAGAAGAAGAAAACGAAGAAGAAGAAGAAGAAGAAGAAGAAGAGTGAAGAAAAAGAAGAAGAAGAAGAAGAAAACGAAGAAGAAGAAGAAGAAGAAGAAGAAGAGTGAAGAAGAAGAAGAAGAAGAAGAAGAAGAAAACGAAGAAGAAGAAGAAGAAGAAGAAGAAGAGGAAGACGAAGAAGAAGAAGAAGAAGAAGAAGAAGGAGAAGAGGAAGAAGAAGAAGAAGAAGAAGGAGAAGAGGAAGAAGAAGAAGACGAAGAAGAAGAAGAAGAAGGAGAAGAAGAAGAGGAAGAAGAAGAAGACGAAGAAGAAGAAGAAGAAGAAGAAGAGGAAGAAGAAGAAGACGAAGAAGAAGAAGAAGAAGAAGAAGAAAACGAAGAAGAAGAAGAAGAAGAAGAGGAAGAAGAAGAAGACGAAGAAGAAGAAGAAGAAGGAGAAGAAGAAGAGGAAGAAGAAGAAGACGAAGAAGAAGAAGAAGAAGAGGAAGAAGAAGAAGACGAAGAAGAAGAAGAAGAAGGAGAAGAAGAAGAGGAAGAAGAAGAAGACGAAGAAGAAGACGAAGAAGAAGAAGAGGAAGAAAAACGAAGAAGAAGAAGAAGAAGAAGAAGAAGAAGAAGAAGAAGAAAACGAAGAAGAAGAAGAAGAAGAAGAAGAAGAAGAAGAAGAAGAAGAAGAAGAAAACGAAGAAGAAGAAGAAGAAGAAGAAGAAGAAGAAGAAGAAGAAGAAGAAGAAGAAGAAGAAGAAGAAAACGAAGAAGAAGAAGAAGAAGAAGAAGAAGAATCCTCTCAAGAACACTGTTACCTAACCTCCACAAAACCTCTGATTCAAATCTCCTCGTGAACATAACACTTTGTCTCAGCGCAGTAACTTTGTCTCAGCGCAGTAACTTTGTCTCAGCGCAGTAACTTTGTCTCAGCGCAGTAACTTTGTCTCAGCGCAGTAACTTTGTCTCAGCGCAGTAACTTTGTCTCAGCGCAGTAACTTTGTCTCAGCGCAGTAACTTTGTCTCAGCGCAGTAACTTTGTCTCAGCGCAGTAACTTTGTCTCAGCGCAGTAACTTTGTCTCAGCGCAGTAACTTTGTCTCAGCGCAGTAACTTTGTCTCAGCGCAGTAACTTTGTCTCAGCGCAGTAACTTTGTCTCAGCGCAGTAACTTTGTCTCAGCGCAGTAACTTTGTCTCAGCGCAGTAACGTCCCACAGACGGCAACAACAGATTCTCCTATTTAACATCTCAAGCTCTCGGTCCAGAATAATCTCATGTAATCACCAACTCTTTATCGTAAACATTATGTACACCATACACTCATTTAGCCCAAGAACCTCTACCACTGGTCTGTCTGTAGAAATCCCTCTCCAAGCTTATCACGACGTCTTAAATAACGAGTCGATCCAAGCTTATCACGACATCTTATATAGCGAGTAGATCCAAGCTTATCACGACATCTTATATAGCGAGTAGATCCAAGCTTATCACGACATCTTATATAGCAAGTAGCTCCAAGCTTATCATGACATCTTAATTAGCGAGTCGATCCAAGCTTATCACGACATCTTAATTAGCGAGTAGCTTCAAGCTTATTACGACGTCTTAAATAACGAGTCGATCCAAGCTTATCATGACATCTTAATTAGCGAGTCGATCCAAGCTTATCACGACATCTTATATAGCGAGTAGCTCCAAGCTTATCACGACATCTTAATTAGCGAGTCGATCCAAGCTTATCACGACATCTTATATAGCGAGTCCATCCAAGTTTGCCTTATTGACGTACTTGTTATTCTTCATTGGCCCGTTCGTGGAATGATGGTACCCATTAGGGTGAACACGTGCCAACGTTATTTTAACAATTTGACTTTCATCTAATCATTTATTGAGTGCCCTCTCCGCATCGAAGGTTGGCTACCATGGAGCGCTCTGTCTCTTGCTTTGATAGTGCGGGTTGTCATGGGCTGACCTGTCCATTTTTTTATGTTACTCGTCCATGTTAGTCTTGGTCATGCCTCTGCCTCTTTTACCTTGTATTTCCCCTCCTATGATTACTTTCAGTAGGCTGATGTGTCTTTTAATATGCCCCCCAAAAATATCATTTGTCTTGTTTGAATTGTTTTTGGTAGTTCTCTTTTCATTTTTAGTTGCTTTAAGACTTCTTCGTTTGTTTTCTTTTCTTCCCATCCAATTCTACATATTCTTCTATAAATCCACATTTCAAAGGCTTCAATTTCATATAATTAGTAGGCAAGAAGTGTTATGTCCAAATCACATAAGTGAAACCTATAGCATATGTCACGGAGACAAAATTGTACCAATTGACGAATAGTGGTCTGGTGATAAGTTTGAATTAATACTTATCTCCATTTCATCGCGTGTGTTAACACTAATCCATCCCCTTGCCATCGAGCAAGAAAACATGTTGGATAGTTAGGAACCAAAGAAGTCAGATCAATAAGCAGATAACAGATCTGAAATATTTCCTATAAAAAAATTTGAAAGACAAAATAGAGGGCATAATAAAAAATATATATTTAAAAGATACATACCTCATCATATTATATTGTTAAACACACACATACACACACACTCTCTCTCTCTCTCTCTCTCTATATATATATATATATATATATATATATATATATATATATATATATATATATATATATAGTGGTGAACTTTGAAAACTGAACGAAGTTGGACAGTGTTTATGTACGCACGTTTTTATTGTAAATATTTGTCAGAAATACAGATTAGCGATATATACTTACACACAAACTGTAGAAGAGATTTTCAAACGTGTAGCCTATCTTTGACAGACTATACACGAGAACGTTTTGCAAGTCGCCTTTTATATGTTGTGTGGTCGATAGTTTTCCATTTTTATAATCGGGAATATCCGGTCGAGATTCGGGTTTTGTGTGTGTGTGTTTTAAAATGTTACGGTTAGTGATTAAGACGGAATAAATTGACATTTCAAGTCTGGAATAATCGAGATAGGTACGAATGTTAAGCTAATGAGTGGATAAATAGACAGATAAATAAAATCAGATTAAAATAAGACAGATAGTCCACAATTATCTATTCATGATATTTTAGCATTCTTGGTAAAGTTTCTGTTTTGAAAAAAAAAATCATCACTAGAGTACAGTTCTGCTATCGTACGTTAAAAATGATCATAAAAGGGGCTACAGCCTAAATTTTCATATTTTTGTGATTAAATTAGGATTATTAAACATCTTAATTTGTTAAATTGTGATTATTAAACATCTTAATTTGTTAAATTATTATTATTCCACATCGGATAGTGTTAACATTGTCAAATTTTGACATTTTTATTCTCATAAACATTTTCGGATTAAACTGTCACCAACGTATAAATGAACTATTCTGGAATTTTCACATCTGTGTACAGTGTCACAAATTTGAACCACTCCAATAAAATATCAGTCTCAAGAATGAGTAGAATGTAGTTTCCTTAGGACATCTTCATTTATACATGTAGCAACATTTTTATGATTAGAACTAAAATATCACTTTGAGACTGAAGCAAGCAGCCGTGAGGTAGATTGACTGATGTAGACTGAACCCGTCCATTGTACATGGGGCATCAGAAAATAGACTAGTACATGGGGCATCAGAAAATAGACTAGTACATGGGGCATCATAAAATAGACTAGTACATGGGGCATCAGAAAATAGACTAGTACATGGGGCATCAGAATATAGACTAGTACATGGGGCATCAGAAAATAGACTAGTACATGGGGCATCAGAAAATAGACTAGTACATGGGGCATCAGAAAATAGACTAGTACATGGGGCATCAGAAAATAGACTAGTACATGGGGCATCAGAAAATAGACTAGCACATGGGGCATCAGGAAATAGACTAGTCCATGGGGAAGAATAATGTAACATTACTACTAATCCGTTGGACAGAGTACCTGGAAGTGATTACCTATGAACTAATAGCTTATGCCTCAGATTAAATGCCTGAGGCATGATATTAAATACCCGAAATTGTATAAAGCTCTCTATCGTAATATGGTCGCTTTTGTAGTGTCTAATGCAATAATATATCAATCTAAAACATGTGTGCAATGTAATTTCCTTGTGACCTCTTCATTTATACATGCAGCAACATTTTAATGATTAGAACTAAAATTGTAACTGAAGCAAGCAGCCGTGAGGCACATTGATTGATTCTATACGATTACGTCATGTGACGTAATAACCTAACGTGACTAGGAAACAATCTTGGTACGGGCTATCAGGTGTTTCAATTGATTACCCATCTGACGTCATTTCTTTATATCATGGGCCGGGGGACTGGTTGGTCTCGAGGCAAAGCACCGGTCTCGAGACAGAGAGGTTGTGAGTTCAAATCCCAGCTGCACCGTGAGATGTACGTTTCATCCGTTTTGATCGTGAACTTTTTATTTCTGATCTCTCTCTGCGGCAACCATCCGTCAATTACTCATTGGCGGAAAAAGAATATGAGTACTTCCGAAGACAAGAGTTATCTGCCTGTGCGGCGAGGGACCCCTGTGCACACGGCTGCCAGGGGAAAAAAAACGGGTTAACACGCAAGTTGGCGGAAGCCAAAAAAATGCTGCGGGCTTTTTTGGTAAACGTAATTAAACGTTTGAAAATATGTTTGGTATTTCTGGTACAAGGGGACATTAAATAAGAACAGGAAAGGTGAAAAGTTGAAGCCTGAAGTGTGGGTTGATAGAATCATGGACATTTGGTGTACACAGATAAAAAAATACAAAATACGTTTTGAAACGACTGAAAATGAATCATCGTCATCATCAGGTACCATGCCGATTGACGTAGGCGATCATCTCTCTCCAAATAACTCGGTCCTTCGTGCATGTTATAATTTCAGTCGGTGATCTTCTATTATGCCATTTGGATAAGCTGTTCCATATTTTTTTGTCTTGATGTTCCTATGCTCTTCTTTCCATTCATTCCGTTTGTTGTTATAGTATTCTCAATGCCTTATTTCCGGATGGCATGTCCAGTAAATGTAGATTGTCTTTTTCTTGTGATGTTAATATTTCTGATTTCTCCAGCTCGTTTTAAACATTCTTCACTTGTAATTTTTGATATCCATGGAATTCGTAGCATTCTTCTGATAAACCACATCTCAGCTGCCTCTAATGGTCATTGTGTTGTCTTACTTATCGTCCATGACTCGCTTCCATATAGTAGAACAGGTTTGATGTAGCACTTCAGAGCACGCTTTGCAACATTAATTAAATTGATTTCTTACATAGGATAATTTTCTTCCGATGGAATTCTGTATTTATTTCTCCTATTCTGTTTCTAATTTCTGCAGTACGTCTGCCATCTGATGTTATCATTGATCCCAGATATTTGAATCTATGCACTTGTTTCAAGAATTTTTCATTTAGTTTTACTCTACATTCTTGTGTGTTCTTATTCTTTGATGTTATCATAGTTTCTGTCTTTTTTTTATGTTGAGGGTCAGACCTTTTTGTTCACCTCGAAATTGCATTAAAAAAACACAATTCGAACATGACAAATGACATTTGGACACATAAAGAGACAAATAAATTAGTCAAAGTCACCTTGCAGTTTCTACAACTTTTAAATGTCAATGTGGAGGCGAAGGCGCACCTCTCAGCAGCAGAGCTGGAACTAGAGTTTCATAAAGCTAAAGGGTTGAAACACTAGCTCAATGGAGTCTCTTCTGACGATCAAATTGTTTCCTACTGCGAAACTCTGTATAAAGAGTTTCCAATAACTTATATTATCATGAGGAGATAAAGTCTGTATTAAGAGTTTCCAATAACTTATATTATCATGAGGAGATAAAGTCTGCATTAAGAGTTTCCAATAACTTATATTATCATGAGGAGATAAAGTCTATATTAAGAGTTTCCAATAACTTATATTATCATGAGGAGATAAAGTCTGTATTAAGAGTTTCCAATAACTTATATTATCATGAGGAGATAAAGTCTGTATTAAGAGTTTCCAATAACTTATATTATCATGATGAGATAAAGTCTGTATTAAGAGTTTCCAATAACTTATATTATCATGATGAGATAAAGTCTGTGTTAAGAGTTTCCAATAACTTATATTATCATGAGGAGATAAAGTCTGTATTAAGAGTTTCCAATAACTTATATTATCATGAGGAGATAAAGTCTGTATTAAGAGTTTCCAATAACTTATATTATCATGAGGAGATAAAGTCTGTATTAAGAGTTTCCTATAACTTATATTATCATGAGGAGATAAAGTCTCTATTAAGAGTTTCCTATAACTTATATTATCATGAGGAGATAAAGTCTGTTTTAAGAGTTTCCTATAACTTATAATATCATGAGGAGGTAAAGTCTGTATTAAGAGTTTCCTATAACTTATAATATCATGAGGAGATAAAGTCTGTTTTAAGAGTTTCCTATAACTTATATTATCATGAGGAGATAAAGTCGTATCCAAGCAGCAGAGCTGAAAGTTGTCAGCGACCCACAGCTGATGGCTTGCATCAGAACTATCCAGACCCTGCTCCACCTCTCCGTGGTGCCTCTCGTAACAGACTAACCTGTCTAGTCTGGCCAAGCGAGTAGGGATCGAAGAGGGAAGACAACCCGGCACTCAAAAATGTCGTTCTGAAGTCGGATGTGTTGGGCCGAAAGGCGCAAATATCACAGTTATACTGCAAACCACAACACAACGCAGACACGCCCACTTAACGACCTTTCAAGGGTGGTTGAAGAAGAGGTGTACTCCTTTATCCATCTTTTTTTTCCCGGACATTTTATCTATTGCACTTCAGTTAAGATCAATATCTTTGGGCTTTCTCATGATTTCTCTTCTGTGTGTATATTCATGGACCTTCTTGGTTTTCTCTTCCGTTGAAGGTTACATTATTTTTATTGTTGTTGTTGCTGTTAGGAACATCATCTCTGCACACCGGACAATTTCAAAGGTGCCTCGAGAAATTCTGAGAGACATAACCTAAGGTGCACGAATTACGTAGCACAGACGTGGATTCACGGTGTGGGTGAAAATTTTTTGCTGAAAATTTAGCCCTGACAGCAGCCACACTTTACAGCTTTGAACTCTGACGAAGTCCCTAGAGACTAGGAACTAGGAATTTTGCGTGTTAATCCGTTTTTCCCTGGCAGCCATATGCACAGGGGTCACTCGCCGCACAGGCAGATAACTCTGTCTTCGGAGGTACTCATATTTTTCTTCCGTCGATGAGTAATTGACGTTTCAGGCAGACCAGTGCTGGTTGCCGCAGAGAGAAAAATCATAAATAAAAATCCCAACTGGTGCAGCCAGGATTTGAACCCACAACCTCTATGTCTCGAGCCCGGCGTCTTGCCTCGAGACCAACCAGTCCCTCTTTTAGATTTCAACTAGCAAGGGTTCTTTAACGTGCGCGAGTGCCCACAGGGGACCTCAATGTTTGAAGGGTCCTATGCCGTTTTCTATGATGGCATCAAGTTGTATTAGTATTTTTCCGGCTCATCTCCGTTTTTTAATTAATGGTCTATTATTCATGAGACACTTGTTACATTCTGCTCAAGACATACAAACAATCGGAAATTCATAAATGTTATTAGACATAACCAAAAAAATAAATGTATGCATCTTTTCCTTCGTTACTATATCCATCATTTATATCTCTGGGAAATACAAAATGATTGAATACTCCGCCAATAACACAATTCTTACTGGCACCGAATAATATACGTAGAGTATAATTGTAAATATAACCAACATATACATAAAATCCCCGACATTTAATCGGAACTTTCCGCATCGTCATCATCACGTGCCATAGCGGCTGACGTAGGCGATCAAGTCCTTCCACAATCTTCTATCTACAGTGCATCAGTTCTGTTGTTTTCCATGCCATGACACCAAGCTATCCAGTATTTTCTGCAAGTAAGCTACAGAAATGCTAATCAGTATTAAAGTAGTTTTATTTTTAATAATCATGCGTAGTTAGTTGTGATTTCACCATAGATTAGCTTTGTATTGAATTTAGACTTTGTACCAAATTTATAGTTCTGTAATTGTGTAACTAGTTACTGCGTAATTCAGTAGTTCACGTGAATGTGATAAATTTAATGACGTGGAACTTACCAAATATTACGCAATGATATCCACGAGTTTTATCATGCGATTGGGGGATACATTTGATCATAACTGCGTTACAGATTTGAAAGAAGCTGCGTCATTTTGTGACAGTTGTTGCCGTCTATTCCAGCAGCAGTAATAATTCGTGTCTTTTTTGTCTGGACACAGTTGCGTAAAAATGTCTCTTAATCATCATCATGTGCCATACCGGTTGGCGTAGGCGATCATGTTCTTCTATAATCTTATATTCACAGTGCATCGTATCAATTCTGTTGTTGACTGATTTCCATGCCATGACACCTAGCTATATAGTTTCTTCCCTCTTTATCATCAGACATCTCTCTTTCCCTGTATTTTGCCAGTTGTATCCAAGTATTCCAACTTTCTTCTTCTCATGATGTGCCCAAAAAATATTGATCGTTTCTTCTGATGTTTTTTTTAGGTGCTCCTTTATACTTAAATATAATCCTGCAATAATAACGATCATAATAAACGTTGCTACAAATTATTCCAACATGTGTGGTTAAAGTATTATTATTTCACGCATTATTTCATCAACAACAGAACTGATACGATGTACTGTAGATAGAAGGTTCTGGAAGGACGTGATTGCCTACGCCAACCAGTATGGCACATGATGATGATGATACATTGTCACAAATATGAGCCACTTCAATAAAACATCATTATGAAGAATGAGTGTATGTAGCTTCCTCATGGTATCTTCATTCGTGTATATAGTAGTATAAGAGCAGTGACCAGTGATGAGATATAAGGATGTTAGCAGGGCTTCCATGAGGGAATTCTCTATCAGTGAAAGGAACTGGGGAGACCTGACTGCAGATCCTAGTACATGGAGAAGATAAAATGGAGCATCAACTATTGTGGCAGTGCTGATATCAAATTCAGAAGTTAAAAGGCGGAACAGATGGTTGATGAGGACAGGCACCACGAATACATCTTGATCGTTCTGCGGGTGAATCTGTCTGTCAAATATTGGCATATTCAGCCACGAGAGACGCTATTCAGCGAAGCAGTATCCAGCATAAGACACCAAACTACTGGCTTAACATGATTGCTTGCTATCAGCCTTCTGTGAAAACGTCAACCCCAACGCCCTATATATATATATTGCATTTGTTGTTGTTCCAACAACAACATATATATATATATATATATATATATATATATATATATATATATATATATATGTATGTATAAATATATCTACTTCTTCTTCTACCTTTCAGCTCCCTGTGGAGCATAGTTCTTCAACAAACACTTTCTAAGTCGTTCTGTTTCTTGCCATTCTTTTAAGATCATTCCATGTCTTTCCCATCATCTGCATCTCTGCTTCTATCTGTCTTCTCCAAGAATACATTGGTCTTCCTCTTTGCCTTTTCCCCTGGGGATTTCAAAAAAGGCCCACTGTATAATGCTCTCAGTTGCCTTCCGAAGTGTGTGTCCTATCCAGCGGCATTGTCTACGCTGTATCTGTTTATAAAATGGTATTTGACTGGTACATTTCCATAATTCTAAGTTAGTGATTTTGTCCTGCCTTTTAAATTAACTTTTATTCTACTTAAGCATCCATTAATGAAGGTCAGTATCTTCATGATTATCATTTTTGTTGTTCTCCATGTCTCACAGCCATATAATAAGACTGACTTAACATTGGAGTTGAAACTTTTTTTTTTATATTTGTTTCTTTGGACTTCCATACATTTCTCAGTGCAACGAATTCTCCTGTTGCTTTTGATATCCTTATTTTTGTACCATTTTCTGTTCCTTTCTTTCTGTCTATATTACTACCCAGATATATGTAAGATTGTGCGTCTAGTAGAGGTATTTCTCCTATTTTATTTGGTTATTGCCAACTGCATCAATTCTCATATGTTTAGTCTTATCTCTATTTTCAGTCCCAGCTGTTGTGATCTCTCATCAAGTATGCTCATTTTATCCTGCATCTGTTGATGGTTGTGTGATATGAGAGCTATGTCATCAGCAAAGTCTAAATCATCAAGTTGCTTGTCAGTGACCACTGGATTCCATTTATGCTGTCTGTTTTGAGCTATTTTCATAATCCAATCTATGACCAAACATGAACAGCAGGAGAAGCGAACAGAAGAGCAAAAGACCGCAATTATATCTCCCATCGACGCTGAAAAGCAAATGAGGAAGCAAAGAAGAAGAGAAGAATCTACGCCCAGTAGAAAGAGAAAAGGAGACAGAAGGCATCCTTGCCTTACTCCTGTTCTTATTTCAAATGCTTCTGTAAGCTGTCCTTCATGCACCACACTACATTTCATTCCTTCATACATTATTTTTATCACGTTAATAAACTTTATGGAGATTCCGTAATGACTCAGCAACTTCCAAAGCATTCCTCTGTCTAAACTATCAAATCGTAATCTATGAATCCAATATAAAGTGGGGACTGTAGTTCTAAGTTTTGTTCAACTATTTTACGTAAGGCAGTTATTTGATCAGCACATGATCTGTTTTTCATAAAACCTGCTTGTTCATCTCTCAAATGCTTCTCTATGGCCTCTTTTAGTTAGTCTCTCCAGAATGATTCTGCTATAATTTGTGCACTCCTGTAAACTTCCTTTCTTTGGTACTTTGATCATATAACCTTCTTTCCAGTCTTTAGGTAGTTCTTCCCTCTCCCACATTTTATCTAATAGATTACGAAACATCTTGGTAGAGGTGTTAATATCTGCTTTGATAGCTTCTAGAGGAATTTCATCTGGTTTGTGGTTGTACCATTTTTTAATAGCTTGATGGCTTTAATCTTGATGGCTTTAATTATTTCTTCTTTGCTTGGTTTTCCACAGTTGACTTGCAACTCTTCTTCTGCTGGTAGTATATCTGGAGGATTATTTGAGCCGGGCCTGTTCAAGAGGAATTTAAAGTGCTCTTTCCATCACTTTATTTTTCCCTTAAATTACTAAACATATTTCTTTTCTTATCTTTAATAAAGGCATTGATTTGTTTGTATTTTCCACCTAATTTTTTTGTGCTGTTGTCCATTCTTTCATGTTTCCTTTGTTTGACGCCTCCTCTGCCTCTTTAGCTAGTTCATCTATATATTTCCTCTTATCCCTTTTAATGCATCTTCTTACTTCTTTGTTCACATCTGTGTAAGCTTCCTGTGTCTTGGCTTTAGTACTTCTCATTTTGCTTTTATTTATGTCTGCTTTCTTATTCTTTCTTTCTTTAATTTTGTCCAGGGTCTCTGCTGTCATCCATGCCTTATTCTGGCGTTCTCTTTTCCCCAGGGTTTCTTCACATGTCTCCTTCCATTTATCATTTACTTGCTCCCAATGATCTTCAATATTTATTGTATTTTCGATTTGTTGGAGGACTTGGTATTTGTTTGATTCCGTGACTGCAAATTTATCTTTAATTATTTGCTCTTTAGGACTAGTAACTTAACTAACCATTCGAATCATGCCAAGCGAGTCAGGGAGGTAACACGGCACTCAAAACTTGAAGTCGGATATCTTGAACCGAAAGGCGCAAATATCACAGTTATACTGCAAACCACAATACAAGGCATACTCGTCTACATAAGATTGTGTGTAAAGGACGGACGATATAAAGGTCTAACCTTTAGTTATTGGGTGAAGACAAACAACAACAGATTCATAGAACGACTCCTATCCTTGAAAACCCTTCAGAGAATAAGTAATTGCGCACAGCATTCAATTGTGACGAAAAATGAACAAACAGGCTTGACAAATTAAAGTTTCGATTAGAGGTCACAGAGATGGGATTTTTCAGAAGAATATTGAGAATACCCTCATCATGATGTGCCATACCGTTTGGCGTAGGCGAGCATGTCCTTCCACAATCTTTTATCTACCGTGCATCTTATCAGTTCTGTTGTTGACTGTTTTCCATGCCATGACATCAAGCTATCCAGTATTTTCTGTCATTGTCGTCCGCGATCTCTCTTTCACTGTATTTTGCCTGCTGTAACCAAGTATTCCAACTTTCCTCTTCTCATGATGTGCCCGATAAATGTTGATTGTTTCTTTTTGATGTCTCTTAGCAGCTCCCTTTTTGTGTTGGCCTCTTGAGAATTTCCTCCTTGGTCTTTTTAGCTGTCCGGGGAACATTCAACATTCTTCTGAGAAATCCCATCTCTGTGGCCTTTAATCGTCTTTTTATTTGTTTTCTTTACTGTCCATGAATAGCTTCCATAGGTCAGAATTGGCTCTATAGAGTGCCGACGAACTCTATTTCTCACCTCTATTGGCATTGACTTGTTGCATTAGACGTTTTTTTTTTCATTTTCTGAGAGTTCCAAGGACGGCTAAAAAGACTGATGAAGAAATTCTCAAAGAGGCCAACACAAAAATGAGCTCATTAAATCAGAAATTATCAATCGACATTATTCTGGGACATCATGAGAAGAGGAAAATTCTGGAATCATTCTGGAGAGACTAAAAGAGGCCATAGAGAAACATTTGAGAGATGAACAAGCAGGTTTTAGGAAGAACAGATCATGTGCTGGTCAAATAACTGCTCTACGTATAATAGTTGAACACAGTTTGGAACTTCAGTCCCTACTTTGTATAGGAATCATAGATTACGATTTGATAGTTTAGACAGAGAAATGTTTTAAAAGTTGCTGAGTCATTACGGAATCCCCATAAAGTTTATTAACCTGATAAAAACAATGTATGAAGGAACGAAATGTAGTGTGGTGCATGAAGGACAGCTTACAGAAGCATTTGAAATAAGAACAGGAGTAAGGCAGAAATGCCTTCTACCTCCATTTCACTTTCTACTGGCCATAGATTGGATTATGAAAATAACTCAAAACAACAGAAATGGAATCCAGTAGTCACTGACCAAGCAAGTTGATGATTTAGACTTTGCTGATGACATAGCTCTCCTATCACACAACCATCAACAGATGCAGGATAAAATGAGCATACTTGATGAGAGATCACAACAGCTAGGACTGAAGATTAATAGAGATAAGACCAACATTATGAGAATTAATACAGTTGGCATTAACCAAATAACAATAGGAGAAGTACCTCTTGTAGATGTACAATCTTACATATATCTGGGTAGTAATATAGACAAAGAAGGAGGAGCAGAGAATGATACCAAAATAAGGATACAAAAAGTTAGAGGAGCCTTCGTTGCACTGGGAAACATGTGGAAATCCAAAGAAATTAGGATAAATACAAAAATACAATTGTTCAATTCCAATGTTAAGTCAGTCCTATTATATAGCTGTGAAACATGGAAACAATTAAAATTACAATCATGAAGAAACAGACCTTCATTAAAGGATGCTTGCAAATAATATAAATAAGGGAGTGGCACGATAAAATCACAAACATAGAATTATGGAAGTGTACCAGTCTAATAGCAGTGAACAAATAGATATGGCGATGGTGCTGGATAATATAACTGAGAGTATTTGGTTATTTTGTTATGGAAGGCCCCGGTATCACTGCAAACGAATTAAAATCCATAATTTCTCAACCGCCCGTGCCAGCGTAATCATCCGAATTACTAACTCATCTCCCAAACAAAGGAAGGTAACTGTAGTCCCCATCGTAGCAGTCTCAGCACATGCCAAAAGACATAAGGCGAAACCGCGCAGAAAGTGAACACAGTCAACTGTTCCCTGTCATCATTCATCGTAAACAATTGGAATATCGAAACATGATCAAAACGGATGAGACACACAGCTCACGATGTGCACAGAGCACCTAATTCAGTAGCTCCTGCAACAAGCCGGACTTGGAATATGAGGAAACTGCAACAAGGAATCCTTTTCATGCATAGCCTTCAATTCTCCCCAATATCTACCATATACCGGAAGGTCACGTCCTCTTGAAAATGATCGTCGTATTTTTTAAAGGTGTATGGCGCTTGATGATGTTAGGCCATCGTTGTTGACTCCAATTCCGAACATATAGACACAGTTAGTCGTCAGATTATCCCTGTCGCACATAAAATAACAGACCGCAAGACCAGCGCACGGCCGGTCTAGGGACGCACGATGAGCCATTACGATGACGTAGCACACAACAATGCCGTACACACCACAATGTCTGCGCCCTTTAGATTCCTAATTACTCTAGTGAAAGCAGCCTACGACGAACAAAACACGGTGCAAATTCCCCAAAGAGAACAAACCGCGGCTGACGAAGCAGTTTACATTAATGAGTAACATGGAAATAAGTTGCGTCAAGGAATTCCAACAACGGTCATGAACAGCACCAATGTGACGCAAAGCGCAGATCAAGTCTAGACGGTGGAAGGTCTCACTCACAACACCCAATTTGTCAAAAAGGAACTGTTGCCGGCGTACGACCTCGCTTTAGCGACGCAGATGTAATAAGTTGATCATCATTTTGACTTTAACGCAGAAAAGTGCAATGGAGAGCCGAAATTAAACAGATCCCGAATGCACCTTCTGCAGCGATCGAGAACACGTGACCTAGATCCACCATCTTTACAACGGAAGTCCAAACTGAGAGTAATACATAAGAAACACTTTTTTTCGAATCTCCATGGAAGAGACAAAGAGAAAGAGCAGAATGTTCTTGGAGAAGACAAATGGAAGGAGAGATGAAGTTGATGGGGAAGACATGGCATGATCTTAATAGAATGCTAAAAAACAAAACGGCTTGGAAAGTGTTTGTGGAAAACATATGCTCCACAGGGAGCTGAAAGTGTTTGTGGAAAACATATGCTCCACAGGGAGCTGAAAGTGTTTGTGGAAAACATATGCTCCACAGGGAGCTGAAAGTGTTTGTGGAAAACATATGCTCCACAGAAAGCTGAAAATGTTTGTTGAAGACCTGTGCTCCACAGGGAGCTGAAAGTGTTTGTTGAAGACCTATGCTCCACAGGGAGCTGAAAGTGTTTGTTGAAGACCTATGCTCCACATGGAGCTGAAAATGTTTGTTGAAGACCTGTGCTCCACAGGGAGCTGAAAGTGTTTGTTGAAGACCTATGCTCCTCAGGGAGCTGAAAGTGTTTGTTGAAGAGCTATGCTCCACAGGGAGTTGAAAGTGTTTGTTGAAGACCTATGCTCCACAGGGAGCTGAAAGTGTTTGTTGAAGACCTATGCTCCACAGGGAGTTGAAAGTGTTTGTTGAAGACCTATGCTCCACAGGGAGTTGAAAGTGTTTGTTGAAGACCTATGCTCCACAGGGAGCTGAAAGTGTTTGTTGAAGACCTATGCTCCCCAGGGAGTTGAAAGTGTTTGTTGAAGACCTATGCTCCACAGGAAGCTGAACGTGTTAGTTGAAGACCTATGCTCCACAGGGAATTCAAAGGAAGGAGAGTATTATTAGAGGCACTACAGAAAGGTGGATTTGATTCTGGATTGTTCTAGTTCACTGATCCTGGCGGAAATCATCAGCTATGAGTTGCTAACAACTTTCAGCTCAGTTGCAGTTAGAACCACACCTGTCCCCTCCCCATTAATGTTATCGTTAGCTGGAGATTGTTGTAGCTGTCCCAAAGTTTGTTGTTGATGCTGTCCCCTGAATTAATATTTTAGATTAAAAAATAGATCACATTGTTACGATCACATTGTTACGATCACATTGTTACGATCACATTGTTACGATCATATTGTTACGATGACATTGTTACGATCATATTGTTACGATCATATTGTTACGATCACATTGTTACGATCATATTGTTACGATGACATTGTTACGATCATATTGTTACGATCATATTGTTACGATGACATTGTTACGATCACATTGTTACGATCACATTTTTACGATCATATTGTTACGATGACATTGTTACGATCATATTGTTACGATCATATTGTTACGATCACATTGTTACGATCATATTGTTACGATCATATTGTTACGATCACATTGTTACGATGACATTTTTACGATCATATTGTTACGATCACATTGTTACGATCACATTTTTACGATCACATTTTTACGATCATATTGTTACGATGACATTGTTACGATGACATTGTTACGATGACATTGTTACGATCACATTGTTACGATCAAATTGTTACGATCATATTGTTACGATCACATTGTTACGATCACATTGTTACGATGACATTGTTACGATCACATTGTTACGATCACATTGTTACGATCAAATTGTTACGATCATATTGTTACGATCACATTGTTACGATCACATTGTTACGATGACATTGTTACGATGACATTGTTACGATCACATTTTTACGATCACATTGTTACGATCACATTGTTACGATCACATTGTTACGATCACATTGTTACGATCACAATGTTACGATCACATTTTTACTGGTTTCCTCATCTTGACGCGTCATAAACAAACAAAAGACAATTCTAACACATTTGAAACATATGCAATATATTTTATTGCAGTATAATATTGTAATTATTGTAATAATACTCATAATGAATAGCCATTAGTGGTCAGATTTCAAATACTGATCTTGTGATATAAGTGTAAAATAAACGTGACAACACGGTAGTCATTCAAAGTATAGGGACACAAATACTGTCACGTGACGAAACTTTTACTCTAATAATAGAATATTCAGTGATAGTAGAACTTTATATCGATAGCACGTTACTGGGATTGCGCTTAAACCAGACAAAATAATGAATTTGCTATGAAGACTCATCAAATAAAATAAGTAAATAAATAACAAGGAACATAAGTAATTTATAAACAGAATGAAAACTTAACCCTAGACAACAAAGTAAAGGAAATAGAATGTCGTAAAAATAAGGAAGTAAAGACGTAATAAAAATAAGAAATAAAGTTGTTAGCAAAATAAGAAATAAAGTTGTTAGCAAAATAAGAAATAAAGTTGTTAGCAAAATAAGAAATAAAGTTGTTAGCAAAATAAGAAATAAAGTTGTTAGCAAAATAAGAAATAAAGTTGTTAGCAAAATAAGAAATAAAATTGTTAGCAAAATAAGAAATAAAGTTGTTAGCAAAATAAGAAATAAAGTTGTTAGCAAAATAAGAAATAAAGTTGTTAGCAAAATAAGAAATAAAGTTGTTAGCAAAATAAGAAATAAAGTTGTTAGCAAAATAAGAAATAAAGTTGTTAGCAAAATAAGAAATAAAGTTGTTAGCAAAATAAGAAATAAAGTTGTTAGCAAAATTATAAAAAAAATTGAGAAGCACGGATGTAACAAAGACAAGAAGTGAGACGGCATACAAATTACAATAAGTAAAAGAAAATAAGAGAGTAACACAAATAAGAGATGAAGATGTGACAAGTGTCACAAATGAGATGTTTACTAAAAGTAAAACAGAGAGCATTGTAATGCTTCCAGAAACAATGTGAACGAGTTATTTTCTTTAAAGTTACATTTGAGGACAGCAAAGACAACATTTCCCTGTTCTTGCCAACAAGTAGCCAGATACATCATTAGTATTTCATTAATTTCATGATCTTTTGATAATATTTTAATTAATATCATAATAAATCATTGTTACCACCCCTCTCCCACCAATAACCAACGTCCCCCAACCACCCAATGCTGTTCATTTGATTTTGAGCCTTTCATTAAACTGTGGACTTTGAAAGATCTCTCATGAAATATCATGGCTAATGTTTACTCCTCTTTATTCTCATAATTTATCAATGATTTCACAGTGATCATATTATCAAATATTGATTTCACAGTGATCATATTATCAAATATTGATTTCACAGTGATCATATTATCAAATATTGATTTCACAGTGATCATATTATCAAATATTGATTTCACAGTGATCATATTATCAAATATTGATTTCACAGTGATCATATTATCAAATATTGATTTCACAGTGATCATATTATCAAATATTGATTTCACAGTGATCATATTATCAAATATTGATTTCACAGTGATCATATTATCAAATATTGATTTCACAGTGATCATATTATCAAATATTGATTTCACAGTGATCATATTATCAAATATTGATTTCACAGTGATCATATTATCAAATATTGATTTCACAGTGATCATATTATCAAATATTGATTTCACAGTGATCATATTATCAAATATTGATTTCACAGTGATCATATTATCAAATATTGATTTCACAGTGATCATATTATCAAATATTGATTTCACAGTGATCATATTATCAAATATTGATTTCACAGTGATCATATTATCAAATATTGATTTCACAGTGATCATATTATCAAATATTGATTTCACAGTGATCATATTATCAAATATTGATTTCACAGTGATCATATTATCAAATATTGATTTCACAGTGATCATATTATCAAATATTGATTTCACAGTGATCATATTATCAAATATTGATTTCACAGTGATCATATTATCAAATATTGATTTCACATTAATGACATGAATCATCATTGATCTCCAGTTGTTCTTAGAATCCACAGATAATCTCAAATTAGTTTGTTGACCATGAAGATGGCCCACGAAGAAATCTCATGACTAATCACTGACCTTCCAATAATCACATGACTAATCACTGAACTCCCAGTAATCTCATGACTAATCACTGACCTTCCAATAATCACATGACTAATCACTGAACTCCCAGTAATCTCATGACTAATCACTGACCTTCCAATAATCACATGACTAATCACTGAACTCCCAGTAATCTCATGACTAATCACTGACCTTCCAATAATCACATGACTAATCACTGAACTCCCAGTAATCACATGGCTAATCACTGACATTCCAGTAATCACATGGTTAATTATTGATCTTCCAGTAATCACATGGCTAATCACTGACCTTCCAATAATCACATGACTAATCACTGAACTCCCAGTAATCACATGGCTAATCATTGACCTTCCAGTAAGCACATGGCTAATCACTGACCTTCCAGTAACCACATGGCTAATCACTGACCTTCCAGTAATCACATAACCAAATTATGGTCCCATTTAATCTCATAAACTATAAATATTCTAAAATTACTCTATTGACCAATTATTGAGCTTCCAGTAATCTCATGACCAATCACAGACCTCCTAGAATCTGATGACCAATAACAGACCTCCTAGAATCTGTCGACCAATCACAGTCCTCCTAGAATCTGACGACCAATCACAGACCTCCCACTCATGACCAAAAGTAGATTCATTAGTTTCTTGTAGCTGAAATGGTTGATTTAACTAAAAAAATGTGATTAATGTTGTAATTAAAATATATTAATGCCTTATAATTAACGACTGACTTGTATAATAAGAGAAAACATATAAAAGATAACATAAATTATGATTAAAGATATAATTTAAAGGGTTGAATAATGTTCAACCTGAAAATATGATTAATGTTTTGTAGCTAAAAGTTGAGTCATGCATATCATGTTTAAAAAGAGTTGATTGGGCAGTAATAGATAAAGACATTGGTTAATGTTTTAATTCAGATATAAATTTTATGTTTTGACTATAAACTGATAAATATATTATAATTATAACAACAAATAAATAATGCATTATTTTAGGTAAGTGCAGTAGTGTACTATATCTAGGAAAAACAATTAGTTTTTATTATGAGAAATTAACGTTATTTGTCAACATTTAAGAATGTTATTTATTGATTAATCAGTAATAGTTCAAACAGTTAAGTAATACCTTATAACTATTAAATTAATGATTTTATAATCATTTTATAATCCGTGTTTTTAAGACATAAAACATTTATTTAGCGTAATTCATATAAAAATACTTAATGAATATGCTTATAATTAAATTATTTATCTCATTTCAAAAGTTTACTAGCATATCAGAAGATAAATATAGTAATGAATTATTTTGTAAATAATAAAGGAAGTTTTAAACAATTACTTTTTGGGTTTTTTTAAATTGATCATTATGTTTTCTTTTTCATAAGACTAATTATAATAAAATAAAATGTATTATTTGCTAATTAGATATTACATAACATACCTATTAAATGTCACATTATATATATATATATTAGTGATCTCTAAAGTTAAGTTATAACTGTGATCTGTCAAATTTTATATTATTTATCAAATTAATCAATATCTTATACGTGCTATTTTTCAACCTCATCTATTCGTAATGTGAATTAATATACATTTTTTGATATATTCAGTCATATATTTTTAATCTGTCAAATGTATCACTGTCATATGTGACACTCTTATCAATTATTAGTCACCTTTATTAATATGGAATAGCTGTTATATTTATTAAACTCTTATGTGGCAGAAGATCACTACCCTTTGTTTGTCAAGTTAATTAATATCTAATTCTGAATAATTATCTTGGTCCTTCCACTGCTGCTAGACAGCACATAGGGATCGTAGTGTTTTTCCCCATATATCTCTATTCTTGGTGGGATGTTCGATCTTATCTAATGAGTCTATGCCTGCCAACTTTGCTTCTCTTATAAATGTTCTTTATTTAGTGTTTCATTAGATTTTCCTCTTTTTCTGTATCCTGATGTTTCCCATAGACGAGCCTGTTTTGGAATTCTCTTATTGTCTCTTCAACACATGTGCGACATAATGTGAAACATCTCATTGCTGGTATATTAATCTATATATCTCTCTCTTCTACCTTTCAGTTCCCTGTGGAGCATAGGTCTTCAATACATGTGCAACATAATGTGAAACATCTCATTGCTGGTATATTAATCTATATATCTCTCTCTTCTACCTTTCAGTTCCCTGTGGAGCATAGGTCTTCAATACATGTGCAACATAATGTGAAACATCTCATTGCTGGTATATTAATCTATATATCTCTCTCTTCTACCTTTCAGTTCCCTGTGGAGCATAGGTCTTCAACAAACACTTTCCAAGCCGTTCTTTTTCTTGACATTCTTTTAAGATCATTCCATGTCTTCCCCATCATCTTCATCTTCGCCTCCATCTGTCTTCTCCAAGAATATTTAATCTATATCTATTAACTGTTAAATCTACAAAAGTCTATTATTCATCAGCATTACTGTAGCAAAAATCTACAATTTGATTACAGTACCACCTTACATACTGCACTGTTCCTCTACATAAAACAGTGTCATCAAGAATTAAAGTGCAACAACGATCGCAGGATTAGACCATAGACCACCATGTCTTTGGTCCAATCGCACCATGTCTGTTTTACAAACACAATGTCAACATCATAATAACAATCACAAACTGGACAAATATAACACAGATATAGCTGTTTCATTACATGTACTGTGACTTTGTTTCAGTGGCAGAATATTGCAGAAATAATGTGTACGTACACCACAATACACTTTTGTATGTCTAATTTTGGCAAATATCAATAAAATACTGATAACATAATACTTGCACATACATAAAAGTTAGGTATTTGAATCATGTTAGAAATGTGTACACAGTTACAAGTTTTATGTACATGTTGGATATAAAAGACTAAAGTCTACCTTGGAGTGAAGTGACAACTTATTCTTTCAAAGTTCTCCTTCCCCCAGGAAGATATGAAAACCATATTGCTGTCATTATTATATACAGACAGCTCTAATCTAAGCCAAGGAGAACATATAGTTTATGTCAAATACAATTTAACTTTGCCATATGTTCTAATACAGAACAACATATTGTTATGTTGACAGATTTTTGCATTTTAAAAATGTTAAACACTTTCTTTTCTTTCATCTACACTTGAACAATTTCTTCATATTTATTTATTTTAATTTTACCTTTTTTTTTGTTAAATGAAAACTTGATAATCATGTTCTTTCAAATGATAACCAGACTTTCAGTTTTAGGCTAAAACAATTAATTCATGAGTAGCACATTAAATGTCTCTTCTTTGTTCTGTCCTTTTATGTCAGCATTGATTTATCTCTCATGAATATGATGATTTGCTTCAGTCTTCTCCCTTCCAGATTGTAGTTCTTTATATTCTTGTTCTTTATTTACTAAAACATAACCATATTGATGTCCCTTATAAAGTTGATGGTATCGTTTAGATTTATCACTGAAAGGCTACAACAAATTTTTTTTTTCGAAATGACTTCAGTTGATTGTTTCAAACTTTCTCATATACTCAAATTGTTACCTTCTCTCATATACTCAAATTGTTACCTTCTCTCATCTCACAGTTTCAGGTATATCTTAAACTTCTTTGGTTACTGTACAGTTTTATAAACATTTACTCATACAACTGTAACATCATGGAGAACCGGTGTCGAGGGCATTATTCTTGGATAAATGTGTGTTAAGGGCATCTGTTTACAGGCCACTGGACCCATCACAACAATAAATGTGTGTTAAGGGCATCTGTTTACAGGCCACTGGACCCATCACAACAATAAATGTGTGTTAAGGGCATCTGTTTACAGGCCACTGGACCCATCACAACAATAAATGTGTGTTAAGGGCATCTGTTTACAGGCCACTGGACCCATCACAACAATAAATGTGTGTTAAGGGCATCTGTTTACAGGCCACTGGACCCATCACAACAATAAATGTGTGTTAAGGGCATCTGTTTACAGGCCACTGGACCCATCACAACAATAAATGTGTGTTAAGGGCATCAGTTCACAGGCCACTGGACCCATCACAACAATAAATGTGTGTTAAGGGCATCAGTTCACAGGCCACTGGACCCATCACAACAATAAATGTGTGTTAAGGGCATCTGTTTACAGGCCACTGGACCCATCACAACAATAAATGTGTGTTAAGGGCATCAGTTCACAGGCCACTGGACCCATCACAACAATAAATGTGTGTTAAGGGCATCAGTTCACAGTCCACTGGACCCATCACAACAATAAATGTGTGGTAAGGGCATCAGTTCACAGGCCACTGGACCCATCACAACAATAAATGTGTGCTAAGGGCATCAGTTCACAGGCCACTGGACCCATCACAACAATAAATGTGTGCCAAGGGCATCAGTTCACAGGCCGCTGGACCCATCACAATAATAAATGTGTGCTAAAGGCATCAGTCCACTGACCCATCACAACAATAAATCTGTGCTAAGGGCATCAGTTCACAGACCACTGGACCCATCACAACAATAAATGTGTGCTAAGGGCATCAGTTCACAGGCCGCTGGACCCATCACAACAATAAATGTGTGCTAAGGGCATCACCTCACAGTTCACTGGACCCATCACAACAATAAATCTGTGCTAAGGGCATCAGTTCACAGACCGCTGGACCCATCACAACAATAAATGTGTGCTAAGGGCATCACCTCACAGTTCACTGGACCCATCACAACAATAAATGTGTGCTAAGGGCATCAGTTCACAGGCCCCTGTCCCATAACAACAATAAATGTGTGATAAGGGCATCAGTTCATAAATCACTGGACTCATCACAACAATAAATGTGTGCTAAGGACATCACCTCACAGTCCACTGGACCCATCACAACAATAACTGTGTACTAAGGACACCACCTCACAGTCCACTGGACCCATCACAACAATAACTGTGTACTAAGGACACCACCTCACAGTCCACTGGACCCATCACAACAATAACTGTGTACTAAGGACACCACCTCACAGTCCACTGGACCCATCACAACAATAACTGTGTACTAAGGACACCACCTCACAGTCCACTGGACCCATCACAACAATAACTGTGTGCTCAAATCTGAAAAAAAAATGGATCACAAGAAGCTGCAATACAAATCACTATGGAAACAAAGAGGAAGAAGAAAAAGCTCTCATGAAACAAGCTGGATTTTTTCCACAAAATGTATTATATCAGATACTTCTCAGCACTAAACAGATTCTCAACCTAGTTGAGCTCAAAAAGGACCAAGTTTCTCTCAAGGAGCCAACAGTTCTAAAACATATTTTACTATTGGCACATATTGTTTTAATTTCTTAAACAAACTACTATTTCTACATATATAAAATTGTGATTATGTCTGGAGTTAAACATGATAAGATACGTAACATTGCAAAAACCACATATATACAAATATACAATAATCAAATTAGAAACATGATAAACAATATATCTAGTGATACCTTTAATCATACACACTTATCATTCCCATGAAGTACCAAATGTGGTAAACATGAGAGGAAAACATAATTATCCTGTCTATCAACAAGTGCACTTTTTACTATCTACTTTAAAAGATTGAGCACTTTTATGGGAAATTGCACCAAGTACTAATGATGTTGTTATGTAAACTTCCTCTTCTTCTTCTGCGATTATGGCTCATTCAGGTTGGGACTCCAGACTCTCTTATGAAGGCAGTTGTCTGTTTCAGTGATTCGGTTGCCCCATAGAGTTTCTCTTCCAGGGAGGTGGGTGTGGACCACATTGTCCTCCTCAGGTGTTGTTTACACAAAAGTAATGTCTTTCTTCCTTTCTTTTGCCTTGCATCATTGAGATACATCCCTAGAGCGATCTTAACAGTCCTCTTTCATTTACCCCACACATGGTGCTTTGTATGGCATCAGATCACAGACAAATTCCATTATTAACTGTAAATACTTCAGAGCAACATGTTTAAAATCTGTTCATTTCAGCTTTGAAGCTACTTACACTGTACCTATCTTTATGTGACCAAAATGCGCTCATATAATCAAAGTTCTGGCCCCTCATTATGAAAAAACTGACGACATAATGCATCCAAAACCAACAATTTTGCTTCATCATTATGTTAATTAAGTATCCAGATCTCTTCATTGTCAACTATAGAAGGTTGGACACCTATAGAAGGCTGGACATCTATAGAAGGCTGGACACCTATAGAAGGCTGGACACCTATAGAAGGCTGGACACCTATAGAAGGTTGGACACATATAGAAGGTTGGACACCTATAGAAGGTTGGACACCTATAGAAGGTTGGACACATATAGAAGGCTGGACACCTATAGAAGGTTGGACACATATAGAAGGCTGGACACATATAGAAGGTTGGACACCTATAGAAGGTTGGACACATATAGAAGGCTGGACACCTATAGAAGGTTGGACACCTATAGAAGGTTGGACACCTATAGAAGGCTGGACACCTATAGAAGGCTGGACACCTATAGAAGGCTGGACACCTATAGAAGGTTGGACACCTATAGAAGGCTGGACACCTATAGAAGGCTGGTCACCTATAGGTTTGCCTAGAGTACAGTGATAGTAATTGTTTACCGCAGTCACTGAGTAGAAACCATTATTACATTGTCTTGAGCAGTTCATGCTAGCTCAATCAAACAATCACGGTAAAACAGTATTTAGTGAATTGGTCTACTTTGGTTTGGATAAGACGTTGAACTTGATCAGCTTCTTCGTTCACCAAACCTTTAAATGTTTAACAGAAATTTTTCTTTGGATCACAATGTCAAAATATGTGTATATGGTAAAGAAACATGGACACAACACCACATTCCCCTTACGCCAAAAGTAAGTAAAACAGTAAAGATCCCCGTCACGTCAAGTGGCGTATAGGCAACATGATGTTAGTGACCATAACTTTTACAGACCTTCGGCACATGATATTTTAGGTAATGTGGTCGGTATTACGTCCGTGCCGCTTTACTTTCCCAGAAAAAAATCTGGTACCCATTTAAGGCTGGGCGAACCCGGAAGCCGTCGATCAGGATCAACTCGAACTTTTTCCCCTACGCCAAAGCCACACATGAAATGCGGGTGCTTCTTTTGTCTTCATTGGCGGATATAAAAATACTAGTCTTTGGTTGATTGTGGAAAACCACCTCACAGAACACTGCAAAAGACCAGTTGAAGCTGCCTCACTGAACTAAACTACCCCAGATACAATTAGTCTGTTTATTACTTATCACTGTTTATAACAATCAAACAGACTTCAGTTCATAAGTGGTGTGTGTTTTACCACTTCAAATATTCATATTTTAAAATATATAAATTAATAATATCAATTTCCGTACTAGTCAATGTAATTTTTTTAAATATTTAAAACGTGTGAATTTGATAACATGTTCTGGAAGTGAATTTGAAACCGTTTAATCTGACGTATTCCGATAAAACATACGGAAGGCACCTGTCAAAATATGTCTTTAAAAGGACATTACTGCATTCGGTTAGTCTTAAAGGGACATTACAGCATTCTGGAAGTCTTGCATAAAGGGGCATTGCTAATTTCTGTTAGTCTTATAAGGGGCATTACTGCTTTCAGTCTGTCTCAAGGGGACAGTACTGCCTTCTGTGAGTCTCAAAGGGACATTATCTCACTTTCTGACACGTGCTCTTTAGAAATAGCTATTATATATGGCCTTTTACTTAAGAATATGCTCACATTTGATCATTTTATTTGAAATTGCTGATGTGTATATGTTGTATGTGAGAGCCTTCATTTTATTGAACGTTACAACTGAGTAAATGTGCAAGTATGTGTATCATATTTTTGTGTGAGCATTACAGTTGCATGTGAAATAGTTTTAATTGTTATGATAATTTATAATTTATAAACAGGATGGCCATATCTCAAGAAAGTTGATAGGTTCCTCAGTGCTGATTTCCCATCAGTAAAACTTGCAATAACTTCACAAAGTTACAGTTGCATCATAACTTTATTTTAAAAAGTTATAATTTCACAGTTGCGCGACAACTTACAACTACATAGACAGGCAATGAAATGTTGTCCAGAGCCATTGATATACTTGTAGTAGTAAAGTACAAACATACACAAGTCTAGTTGTAAACAAGTCTAACCACATCAGGTCAAACCATGAAAAGCTCAAATCATATACAAGTCTAACCACATCAGGTCAAACCATGAAAAGCTCAAACCATATACAAGTCTAACCACAAACAAAATTCACCACAATCAAATCTAGCTGTAAACACGTCCCATATAATAAATGTTATCCATAACATGTATCATGTAATCAAAACTAATCAAAATCAAATCTAACCATGATTAAATCTGACAAGAATCAAATCTAACCATAATCAAATCTAACCATAATCAAATCTAACCATGACCTAATCACAATCAAATCTAACAATAATCAAATCTCGTCACAAACGAATCTTGACATTATTTTAGACATCCCTGATGCTGATGTCCTTGACATCTGCCAGACATCTCATGGCCTTGACATTAGCTCCGAATGGCACTGTGACATGACCTTGACAATGGGTGGAATGACACTTGGAATATAATTTTGTCTGTTGAAGAAAAAAAAACACATAATTTACACCAAAACATAATTGACACCAAAATATAATTGACACCAAAACATAATTGACACCAAAACACAATTGACACCAAAACACAACTATGTGTGTTAAATGAGATAATTAATGTCATCATTGCTAAAACACACATTTTCTTTGTCTTATTTTCGTGAATCAGTGGCCATTTTTAGCCTGACCCTTTGAGAGGACGACATGGCAAGGAGGACACTTTCCTGTTTGAGTTTTGCAAAAAGCACTTCTGACATTTGAGGTTGAAGAATTATATTTATGTGCTAAAACAACAAAATGACAAATGAGATGACACATGAGATGACACATGAGATGACACATTATTAATAAATGTCCTGGACAAGTATGATACTATTTAAAGTAAACGAAAGAAAGAAACTAGTTATGGTTATGGTTATGGTTATGGTTAGTCGAAGGCCTCGGTATCACTACAAACGGATTAAAATCCATAATTGCTCAACCGCCCGTGCCAGTGGAATCATCCGAATTAAAACTCATCTCATTGAAGGATCCACACAAAGAAAGGCAGATTCAGTCCCCATCATAACAGCTACAGCACACGCCAAAAGACATAAGGCCAAGCTTCACCGAAAGTGATCGCAGCTGAACTGTCTTTCGTGATACGATATCATTATTCGTTGTGTGCAATCGAAATATCGAAACACGATAACAGATAACAGTTTGTAAGACCAGATTTTTGAGGAAAGCCAAGTAATTTCGAATAAAAAATGGCATTTTGGGAATTGTACAGAAAGACGGAGTTGGGTGGGGAACTGGTGAAATAATTTAATTAGAACTGAGAGAATAACCAGCTAACCATCTGGTTTAGCGTGCGGTAAACGTCAGATTTGTAGCCATAAATAACATAAAATCTTTAGTGACGTGGGTAACAAAGGGCAGCAAACAACGTTTTGTTTAGGGAAGTAGAACTATTGAAAGTAATACAATACAATACAATACAATACAATACAATACAATACAATACACTACAATACAATACAATACAATACAAAACAATACAATACAATACAGTACAATCATCATTATCATCAGGTCGCATGTCCTTTGCAGAGCGTTGCATTTATCATAGCTCGTCTCATTTACCATAGCTCATATGAAAGAATCAATGTCCCTAGCCAGATCTCCCACAGAACTTTGCATTCACCACAGCTCGTCTGAAAGAATCTCTGTCTCTAGCCAGATCTCCCACTTTTTTATTTAATATTTTATAATTTGTGAAGTTTAGATTGTAAGTGCAATTTATGAAGTTTAGGGTAATTTTAATTTGTGAAATTTAGACTGTGTTGTAATTTGTGAAAGTTTAAATTGTAGGATCTGAGAAACTTTATAAGGTATAATTTGCAGACATTGAACCGTAAACTTCTTCTGTGAAGTTCCTTCTAACGGGGATAACCAGAGACGCTATGACTTCAGTTCGCCGCGTGACTTCCAAGGACAGAACGTTTTATTGAACACAAAAATATGTTTACAAAATCGGTATGACACACAGTCATACACAAATAAGACAATGACACAGAACTATTCAATCCGTGAAAACATAACAACAGTTTATTGTTTGCATAAATAAATAATGAAAGCGCATACTAGACAAGAAAAAGAAATTCCCGCAAGCTCTGGAATTCCCCAAGTCGTAAATTATAGATATTTAAAAGCGCGCGAGGATGACGCATGTTGTAAACACAGCAACAGGAATTATGAACATTAACACAATTATATTTTTGTTGTTGTTGTTTTGTTCAAGGATGCTCAAAGTAAATAATGCACGATCTATTCTATTCATGGAATAATTAACACAATGTTAATGTCAACACAATGAGCTGTGTTGTTGTTTTCAAGTATGTTCAAAGTAAATAAAACATGTTCTATTCTATTCTGTTTTATTCTACTGATGAAATCAGTTTCACTGTAGTAGGGGCATCCCCATATCCGTTCCACCGCCCGTTCCAGCATTTCTCGGAAGCGTAAGCAGACTGATTATTCCTGTAAGGTGTTTATTATAGATACATCTGCTTTTCCTACTTTCCGGATCTACCAGACCCCTTTCCCACCTTTAGACTCCTCAGTCTCTCAATATATACATCATTGTCCCACCTTTAGACTCCTCACTCTCTCAATATATACATCATTGTCCCATTAGACTCCTCACTCTCTCAATATATACATCATTGTCCCACCTTTAGACTCCTCACTCTCTCAATATATACATCATTGTTCCACCTTTAGACTCCTCAGTCTCTCAATATATACATCATTGTCCCACCTTTAGACTCCTCACTCTCTCAATATATACATCATTGTTCCACCTTTAGACTCCTCACTCTCTCAATATATACATCATTGTCCCATTAGACTCCTCACTCTCTCAATATATACATCATTGTCCCACCTTTAGACTCCTCACTCTCTCAATATATACATCATTGCCCCACCTTAGACTCCTCAGTCTCTCAATTTATACATCATTGTCCCACCTTTAGACTCCTCAGTCTCTCAATATATACATCATTGTCCCACCTTTAGACTCCTCACTCTCTCAATATATACATCATTGTCCCACCTTTAGACTCCTCAGTCTCTCAATATATACATCATTGTCCCACCTTTAGACTCCTCAGTCTCTCAATATATACATCATTGCCCCACCTTAAGACTCCCCAGTCTCTCAATTTATACATCATTGTCCCACCTTTAGACTCCTCAGTCTCTCAATATATACATCATTGTTCCACCTTTAGACTCCTCACTCTCTCAATATATACATCATTGTCCCACCTTTAGACTCCTCAGTCTCTCAATATATACATCATTGTCCCACCTTTAGACTCCTCAGTCTCTCAATATATACATCATTGTCCCACCTTTAGACTCCTCAGTCTCTCAATATATACATCATTGTCCCACCCATTGTTGTCCTCCTCTTCTCTTAACGAATGAAGAACAAACGTGGTGTTGTTCTCTTTGTTCAGAGTAAGGCCACATTTAGTGCCAGAGAGCTTATAGTCTATTTCATTGCCGTGTACACCAGTTTGACCTGGATAGTACACCCAGGTTAGCGCGTTCACTTTAGAGCCATCCAAGAGCTGCATCCAATCCTACCGCAGAGACTGTCAATCTTCCGTAACATACATTGAGAGTCTGTTACCAAAACTGCGTGATCCACGTTCGGTGTAACCAACCATGTTATCACCACCGTTGCTGCTTCTATCTCCATTCTCATGCAGGACACCGTAATGCTACACTTGGCAGATTCCCTAGTCACTTCTCTGCCATGTTGGTATGCCACAAAACCCTAACCACCTCGCGGCCATGTTGGTATGCCACAAAACCCTAACCACCTCGCTGCCATGTTAGTATGCCACAAAACCCTAACCACCTCGCTGCCATGTTGGTATGCCACAAAACCCTAACCACCTCGCTGCCATGTTAGTATGCCACAAAACCCTAACCACCTCGCTGCCATGTTGGTATGCCACAAAACCCTAACCACCTCGCTGCCATGTTGGTATGCCACAAAACCCTAACCACCTCGCTGCCATGTTAGTATGCCACAAAACCCTAACCACCTCGCTGCCATGTTGGTATGCCACAAAACCCTAACCACCTCGCTGCCATGTTAGTATGCCACAAAACCCTAACCACCTCGCTGCCATGTTGGTATGCCACAAAACCCTAACCACCTCGCTGCCATGTTGGTATGCCACAAAACCCTAACCACCTCGCTGCCATGTTGGTATGCCACAAAACCCCAACCGCTGCGCTTTCCGCGTGATACAGTGGTTCATCCGTGTACGTGATCGGATCCTGAGGTGAGGACATTTTTTTGATGAATTCCCTTATGACGACCTCGCCCAATTGCGAGGCTCCCTGTCGAGCTAAATGATTACTTTAATTAGCCTTTTTCTGCGCTGTAATGTATGATCGTGTCTGGTCATACCAACAATTCTTTGTTTTCATTTATTGCTATTTTTTAAAAAAGATTGTAGCGCCTTACATTTTGTGCACACAAAAAAAAAAACCCGTGTAGAGGTTCGAAAGTCGTAAAGATGCAATCACACTGAAAGGTTTAAATGTCGTAATGATGAGATCACTCTGAGAGGTTTAAATGTCGTAATGATGAGATAGAGAGGTTTGAATGTCGTAGTGATGAGATAACTCTGAGAGGTTTAAATGTTGTAATGATGAGATCACTGAGAGGTTTAAATGTCGTAATGATGAGATAGAGAGGTTTAAATGTCGTAATGATGAGATCACTTAGAGGTTTAAATGTTGTAATGATGAGATCACTTTGAGAGGTTTAAATGTCGTAATGATGGGATAGAGAGGTTTGAATGTCGTAATGATGAGATAACTCTGAGAGGTTTAAATGTCGTAATGATGAGATCACTCTGAGAGGTTTAAATGTCGTAATGATGAGATCACTCTGAGAGGTTTAAATGTCGTAATGATGAGATCACTCTGAGAGGTTTAAATGTCGTAATGATGAGATCACTCTGAGAGGTTTAAATGTCGTAATGATGAGATCACTCTGAGAGGTTTAAATGTCGTAATGATGAGATCAAACATAAACAAGAGTACTTGACACTGAAAGAGTCTTAAAGAAATCTTTCAAACTGTGCCTGATATTATAATGATCATAATTGTCCCAACACAACGTCAACTAATACTTCGATGTGTGTTTCCTCATCACACAGGAACACCTCAACACAGAACACGATATCCGTAGCACCGGCGACAGTCTTGTGGTATTTACGGTATATACAAACAAATTGGTTAATGTTACAATAAAACCGGTGTAAATACAAACAAAATTAATTACTTTTAGTTAACCTATTCAACCGCATACATCATACTCTTTAATATTCAAGTGCAGAATAGTTGTAAGTGCATGACAAGAACACGTAACCAATCGTATTCTTTTTCGTCTGCCTCAAATTGCTGCATTTACACCCCACACCACCTGACCGACATATGCGTTCATTAACCACCCCGCTACCACCACTTATAATAACTATAAAAAAAAACCTTATAGCTGGAGGGGGCCAGTGGTTTTAGGCGGAGTTAAAAGTTAACGTAAGAAAAGCAGGAGTAATGATAGGATGATGGCAAAACAGAAGAGAAAAAAATCAGAGAGAAGTAAATGCATGGGCTAGATAATTTTCATGAATTTGTTAACAGTTCTAATTCGGTTAGAATTATCATCTTCTGCTTTCTCTTCTTCTTTCTCTCCTTCTTTCTCTCCTTCTTCTTCTATATCTTCCTTTTCTTTCACTACTTCTCCTCTCTTTCTTTCTTTCTTTCTTTCTTTGTGAGCCGGCAAGGTTGTATTAACATAAGGCAAATTGGCATTAACAATAGACAAGGTGATATTAATAAGCAAGATGGTATTAATAAGCAAGATGGTATTAATAAGCAATATGGTATTAACAATAGGCCAAGCGGTATTAATAAGCAAGATGGTATTAATAAGCAATATGGTATTAACAATAGGCCAAGCGGTATTAATAAGCAAGATGGTATTAATAAGCAATATGGTATTAACAATAGGCCAAGCGGTATTAATAAGCAAGATGGTATTAATAGGCCATGTGGTATTAATAAGCAAGATGGTATTAATAGGCCATGTGGTATTAATAAGCAAGATGGTATTAATAGGCCAGGCGGTATTAATAAGCAAGATGGTACTAATAGGCCATGTGGTATTAATAAGCAAGATGGTATTAATAGGCCATGTGGTATTAATAAGCAAGATGGTATTAATAGGCCATGTGGTATTAATAAGCAAGATGGTATTAACAATACACCAGGTGATATTAACGAGCAAGATGGTATTAATTGACCAGGTGGTGTACATCTATTATTAATATTTTTTTAAATTTCAGGTTGCAAAAAAAAAAAAAAAAAGCACTAGCCAGAACATCTCGTGACGATTGCACTGAGCATGCAACCTTGATTCTCCAACACCACAGAAAATAGAACAACAGCTGTGATATTGTTTTAACCACCCCCTCTTTGCTATAACTATAACCAGCGCCATTCAACAGTGAATAATGAATGCTTCCCTCTTAATGGCCGGTTTGGATTCATTTTAACAAAACAAACAAACAAAACAAAAACAGTTATACAGAATATTTATTATAAGACATTTGAACAGAAGTAAAACTGAAAGTGATTCTAGTTGGAAATGTTTGTGAAGTTAAACTTGATGTAACATTAAAAAAATGCGGGCATAACATCAGCGTTAATAAGAATTCATGAATATAACATAAAAATAGACCCAACGAAATGATGATTGATATGGATTAGATATGAATATCAAAAAGACTAAAACTATGATCATAAACAAAGGTAATACTAGAAACCTAGAAACCTACAAGTGATTATCAAAGTGTAAGGAATAGAGACAAACAATAATAAATGAATATTATTCTAGAGGGAAACTTCCGTGGCGTTAATTCAGCGAATCATAGGAAGAAGAGGTATGTTTACAGCACTCAGAAAAAAATGACAAATAAATAACAGAAAAAACAAAAAAAAACAAGAGAACAATATATGGTCTGAAGCAGAATCGAACCCGTACTCATTGGCACTGCGCCTTGCCACGATAAGCCGAACGCTAGGGACCGTAATTGTTCTTTGTTTTTTTTTCTATTGTTTATTTGTCATTTTTCTGAGTGCTGTAAAACATACCCCTTCCTCCTATGATTCGCTGTAAGGAATAGACCTGGAGACAGTTTAGATCTACAACTATCTTGGACATACTTGAACCAGTCAAGGAATAGACCTGGAGACAGTTTAGAGCTACAATTATCTTGGACATACTTCAACCAGTGAAGGAATAGACATGGAGACAGTTTAGATCTACAACTATCTTGGACATACTTGAACCAGTCAAGGAATAGACCTGGAGACAGTTTAGATCTACAACTATCTTGGACATACTTGAACCAGTGATGGGATAGACCTGGAGACAGTTTAGATCTACAACTATCTTGGACATACTTGAACCAGTCAAGGAATAGACCTGCAGACAGTTTAGATCTACAACTATCTTGGACATACTTGAACCAGTGATGGGATAGAGCTGAAGACAGTTTAGAGCTACAACTATCTTGGACATACTTGAACCAGTCAAGGAATAGACCTGCAGACAGTTTAGATCTACAACTATCTTGGACATACTTGAACCAGTCAAGGAATAGACCTGCAGACAGTTTAGATCTACAACTATCTTGGACATACTTGAACCAGTCAAGGAATAGACCTGCAGACAGTTTAGATCTACAACTATCTTGGACATACTTGAACCAGTCAAGGAATAGACATGGAGACAGTTTAGATCTACAACTATCTTGGACATACTTGAACCACTGATGGGATATACCTGGAGACAGTTTAGATCTACAACTATCTTGAACATACTTGAACCAGTCAAGGAATAGACCTGCAGACAGTTTAGATCTACAACTATCTTGGACATACTTGAACCAGTCAAGGAATAGACCTGGAGACAGTTTAGAGCTACAACTATCTTGGACATACTTGAACCAGTGATGGGATAGACCTGGAGACAGTTTAGATCTACAACTATCTTGGACATACTTGAACCAGTGAAGGAATAGACCTGGAGACAGTTTAGATCTACAACTATCTTGGACATACTTGAACCAGTGATGGGATAGACCTGGAGACAGTTTAGATCTACAACTACCTTGGACATACTTGAACCAGTGATGGGATAGACCTGGAGACAGTTTAGATCTACAACTATCTTGGACATACTTGAACCAGTCAAGGAATAGACCTGGAGACAGTTTAGAGCTACAACTATCTTGGACATACTTGAACCAGTGAAGGAATAGACCTGGAGACAGTTTAGATCTACAACTATCTTGGACATACTTGAACCAGTGATGGGATAGAGCTGAAGACAGTTTAGAGCTACAACTATCTTGGACATACTTGAACCAGTGATGGGAAAGAGCTGAAGACAGTTTAGCTCTACAACTATCTTGGACATACTTGAACCAGTGATGGGATAGAGCTGGAGACAGTTTAGAGCTACAACTATTCTGGACATACTTGAACCAGTCAAGGAATAGACCTGGAGACAGTTTAGATCTACAACTATCTTGAACATACTTGAACCAGTGATGGGAAATGTACAACTGAAATAAACAAAAGAATAGGAATGGCTGAAAAGAAAATGTAATGCCTCGAAAAAACAGTTGTTAGATTCCATTTCATGTTTATTTTTTACGTTCTCTGCAGGTGCACTCGCTGCCCCACAAAGTGTTTCATATTTTCTGTTTGCGCTCAACTCCGTCAACATTCATGAGTTTGATGAAAGCTTCCGTCAGCCCAAGGATAGTGGTACCTCCATACAGCTTGTCCTGGTATGGTTATGGCCTCCTATGTTCGTCATATGTTTGATCTATTTACAATTAATAATATATGTCGTTTGGACTGATCACACTTCTAGAGTAGCGTTGGGGTTTTCCCTAAGGATACGGAGAATAAAGGTCACGCGCTCAGTCCAGTACGTGGTGTTCGTGTCAGAGTTTTTATTACCTACTATAAGAAACAAATGAACAATTTATTCCCGCTTTGATTATAATTGTTCATTTAATTTCTAGTTTATTTTGGCTAAAACAATACGTATCTAAGTTTTATATAAGGCTGTGTGTGACTGCTCTGTGGTGGGATCTGGTAGTGGGAGTAAGCTGACTTTTGTATGTGATGTATTACATTTGAAATGTAAACTCGAATGATGATAGTTGTGATGATCATGATGATGGTTATGATGATGGCTGTGATGATGATGATGATGATGATGGTTGTAATGATCATGATGATGGTTGTGATGATGATGATGGTTATGATGATGGTTGTGATGATGATGATGATGGTTGTGATGATGATGATGATTGTTATGATGATGGTTGTGATGATGATGATGGTTGTGATGATGGTTGTGATGATGATGATGATGGTTGTGATGATGATGATGATGATGGTTATGATAATGGTTGTGATGATGATGATGATGATGATGGTTATGATGATGATGATGATTATGATGATGATGGTTATGATGATGATGATGATGGCAATGATGATGATTGTGATGATGATGATGATGATGGAGATAATCATGATGATGGAGATAATGATAATGATGGAGATGATGATAGTGATGATGGTGATGGAGATAATCATGATGATGATGATGGAGATAATGATGATGATAAAGATGATGGAGATGATGATGATAATGATAATGATGATGGTGGAGATAATGATGGAGGAGATAATGATGGCGGAGATAATAATGGTGGAGATAATGATGGTTGTGATAATAATTATGATGGAGATGATGGTGGGTGTGATAACGATTATGATGGAGATGATGGTGGGTGTGATAACGATTATGATGGAGATGATGGTGGGTGTAATAATGATTATGATGGAGATGATGGTGGGTGTGATAATGATTATGATGGAGATGATGGTGGGTGTGATAGCGATTATGATGGAGATGATGGTGGGTGTGATAATGGTCGGGGTGGTGATTATGGTGACGATGATGATGATGGAAATGCTGATGATCTTAGTGATGATGATGGTGATGATGATGGTGGTGTTGGTGGCTGTAATGATGATAATGATAATAATGGTGATGGGCATGGTTGTTATGATGATAAATCTCGTCATGATGGTGGTGATGATTACGATAATGAAGTTGACGATGATAATGATGGTGGTGATGACATAACAATTAAACGAAGCGTCGAACCACGATAGTTCAGTGTACTCCATTTCGCTGGAACCCGCCCCGGCATCCTCCTACCTCAGACATGCCAAACAACCGATGTGGGAAAATAAATTCATTTTGACTCGTTTCCCAAAAAAGTCTGGTACTCCAGAACCAGCTACGCATTTATAAAACAACGATCTGTTTGCCAGTGTGCACGTCACAACAAGTGTCCTTTTTTCCACTCCACCTTTTATTCTTTAACATCACTACCGATTTATCTTCGACATTTATATAGGAATGGTCATTTTACCGTTTCGTACTTTATTCTCGGGCATGTTTTAATCTTTAGGGAATATTCTGAATTATTTTGTTTCTTTATAATCTGCTCCGTGTTCTTTTGTTGCCAGTTTTGATCTCGCTCAGCGTCCCCTAGCAACAAGGACGAGATAAATGAAAGTGAGCTCTATATTTCAATGGAACAAAGAAAACAAAACATCCAGGTTTTATTTTATGGTCTGACGTCATGTTTATATATTTTTTTTAAATTTCTAGAAATCATTCGTGCTGCAGGGAATAAAAATGGTTGCCAATATGCATCCATTTAAAGACTCCGCTTTCATTTATTTATTGTATTGTTTTGTTTGTGGAGTCATCTTAGATCTGTCAAATGTTTTTAGCTCGCAGGGAAATTTGCGGAAAATATTCCAGGTTTTTCAATTTGAATTCGGGCAGAAACGATGCACGGCTCAGCGGTTCTCGTGTTTGTGCAAAACCATGCACCCCTGAATTTAGTGTTTGTGTTATCGTGCATAGATGAGCAGATGAGAGAAAATGATAACATCATGAAGCAAAGGTTAAAGATAATATCACACACACACACACACACATACGCACGCACGCACGCACGCACACACACACATATATATGTATGGCCTTTGGCGTCTTGACAGACAGCAAGCAATCATGATAAGTAGTTTTGGTAAAGCATTAGTGCCTCATACTAGGTGCTGCTTTACTGAACATCTTCTCACGTGGCTGAATTTGTCAACCCTGGATAGACAGATCCATCCACAGAACGAGCAAGGTGTATTTGCAGTACCTGGCCTTGTCTCTTTTCTCTTGCGCCTTTTGTCCTCTAGGAGCCGCAATAGCTCAGTGGTTAGTGAACTGGACTACCACGGACAAGGGGTAGGGTTCGATCCCAACCGACAGCTTCCGGGTTCACCCAGCCTTAAATGGGTAAGGAATTTTTTCTGGGAAAGTAAAGCAGCACGGGCGTAATACTGACCACATTACCCCAAAAATCATGTGCTGAAGGTCTGTAAAATATAGGGTCACTAACACCATATTCCCTATACGCCACTTGGCGTGACGGGGGTACTTTACTTTACTTTACTTTTGTCCTCTAAATTTGATATGAGCTATGTCTCGAAAGTTGCTGTGCCATTTTGTATGTTTACTCTCCGTGTGCTACGATCTGCAGCCACATGTTCCCAGTTTAATCACATAGTATTCTTGTTATATCAAATATAAGAACATCACAGGAATAAGGTTTTATATATATATATAGGAAATGAGGTGGGTTGTGTTTATGTAAACGATATCATCATCATCAAGTACCGAGCCTGCTGGAGTAGGTGATCATGTCTCTCCACAACTTTCGATCTCGACAGTTAAACGGTATGGCAAAGAAGAATAAAGGCTCGCACAAAAATCAACGAATTGGATGAACCAACTACCTCTTCTAGAACGACCGTTTCTATCATCAGGAAGTAAGGCAGAGCTACGAAAATGGAAGCTATCAGCGACTCATAGCTGATGGTTTGCGCCAAGATCGGTGATCAAAAACTATCCAAATCCTACTCCACATCTTCGCAGTGCCTCTAACAGACTAACCAGTCTTGTCTTGCCAAACGAGTAGGGATTGAAGACGGAAGGCAACCGGTACTAGAACATGCCGTACTGAAGTCGGATGTGTTGAACTGAAAGGCGCAAATGAACCGCAAAACAACGCATCTAAGCCCAGTTAACGTTCATCTAAGGACGGACGACGAAAACGACTAACTCGTCCATGCCTTTAGTAGCCATCTGGTAAACGATAGCAAGAGAATAAAATAATCATTCAATCAGACATCTTTATATTAATCTGAACATATCTTTAGTCAAACATTGTTATTGGTCCGCTGTTGTTATGATATCCGCACCTCACTGTATTGCATAAATATCAAAAGTAGGGATATGTGAGGGAGAATTATTAGTTTAGTCTGCATTGCTGACTATCTGAAGCAAACTTTTAAGGTTTGCCTGCAAGTGTAGCTACGGAGGATCTCAGGGTGAGGGGAAACAAGAATAGAGCCAATCTTACCTGCCACGCATGTTGCAAGAGGTGACTAAAGAGGTTTCGAATCGTCGCTTGTGCAGTCGAGTAGGACGTGCACGGAGCGACATTATCAACACAATTTGTAGAAGAAACTTGAGAAATGATGTGACTAGTGGTGGAACGGATATGGGAAATTCCTGACTGTAGTGAAACTGGTTACATGGATAGAGTAGACAAATCTGCAAGTAATGACATATAATCTAATAATCTGAAAATAGGTACAACGTCTTTCCGAGTAGGCGTACTATAGTACAACATAGAATCACAGCGGAAGTGAGAGAGTTTTTTGATTAATCATTGCTACCTCTCCCATTAACAATCACGAATCAACTGCTAATGGTGAGCTCATCAGAACTAAACCCAGTAATTCCAGTGCAAGTCTCATATAGACTGGTTTTCTCTAGTCCCTTATATGTGGCGCCCCCTATCAATGCGGTTACCTCCGGGGCGACAACTCCTGGCGACTGCCCACAGACATTCCTGAGTCATCAATACCTACCCTACACACGTCTATCGTAATGATGCAGTAAAGTGTAAAATATAAACAGCGTTGTGAGAAATTAGGGGGCAATCTTAGTACTAACCAGCGTCAGGTGACGGTGCAATCTTAGTACAACCAGCGTCTAGTGGCGGTGCAGTGTTGGTATAATCAGTGAACCAGTGACTTTCCAATTTGTATGTTGAATACGTCATGGCGACTAAGCAATTTTGATGCATTCAAAGTCATCATGAACGCTGTAATGTCAGTGTGGTCGCAGTGGTAATGATTGTGTAATTTTGATGTAGTGGTGAGTCGTAGTGACGACGCAATTCACTTAAAACAAATATAGAAATACACAAGAGAATATACAAAAAAAATAACACAACTATTTTAATGGTAAGAGTATCATTATTTGTTCACGTTGAGGAGAGAAAGAGATAAAATAAAAATGAGCAGAAAAAGCCGTAAGTATGAGGAATATCGCCCGTGCGCTGCCGGGGCCCGAAAGGGAAGTAAAGAATAGCGGCGCTGTACCCTACCAGGCATGTTCGTAAGAGGCGAGAAAGGAGGGTTAGGCATGGGACTGGCTATCCCATACTGTAAAAAAATAAGCCGAAAAAACTTCACAAACATGAACAAGTCAAAGAAAGATAAAGTAAATCCGTCAACCAGGAAAGAGAAGGGCTCTCTGTCTAAGAGATGTATGACGCAATCCGGAGAAAGCCATAAGGAGTCCGGGTTGCCGACTCACCCTTTGTCTACCAGGAAATCATCCAGAATTGGCACCTGGAATGTTCGTACCCTTAACGAACAGGGAAAAGCGGCACAAGTGGCAGCAGAAATGAACAACTACAAGATAGATATTCTGGGAATGTGTGAAACAAGATGGCTGGGAGCGGAGAGAATAAAATTGAATACAGGGGAGATGATTTTATCATCAGGACACCAGGAACCAGGAGCACAACATAGCGAAGGGGTAGCTATAATGCTATCAAAGAATGCACAGAAGACACTAATAGAATGGGAGGCAGTGGGACCAAGACTGGTGAGAGCAACATTTAGAACAACCAAAAACAAAATAAAATTACACATTATACAATGCTATGCACCAACCAACGATAAAGATGACTCAGTTAAAGATGATTTTTATAAACAGCTACAATGCCAGATGGATGCAAGACGAGCCAAGGATATTATAATCTTGATGGGAGACCTAAATGCTAAGGTAGGATCAGACAACAGAGGCTTTGAAGAGATTATGGGAAAACATGGACTTGGAGATATAAACGAGAATGGAGAGATATTTGTGAATTTCTGCGCCCTTAATCAAATGAGCCTAGGAGGAACAATATTCCAACATAAAAGAATACACAAAGCTACATGGGTGTCACCAGATCATAGAACGGAAAATCAAATTGATCACATATGTATTAATAATAAGTTTAAGTCATCCTTACAGGATGTAAAAGTATATAGAGGGGCAGATATAGCTTCTGATCATCATCTTCTGTTAGCCAAACTTAAAATTAAATTAAAAAGGTATACTACAACGAATAAGGGCAGAACGTATTTCAATGTAGGGTTTCTTAAAGAACAAGGAATTAAAGATAAATTCGCAGTCACAATATCAAACAAATACCAAGTCCTCCAACAACTAGAAAATACTATAAATATAGAAGATCATTGGAAACAGGTAAAAAATATATGGAAAGAGACATGCGAAGAAACACTGGGGAAAAGAGAACGCCAGAATAAGGCATGGATGACAGCAGAGACCCTGGATAAAATTAAAGAAAGAAAGAACAAGAAAGCAGACATAAATAAAAGCAAAACAAGAAGTAATAAAGCCAAGACACAGGAAGCTTACACAGAGGTGAATAAAGAAGTGAGAAGATGCATTAAAAGGGATAAGAGGAAATATATAGATGAATTAGCTAAAGAGGCAGAAGAAGCAGCAAATAAAGGGAATATGAAAGAACTGTACAACAGCACAAAGAAATTAGGTGGAAAATACAAACAGATCAACGCCTTTATCAAAGATAAGAAAGGAAATCTGCTTAGTAATATAAAGGAACAAATGGAGAGATGGAAGGAGCACTTTGAAGAACTTTTGAACAGACCTGGCTCAAATAATCCTCCAGATATACTACCAGCAGAAGAAGAATTACACGTTAACTGCGGAAAACCAAGCAAAGAAGAAATAATGAAAGCCATCAAACTGTTAAAAGATGGTAAAGCCACAGGACCAGATGAAATTCCTTCGGAAGCCATCAAAGCAGATATTATCACCTCTACCAAGATGTTACATAATCTATTGGATAAAATTTGGGAGAGGGAAGAAATACCTAAAGACTGGAGAGAAGGTTATATGATCAAACTACCAAAGAAAGGAAGTTTACAGGAGTGCACAAATTATAGGGGAATTATGCTACTATCAGTGCCAGGAAAAATATTAGGCAGAATCATTCTGGAGAGACTAAAAGAGGCTATAGAGAAACACTTGAGAGATGAACAAGCAGGTTTTAGGAAGAACAGATCATGTGCTGATCAAATAACTACTCTACGTATAATAGTTGAACAAAGTTTAGAACTAAAATCCCCACTTTATATTGGATTCATAGATTACGAAAAGGCATTTGATAGTTTAGACAGAAGAATGCTTTGGAAGTTGCTGAGTCATTATGGAATCCCCATAAAGTTTATTAACCTGATAAAAACAATGTATGAAGGAACAAAATGTAGTGTGGTGCATGAAGGACAGCTTACAGAAGCATTTGAAATAAGAACAGGAGTAAGGCAAGGATGCCTTCTGTCTCCATTTCTCTTTCTACTGGCCATAGATTGGATTATGAAAATAACTCAAAACAACAGAAATGGGATCCAGTGGTCACTGACCAAACAACTTGATGATTTAGACTTTGCTGATGACATAGCTCTCCTATCACACAGCCACCAACAGATGCAAGATAAAATGAGTATATTAGATGAGAGATCACAACAGCTAGGACTAAAGATTAATAGAGATAAGACCAACATTATGAGAATTAATGCAGTTGGCAATAACCAAATAAAACTAGGAGAAATACCTCTACTAGACGTACAATCTTATATATATCTGGGCAGTAATATAGATAAAGAGGGAGGAACAGAAAACGATACCAAAATAAGGATATCAAAAGCAAGAGGAGCTTTCATTGCACTGGGAAACATATGGAAATCGAAAGAAATTAGGCTAAATACAAAAATACAAATTTTCAACTCCAATGTTAAGTCGGTTCTATTATATGGCTGTGAAACATGGAGAATAACAAAATTGACAATCACGAAGGTACAGACTTTCATTAATGGATGCTTGCGCAGAATAAAGGGATGGAAATGGCAGGACAAAGTCACAAGCGTGGAATTATGGAAATGTACCGGTCAAATACCAGTGGATAAAGAAATACAGCGAAGACGATGGCGATGGATAGGACACACACTACGGAAACCAACTGAGAGTATTACACAACAGGCCCTTTTTTGGAATCCCCAGGGGAAAAGACAAAGAGGAAGACCAAGGAATTCTTGGAGAAGACAGATTGAAGCAGAGATGAAGATGATGGGGAAGACATGGAATGATCTTAAAAGAATTGCAAAAAACAGAACGACTTGGAAAGTGTTTGTTGAAGACCTATGCTCCACTGGGAGCTAAAAGGTAGAAGAAGAATGAGGAATATAATTATCTGGCATTCTGTTGACATTAAACAACACAGTGAGCCTATTGAGAATATATTTGGACACAAACAAATAATATAGGCAAACCTGGTCAGTTCATTAGAAAGAAACGCTCTTGCGTTGATGGAATACCAAAAGAAAGGTCGCTGTCCTGGATAGTTCTGGTTGACCGATCCTGACGTAAACTATTTCTCCCCGTCGACGTTCCTTAAAAGGGCGTTAAGTGGGCGTTGTATTGCTAAATGAAGAAAAAAAAACGGTTATATTTGCACCTTTCGGCCCAATGTATCCAACTTCGGGCACGGCATTTTTGAATACCGTGATGCTGTCCCTCTCGATCCCACTCACTCACTTGGCCAGACTAGACTGTTGCTAGAGGCACCATGAAGAGGTGGGGTAAGGTCTGGATAGTTCTGGTCCATCGATCCTGACTCAAGCCATCAGCTATAGTCGCTGGTTACTTCAGCCAGCAAAAGCCAAATCTGGCCAGAGGTTAAGTGGGAAAGCCAAATCTGGCCACAGGTTAAGTGGAAAAGAAAATCTGGCCAGGTTAAATGGGAAAACCAAATCTGGCCAGTTTCAATGGGAAAAGCCAAATGTGGCAAGTTTCAATGGGAAAAGCCAAATGTGGCAAGTTTAAATGGGAAATGCCAAATGTAGCCAGTTAAGTTTGAAAAGAAGTGCCAAATCAGACCGGTTCAATTAAAAAGAGCCAAATTAATGAAACATTGTCATCATCAAGTACCGGGCCTGCTGGCTTAGGTGATCATGTCTCTCCACAACTTTCGATCTCGTAAGCTATTTATCATTTCTGTTGTTGACCTTCTGTCAAAAATAAAGGACTCAGCCTTAATAGCAAAAAGACAGAAACATTGTAGTTGTGTCATATTTTTTTTTGAGTGTGTCTCTGAGCGTAGAGAATAGCAAACAAGGAAACATCAAGACTGCCATCATTTCATACAACGTGCCTCGGGACATGTTTTAGAATATTTGATTTTAAAGCAGCAGTAAAGAACATTTTAACTGGTGTGACCAAAGAAAGTGTACACAGTGTTGCCAGGTAGAAACGCTGGATGTCGATTAATTTACGCAATCAGAATAGACTCAAGAGATTCATAACAATTAAATTGTTACGGACTTTGGAAGAATTGTTACGGACTTTGGAAGATTTGTTAGGGACATTGGATGAATTGTTACAGACTTTGGAAGATTTTGTTAGAGACTTTGGAAGAATTGTTAGAGACTTTGGAAGAATTGCTACAGACTTTGGAAGTATTGCTAGAGACTTTGGAAGAATTGTTAGGGACTTTGGAAGGATTGTTAGGCACTTTGGAAGAATTATTACGGACTTTGGAAGAATTGTTAGAGACTTTGGAAGAATTGTTACGGACTTTGGAAGCATTTTTAGGGACTTTGGAAGATTTGTTAGAGACTTTGGAAGGATTTGCTAGAGACTTTGGAAGATTTGTTAGGGACTTTGGAAGAATTGTTACAGACTTTGGAAGATTTGTTACGGACTTTGGAAGAATTGTTAGGGACTTTGGAAGAATTGTTACAGACTTTGGAAGATTTGCTACAGACTTTGGAAAAATTGTTACGGACTTTGGAAGATTTGTTACAGACTTTGGAAGTATTGTTAGAGACTTTGGAAGATTTGTTACAGACTTTGGAAGATTTGTTAGAGACTTTGGAAGAATTTGCTACAGACTTTGGAAGAATTTGCTAGAGACTTTGGAAGAATTGTTACAGACTTTGGAAGAATTGTTAGAGACTTTGGAAGAATTGCTAGAGACTTTGGAAGGATTGTTACAGACTTTGGAAGATTTGTTACGGACTTTGGAAGATTTGTTACAGACTTTGGAAGTATTGTTAGAGACTTTGGAAGATTTGTTAGAGACTTTGGAAGAATTGTTACAGACTTTGGAAGAATTGTTACGGACTTTGGAAGAATTGTTAGGGACTTTGGAAGAATTGTTACAGACTTTGGAAGATTTGTTACAGACTTTGGAAGAATTGTTAGAGACTTTGGAAGAATTTGCTACAGACTTTGGAAGATTTGCTAGAGACTTTGGAAGAATTGTTACAGACTTTGGAAGAATTGTTAGAGACTTTGGAAGTATTGCTGGAGACTTTGGAAGAATTGTTACAGACTTTGGAAGATTTGTTACGGACTTTGGAAGAATTGTTAGGGACTTTGGAAGAATTGTTAGAGACTTTGGAAGAATTGTTAGAGACTTTGGAAGAATTGCTACAGACTTTGGAAGAATTTGCTACAGACTTTGGAAGATTTGTTAGAGACTTTGGAAGAATTGCTACAGACTTTGGAAGTATTGCTAGAGACTTTGGAAGAATTGTTAGGGACATTGGAAGATTTGTTACAGACTTTGGAAGAATTGTTAGAGACTTTGGAAGAATTGTTACAGACTTTGGAAGATTTGTTAGAGACTTTGGAAGATTTGTTACGGACTTTGGAAGCATTGTTACAGACTTTGGAAGAATTGTTAGAGACTTTGGAAGAATTGTTAGAGACTTTGGAAGGATTGTTACAGACTTTGGAAGATTTGTTACGGACTTTGGAAGAATTGTTAGGGACTTTGGAAGAATTGTTAGAGACTTTGGAAGAATTGCTAGAGACTTTGGAAGAATTGTTACAGACTTTGGAAGAATTGCTACAGACTTTGGAAGAATTGCTAGAGACTTTGGAAGAATTGTTACAGACTTTGGAAGAATTGTTAGAGACTTTGGAAGAATTGTTACAGACTTTGGAAGAATTGTTAGAGACTTTGGAAGATTTGTTACGGACTTTGGAAGATTTGTTACAGACTTTGGAAGATTTGTTAGAGACTTTGGAAGAATTGTTAGAGACTTTGGAAGAATTGTTAGTGACTTTGGAAGAATTGTTAGAGACTTTGGAAGAATTGTTAAGGACATTAGAAAATTGGGAAGCAGATCAAGAGAATGGAGAATGGAGTCAGCCAAACTTAAGAACGTTACGATGTACACATCTGGTTATTATTTCAGCTGTAGGCCATTGGCAAAAAAAAAAAAAAAAAAAAAATTTTCAACTCAAATGTTAAGTCGGTCCTATTATATGGCTGTGAAACATGGAGAATGACAAAATTGACAATCACGAAAGTACAGACTTTCATTAATGGATGCTTGCGCAGAATAAAGGGATGGAAATGGCAGGACAAAGTCACTAACGTGGAATTATGGAAATGTACCGGTCAAATACCAGTGGATAAAGAGATACAGCGAAGACGATGGCGATGGATAGGACACACACTACGGAAGCCAACTGAGAGTATTACACAACAGGCCCTTTTTTGGAATCCCCAGGGGAAAAGACAAAGAGGAAGACCAAGGAATTCTTGGAGAAGACAGATAGAAGCAGAGATGAAGATGATGGGGAAGACATGGAATGATCTTAAAAGAATGGCAAAAAACAGAACGACTTGGAAAGTGTTTGTTGAAGACCTATGCTCCACCAGGAGCTAAAAGGTAAAAGAGAGAAGAGAGGCCATTGGCAAGAAAATTGATATGAAGAAATCCAGAAATAACGACGAAAACATGATGATGATGCAGAAGTAGTAATAGTAGTTGTTGATGTAGTAGTAGTTGTAGCTGTTATTGTTGCTATAGTATTTGTAGTAGTAGTTGCAGTAGTAGTAGTTATTGTTGAAGTAGTAGTAATTGTTGAAGTAGTAGTTGTAGTAGTAGTAGCTGTTGCTGTAGTAGTTGTAGTAGCAGTTGTTGTAGCTGTAGTTATTGTTGAAGTAGTAGTTATAGTAGTAATTGTTGTTGTAGCAGTAGTTTTTGTTCGTAGTTGTAGCTGTAGTAGTAGTAGTAGTAGTAGTGATAGTATCAGTTGTTGTACTTGAAGTAGTGTCTGTTGCTGTTTTTTTTTAGTAATAGTAATTGTTCTTGTAGTAGTAGTATTTGTAATAATTGTAGTATTAATTTGTAGTAGTATTATATTAGTAGTGGTAGTGGTGGTGGTGGTAGAAGAAGAAAAAAAAAGAAAAAGATGGAGGAGAGGGAGAAGAAGAATGAAGTGGAGGAGGAATAGAAAAAGGAACAGGAGAAGAAAAGTAAACGAAGAAGGTAGAAGAGAAAAAGGAAAAGGAGAAGAAAAGTAAACGAAGAAGGTAGAAGAGAAAAAGGAAAAGGAGAAGAAAAGTAAACGAAGAAGGTAGAAGAGAAAAAGGAACAGGAGAAGAAAAGTAAACGAAGAAGGTAGAAGAGAAGAAGTAGCACAATAAGTTGGAGAAAGAAAAGAAGAGATAGAAGATTGACATTAGAAGAAGCAGGAGTAGAAGAAAGATGAGGAAGACAAAAAAAGAAGAAGATGTAATAGAGGACGAAGAAGAAGAAGGAACAGAAGGAAGAGAAAAAGAAGACGGAAAACGAGAAAAAGATAAGAAAAAAAGAGGAAGAAAAGTGGGAAGAAAAAAAGTGGAGATCTAAATACGGATGCACATGTTTATAAACAATTCCCAGATAAAAATCGTTATCCTTTCAGCTGTTGTTTGTTTAATGGGTTGTGTTGTTATCTTTTATTCTCTAAGTGAATGCCAACCAGCAGGAAATGGTAAAAAATGTGTCAACTTTTGAAGAAAACAGATGTCAATTTAATGTTGAATATTTGCCGCTAAAAATAGCTGATTGAAACGAGAGCAGGAAGTTCGTGCATGAAGACAATGCCGTTGTCTGTTTTCTGTATTGTCTGTAGAAGACTTCTCTGTACGTGTTTGACAACTTTAATTAAAATACTGACGGGTATTTCTGGAATGTGTAAGAGAATAGAAGGGGACTGGTTGGTTTCGGGGTAAGACGCCGGTCTCGAGACAGAGGTTGTCGGTTTAAATCCTGAATGCACTAGTTGGTGTTTTTATTGATGATTTGTGTTTGCGTCAACCACCCCCTGGTCTCAGCAGCGAGGCCCGTCAACCACCCCCTGGTCTCAGCAGCGAGGCCCGTCAACCACCCCCTGGTCTCATCAGCGAGGCCCGGAAACCACCCCCTGGTCTCAGCAGCGAGGCCCGTCAACCACCCCCTGGTCTCAGCAGCGAGGCCCGTCAACCACCCCCTGGTCTCAGCAGCGAGGCCCGTCAACCACCCCCTGGTCTCAGCAGCGAGGCCCGGCAATCACCCCCTGGTCTCAGCAGCGAGGCCCGTCAACCACCCCCTGGTCTCAGTAGCGAGGCCCGTCAACCACCCCCTGGTCTCAGCAGCGAGGCCCGTCAACCATCCCCTGGTCTCAGCAGCGAGGCCCGCCAACCACCCCCTGGTCTCAGCAGCGAGGCCCGGCAACCACCCCCTGGTCTCAGCAGCGAGGCCCGTCAACCACCCCCTGGTCTCAGCAGCGAGGCCCGTCAACCACCCCTGGTCTCAGCAGCGAAGCCCGGCTTGAAACGTCAATTACTCATGGATGGAAAAAAATATGAGTACCTCCGAAGACGAAGTTATCTGCCTGTGCAGCGAGGGACCCCTGTACACACGGCTGCCAGAGAAAAACAGATTAACAATCACAATTCAGGTCCTAGTCTCTAGGAACTTGGTCAGAGGTCAAAGCTGGTGAACGCAAAACATTAAAAGACAGGAATGTTGAAAGCTAGAGTACATTTGTAGAGAGAAAGTGTTGGGTAAAAACTGAAGAAATGAGGCTTGGGTAAGACTAGTGATAACAGGCTAATGAGAGTTAAATAGAAGCTGGGAGCAGAGACGCATGACAGCAACAGATCTGAAAGTTGTCAGCGACTCATAGCTGATGGTTTGCATCTTGATCAGTGAACCAGAACTATCCAGACCCTACTCCACCACTTCACGGAGCCCCTAGAAACATACTACTAGTCTAGTCTGGCCAAGAAGTAGGGATAGTAAGGGAAGACAACCCGGTACTCACAAATGTCGTGCTAAAGTCGGATATGTTGGGTCGAAAGGCGCAAATATCACAGTTGTACTGGAAACCGGACAAAGAGATATAACAAAAACAATGGCACTGGATAGGACACACACTGTGGAGACCAACTTGAAATATTACACCACAGTCCCTTTTTTGGAATCCCCAGCTGAAGAGACAAAGAGGAAGACCAACATATTCTTGTAGAAGACAGGTGGGATAGAGATGAAGATGATGGGGAAGACATGGAATGATCTTACAAGAATGGCAAGAAACAGAACAGCTTTGAAAGTGTTTGTTGAAGACCTTTGCTCTACAAGGAGTTGAGAAGAGGAAGAAGAATTCAGCAAACCGCAGCATAGCGCATACACGCCCACTTAACGTTATTTTCAGGGCGGATGACAACGTTATCAGGTGAATAAAAGAGAATAGAAGATGTTTCTGTGCTCACTGATCGACACAGCACTCTAAATAGGCGACACTTTATGTGCATTATTGTAGAGCACTAACAAAATGTATTTTTTTCGTGCGAATTGTGGTCGCAGTGTGCTCTATGTCTGGCCCACACCATTAACCTCTGTTTATACCGCTTTCATCCAGATCGTTTTTATTCTATTTCTTTCTCGCCTTCCACGGCTATTTGTTTTCATCTTTAAGTGCTATTTTGGTTTCAATGCCAACAATGTTTCTACATTTATAAACACCATCATCATCATCACCATTGTTATAGTGTGACTCAGTCATGGGCAATAATGGAAGAATAGAAGAATATGACGATAGACAGAAGAATAAAAGAATGATGCGATGACGATGTAGGTAGGATAGTTTTAGGCGGCGTAGAAAAGACAATCTTAAGAGGATTAGCAAGGAGACGTTAAGTCTACCCAACTCAGTCGCTGTGTCGTAATCAACTGGAAGATTACCAGTGAAAGGCGCACAGATGTCCAGTCTGAAGCTTGTAAGTTATGTAACGCGACGAAGCAGTCGATAAGCTCCAGTCGCGCAGGTGTGGACACGGAGTAGAGTAGCACTAAGACTAGACCGGAAACTCTTATATCGGCAGACGCCTTGAAGTCCAGAGAAGACCTGAGATGAAAGCGGACAATTAAACTGCCCCGCGTAAACAAAGGGCCAAGGGAGGAGTTATGTTGTAGGTTTTTAGTTGTGGAAAAGGTTTGAGAAGATTGACAGGTTGTCGATTAAAGTAATAAGACTTTGGAGATAATTAAAAAGGCGGAGCTAGAGAGATAGGGACGGTAGACAGAGTATGGATAGACATGTATAGGGCAGATGCCCAGAATGCTTTGGCGAGGGGCAGTAGCTAGAGAGAAGACTAAGAAGCCAGGGCTTGACTGAAACGGACGGTCTTGTTTCTTATAGACACAATGCCTCCAAAGGTCTCGAGTAAAGGTGCGAAGAAGGCTGATTGATGGATTAAAGTACACAAGACATGCCAAGAAAACACGAAAGGAAATAAAGAAAACAAATCAACTTTTCAAGCTATCCAGAGCAATTTTCAAAAGAATGAGAACAGAACAGGTCCAGATGTCGCCAACTGAGTGGGAAATTCCAAACTACGAAGTCATATTAGAGAACAAACACGAGAAGGACACTTTGATGGCCTGTATCGATGGCCCAGATATCAAAAAAATTACCACCTCCATGATGAGGAGTATCCTGATAGGCCCCGCTGGGGTTATGCTCAACGGAATCCACAACTTGTACCGCTTCAGTGATACAAGGAAGTGGTTTTTCACTCTGAAACCTGAAGCACACAAACAGAGTTACCAGGAGCTTGGAAACAAGACGATTCAATTAAAAGAACCCAATATTACAATGGTGATATGCCACCAAGAGAAGGAGCAGTTAAGAGGGTGCATCCAATGGATACCACCAACTTTAAAACCAAGAATAATACAGAAAATTGTACAATCGTTTACGGGGGACAAGGAGGCCCAAGTAAAACAAGACACCGACCGAGCTGACAAATGGACGTTTTGGTACAAGCCAATCCCAAATGTCAAGATACCCCACTACATCAACATAAAAATGAGAGGGACAAGCATCGAAAATATCAAGCTCTTCGTTACCCTGCCAGGCAGGAGAACACGATGCTCCCACTGTGGACTAGATACACACTGGGAGAACCGGTGCCCCAAGAAGCCAGGCCTGAGACGACAGGCGACAGCCGAGGAACCAGTCATAGCAAACTCAGTGCAGACCTACGATACCAAGACAAGAAATACAGCAACAACAGAAGAAGCAGTCAACGACACACCCCAACCACCAACGAAGAAGAAACGCAACTCGAAACAAAAGAAAATAGAACAAACAACAAAAGACCATACACAGCAGCAGATTTCCAGAACGAAAGCCCAGATGCCCATATCAACAAATGCAGAAGAGGAACCTAGAAGGCAGAAACTCGCGGAAACACAGAATTGCAACACACAACCCACACAAGAACTTCAACAAAACGAGGAACAACGATGGACAAACATAAACTACTATACAGATACAGAATACAACGACTGGGAAGGGGAGAATGGTCTCTCCGACTCCGACCAAAACTATCATTAACACCCTCATGCCCTCCTGAGGGCAAAAACACAAAAAGTTTTACAAAATTGTTCCCATTTATGGAATAAATAAAATTTCGGTTAACAGGAACTCCAAGAAATACAACTACAACACACAACCAGCACAAGAATTTCATCAAAACGAACACCAATGGACAAACACAAACTACTATTCAGATACAGATACAGAGTACAACGACTGGGAAGTGCAGTTTGAACTTCCCCAACCCAGAGGACAACTATCAGTGACACCCGCATGCCCTTCTGAGGGCAACAAAAACAAAAACAAAATAATTTATGGAATGGTTTCCCTTTTATGAAATAAATAAAAGTTCCCCAAATAAATATAATCTATACTCTTACTACTAATACACTCAGTACTACTCTTACTACTACTACTTCTACTACCCCTAAAAAAAAAAAAAAAAAAAACGGACGGTCGGCCAGACTCAGAGACATTCAGCTACGGTCGGCCAGACTCAGTGAGACTTTACCGAACTTGAAACAAGAACACGACAAGAACTTAAGTTGGACTTATACAATTGAAATAATTCGTTTAGAGGATTGGTGATACGTATTGGACTTAGATGTATAATAGTTGAAGGAAGTCCAACTGTGTAACTATGAGTCGAGTCAAGATACTAGTTCCTCAGAACTATCAGATAGAGACATGCAGATATTAACAAAGAACACTATACGGTCAACAAAGTTACTGACAGACAAAAGTTATTTGACAATTCATCATCGCCGATAGGCTATGTCAAATAACGACATTTTGTAAAACCACACACATGAAGTCACTAATAAAGACTGTTTATACTTGTTCAAAAAGGATGATGAGTTATATGTGCGTGTCGAAGAAAGAACAAGTAGTAAGTTAGAAGAAGTTTGAAGAAGACCTGGAACACCATCATCATCACCATCATCATCATCATCACCATCATCATTATCATCATCACCATCACCATCGTAATCATCATCACCATCATAATCATCATCACCATCATAATCATCATCACCATCATAATCATTATTACAATCATCATCAAGTACTGTGCCTGCTGGCGGAGGTGATCATGTCTCTCCACAACTTTCGATCTCGAGACACTTATTTGTCTTTTCTGTTGTTGACCTTCTGCCAAGCAATTCTCTTAAGCTGTCTGGTATCTTTTCTCTTTGCTTCCCTCTATCTCTTCGTCCCTCAATTTTCCCAGTTGTTACAATATATTCCAGCTGTTCTCTTCTCATTACATGGCTAAACAATGATCATTGTTTCTTCCTAACATTGCATACTAGCTCTCTTTTTGCTTTCGCCTCTTTCAGAACGTTTTTATTACTCTTCTTAGCTGTCCATGGTATTCTCAACATTCTTCTGTAAAACCACATTTTTGCAGCTTCCAGTGATTTTCGTGTCAGTTTGTCCTATTGTCCATAAATCACATCCATATGTTAAGAATGGCTCTACATAACATTTACGAACTCTTTTTCTTGTTTCTGTCAAAAATGGATTGCATAGTATCTTTCTCATTTTCGGAAAGCTGTTTTTGTCTGAGCCATTCTACATCTCACCTCTGTTGTACTTCTACCATCTGAGGTTAACAATGTTGCCATATATATATAGCCCCATGGATCTACACTCCACCCATTCTTGAGTGTGATAGATTATTTGCGTGATTCTAATTTGTGACGCTGCACAATTTTGGTGCCATTGATACTTTGGTTGAATAATCTTTATGTCAAGAATTATTTTACAATTTTGATAAACTTACCCCATCAGTCACACTTTAACTACAAATATTGTGACAATCAAGATTATAGCGCCCCTTGTGATCATTAATAATGTACCAAAGCAGAGTTATCCTCAAGTTAAGCTTTAGAGCTGAAGATTCTATTCTATTCTATTCTATTCTATTCTATTCTATTCTATTCTATTCTATTCTATTCTACTCTATTCTATTCTATTCTATTCTATTCTATTCTATTCTATTCTATTCTATTCTATTCTACTCTAATCTAATCTAATCTAATCTAATCTAATCTATTCTATTCTACTCTACTCTACTCTATTCTATTATACTCTATTCTATTCTATTCTTTTCTACTCTATTCTATTCTAATCTAATCTATTCTATTCTACTCTATTCTAATCTAATCTACTCTACTCTATTCTATTCTACTCTATTCTATTCTTTTCTACTCTATTCTATTCTATTCTAATCTACTCTACTCTATTCTATTCTTTTCTACTCTATTCTATTCTATCCCTATTGTCAGTTTTATTACAACTGGGAATTTCTCATATCGACTCCACCACTTGTGATAGCTCAGTGGTTAGAGAACTGGACTACAAAGGACAAGAGGTAGGGTTCGATCCCAAACGACGGCTTTCGGGTACACCCAGCCTTAAATGGGTACCGAATTTTTCCTCTGGGAAAGTAAAGCGGCACGGGCGTAATACCGACCACATTACCCCAAAAATCATGTGCTGAAGGTCTGTAAAATTTATGGTCACTAACACCATATTCCCTCTACGCCACTTGGCGTGACAGGGGTTCTTTACATTTTTTTAAATTTTACTCCACCTCTTGTCACGGCATTTCCGAAAATGCATCCAGCAATTGTGTTGACAAGGTCGCTCCGTGTACGCCCTAGTCGCCTCTTACGACATGCGTGACTGCTAACATTTGGGTCTATTATTTTCTCACCTCGCCGCGTGGGCCCCGGTAGCAACACGGTAAAGAGCTGAAGAAATTAGCAAGAATGCTCAAATATCATCAATAAACAGCTTTGCTTTCCTTCGGAGGAAATCAAGCGAGTGCTCTAACCCTCGACGTCTGTTCGGTAATATATGACCGCTACATATTCAAACAAGCAATACGCTCGTAAAAATTGATCCAAGAGAAAAAGGACATCAACGTAATAGGTATAGCTGGATCTGGAAAGGTCACGCCCACAGATGACACATAAACCATCAAGAGAGTATCATGCTTTCAGTATTAGAAAGCACAGACCAAGAAATGCGGCCCGGAACGAAGGACAGTGGGCGTTCAGTGTGGGCCAGATTTGCTGCACTCTTCGGTAAATCGCCAAAAGGAGATTAAAGTGGGGAGAAATGTAGTTATTAAGTTGCAGATGTGCACTACTGAACAAGTTGCTTTGTGGGCATTATCTTGGACATTATGAAGTCAAATTAGTTTAAACTCTAGATTACTACACCAATCCGCGAGTCACGTTTTTACGATACGTTCGTCAAAATTACGAACACTTAATTGTTACATTTAGAATTTGAAAAATAGTATTTTCTTTGAACATTTGCTACACGGCTGTGTGTTTACACAGAAAGAGACATTGGAGTCAAATGTGGTAGTTATTTCCTGGCTAAGGTTCGATTTATTGCTTGAAATTCGACCTAATAGCGCCGTGGCTGCCGGAGAAATTATGTTGCCTATTGACACATCGTCCGTCTGTCCTTCACTCCAGCCCTAATGTGTGGTTTCCTCTTAGCGTCGATAGTTGCCTATCCCATGTTACAAAGTTTTGTTTGACGTTTTGCCAACAGCTGAAGTGATTACCCCTGTCATGACGGGAAAAAAAGAAAAAAAAAACGAATTTCTTGAAAATTGTGGCGAAATTTATATTTAAAAAACAGCCGAGTTGTTACGATAGCTTCGTAATTTTGACGAAACACATGCGATGTAAAAAAAAATCCGACATCAAAGGAAACAAATCCAAAGCTAAGGTGTCACTAAAAGCAAGATTAGGAAGGTATAGGAACGGAACAAATGTTTTCCCGCGGTAAACTGTGAAATTCCAAGAATTTGTATTTTAAGTTCGTGATTTTTACGAAGGTCTCGTAATCTCGGGTTTAATCTCGTAACTAAGCGAGACATCAACCAGCGCTATGATACCTCTACCAGATCAGAGAGAGGATCGACTATGTGAGAAAATGGATTGATAGTTAGATAACATCATCATCATCATCATTGAGTGCCGTCTCCGCAACGAAGGTTGGCTCTCTGCCTCTTTTTCCTTGTATTTTCCCCTCCAGGATTACTTTTAGTAGGCTATTGTGTTTTTTAACATGGCCGAAGAATCGCATTTGTTTTGTTGAATTGTGTTTAGTAGTTCTCTTTCCATTTTTAGTTTTAAGACTTCTTCGTTTGTTTTCTTTTCCTTCCATCCAATTCAACCTATTCTTCTATATAACCACATTTCAAAGGCTTCAATTCTCTGTTCTGTTTTCTTGTCAATTGTCCATGTTTATGCACCATATAGGAATATTGAGAAGATGTAACATTTTGCTATTCTTAGTTTTAGCCCTGGTGTTATTTGTTTTGATGCTAGTATGTTCTTCATGACATTAAAATTACTTTTTGCCATTCCTATTCTTTTGTTTATTTCAGTTGTACAATTTCCATCACTGGTTATAGTATATCCAAGGTAATTATAGTTCTGAACTGTCTCCAGGTCTATTCCTTCAATTTTGATATCCACTATAGATAACATAGGATTGATATTTAGATAACATAGGATTGATAGTTAGATAACATAGGATTGAAAATTAGGAAACATTACAGCAGGCGAGGCATAAGAGAACTCATGATAAAAAAACTATATCTCACTTCGGTAGAGAAAGGCAAATAAAGAATGAAAGAAGAATACATATTTTAAAAAGGAGAGAAAGAAAGAAAAGAAAAGAAAGAGAGAAAGAAATTGCTTATTACGGGACATCGTGTACAGTAATTCAATTCACCATCCTATAAGTTTGAGATGAAAGTGCAGCACAACAATACAACGTGGTTATGGGCAGGCAATCATAAAACAAAGCAACAACAAACAAACAAACAAAAGAAGTGAAGAAAAAATAAAAAAGCCAAACGAATTTTCTGTTGATGATTTCTGACATTCTGGCAGGAAAAAGTGTCACATTATTGTCTCCACAAACATTTTGATGAGAAAAACAAACTAATAATGATGGCAAAAACAAACGAATAATGATGGCAAAAACAACTAATAATGATGGCAAAAACAAACTAATAATGATGGCAAAAACAAACGAATAATGATGGCAAAAACAACTAATAATGATGGCAACAATCGGAGAGAGAATAAGTAATTAGATGCGGCCTATGCTTGACGTGTCACTCTGCTCCCAAAAGTTCGTCCTTCCTGGTTTGTCGCGAACTAAAAATGGAAACTCTTTATCAAAGATAAGCTAAAGAAAAGTGTCATTCATCAGACAGAAAGCCAAACTAATTCCTTACTCAAAGTCGTGCGTCAGAATATAAGATATGGCCTTCTTTTGTGTTTAAAAGTGGATTTATTGTCTCCAAATTATTTGTTAGACTGACGAAAACTCTGCGTAGTGGGAAAGTTGAAAGAAGTCACCGACTCATAGCTGACTGTTGACTCCAATACATGTAATCAGAATAGATCGACTTCATACACTAGCTTTCATTTGGTGGAACTGCCTGTTATGACCAAGTGACTGCTAACCAAAGATGGAAGGCAAACTCAGGGGACATACACAATGTTTCAGGCAAGAGACGGATAATTAGACTGACAGACAGATAGAAAGAGAGATAGACAGAGAGAGAGACAGACAGAGAAATAGACAGAGACAGAGAAATAGACAGTCAGACAGATAGAGACAGACAGATAGACAGACAAATAGAGAGACAGACAGACAGATGGATTAGACAGACAGATAGATAGATAGATAGATAGATAGATAGATAGATAGATAGATAGATAGATAGATAGATAGATAGATAGATAGATAGATAGATAGATAGATAGATAGATAGATAGATGGATGGATGGATGGATGGGATGGATGGATGGATGGATGGATGGATGGATGGATGGATGGATGGATGGATGGATGGATGGATGGATGGATGGATGGATGGATGGATGGATGGATGGATGGATGGATAGATAGATAGATAGATAGATAGATAGATAGATAGATAGATAGATAGATAGATAGATAGATAGATAGATAGATAGATAGATAGATAGATAGATAGATAGATAGATAGATAGATAGATAGATAGATAGATAGATAGATAGATAGATAGGTAGGTAGGTAGGTAGGTAGGAAGGTAGGTAGGTAGGTAGGTAGGTAGGTAGGTAGGTAGGTAGGTAGGTAGGTAGGTAGGTAGGTAGGTAGGTAGGTAGGTAGGTAGATAGTCAGACAGACAGACAGAGATTCTGAGAGATAGACAGAGAGTTAGCAGGCAGATAGACAGACAAATAGAGAGGCAGACAGAGAGGCAGACAGAGAAAAAAAGGTTGAGGGCATGGATTTACGAATAGATGGTTGGAGATGTTAGCCCCGTCATGACGTCACACGTCTTCAGGCATCTTCCCAGACCACACCGGATCCGGAAGTTCACGGAGCACTCTATAGCAAACATCACAGCCTGCTTTAAGCCATGTCGCAATTTACGCCACGTTAGCGCCGTTTCGAGGGTTGACAAGAAAGGGAAGCAGCCGTCAGGTAAACACAGCCAAAGAAACAAACTAAAAACATAAAGTGGGAGCCGCCAGAACTCAGTAGTTAGTGAACTGGACCACAAAGGACAAGAAGGGGTTCGATCTTGATCGACGGCTTCTGGGTTCACCCAGCCTTAAAATGGGTACCGGATTTACTCTGGGAAAGTAAAGTAGCACGGGCGTAATACCGACCACATTACCACAAAAATCATGTTCCGAAGGTCTGTAAAAATTATGGTCATTAACACCATATTCCCTATATGCCACTTGGCGTGGCGGGGCTCTTTACTTTTTTTTACTTCAACATCATCATAATGTGCCATATCGGTTGGAGTAGGCGATCATGTCCCTCCACAATCTTCTATCTACAGTGCATCGTATCAGTTCTGTTGTCGACTGTTTTCCATGCCATGACACCAAGCTATCCAGTATTTTCTCTCTTTGTCGTCCGCGATCTCTCTTTCCTTTTATCTTGCCAGTTGTAACATTGCCTCATCGCTGGAAATGAGAAAGCAGATGGACTCACAAAAGCAGGTGGAAGTCTTCAAAAGTGGAAATCAACAAAAGAGCCTCAAAGAAATAGAAACAATCCTGAAGCAAGCTAGGAAACAGAATGTAGGGAGATGCTTGGAAGATATGAGCCAGAACATGAACAAAATGAGCAGACATGAGCCAGAACATGAACAAAATGAGCAGACATGAGCCAGAACATGGACAAAATGAGCAGACATGAGCCAGAACATGAACAAACCGAGCAGACATGAGCCAGAACATGAACAAAATGAGCAGACATGAGCCAGAACATGAACAAACCGAGCAGACAAGAGCCAGAACATGAACAAAATGAGCAGACATGAGCCAGAACATGGACAAACCGAGCAGACATGAGCCAGAACATGAACAAAATGAGCAGACATGAGCCAGAACATGAACAAAATGAGCAGACATGAGCCAGAACATGAACAAAATGAGCAGACATGAGCCAGAACATGAACAAAATGAGCAGACATGAGCCAGAACATGAACAAAATGAGCAGACATGAGCCAGAACATGAACAAAATGAGCAGACATGAGCCAGAACATGGACAAACCGAGCAGACATGAGCCAGAACATGGACAAACCGAGCAGACATGAGCAGACATGAGCAGACATGAGCCAGAACATGAACAAAATGAGCAGACATGAGCCAGAACATGAACAAAATGAGCAGACATGAGCCAGAACATGAACAAACCGAGCAGACATGAGCCAGAACATGAACAAAATGAGCAGTCATGAGCCAGAACATGAACAAACCGAGCAGACATGAGCCAGAACATGAACAAAATGAGCAGACATGAGCCAGAACATGAACAAAATGAGCAGACATGAGCCAGAACATGAACAAAATGAGCAGACATGAGCCAGAACATGAACAAACCGAGCAGACATGAGCCAGAACATGGACAAACCGAGCAGACATGAGCAGACATGAGCAGACATGAGCCAGAACATGAACAAACCGAGCAGACATGAGCCAGAACATGAACAAACCGAGCAGACATGAGCCAGAACATGGACAAACCGAGCAGACATGAGCCAGAACATGGACAAACCGAGCAGACATGAGCAGACATGAGCCAGAACATGAACAAACCGAGCAGACATGAGCAGACATGAGCCAGAACATGAACAAACCGAGCAGACATGAGCCAGAACATGAACAAACCGAGCAGACATGAGCCAGAACATGAGCCAGAACATGAACAAACCGAGCAGACATGAGCCAGAACATGAACAAACCGAGCAGACATGAGCCAGAACATGAACAAACCGAGCAGACATGAGCCAGAACATGAACAAACCGAGCAGACATGAGCCAGAACATGAGCCAGAACATGAACAAACCGAGCAGACATGAGCCAGAACATGAACAAACCGAGCAGACATGAGCCAGAACATGGACAAACCGAGCAGACATGAGCCAGAACATGAACAAACCGAGCAGACATGAGCAGACATGAGCCAGAACATGAACAAACCGAGCAGACATGAGCAGACATGAGCCAGAACATGAACAAACCGAGCAGACATGAGCAGACAAAGATATTTAAAATAAGAACAGGTCATTGCTCCAGAGCACATCTACATAAGATTGGACTCAGTGACGTGCAACATGCGACTGCGAGCACTCTCAACACAGAGCATACACTAGAGGACTGCAGCACTCTCAACACAGAGCATACACTACAGGACTACAGCAGTCTCAACACAGAGCATACACTACAGGACTACAGCAGTCTCAACACAGAGCATACACTACAGGACTGCAGCACTCTCAACACAGAGCATACACTACAGGACTACAGCACTCTCAACACAGAGCATACACTACATGACTGCACCACTCTCAACACAGAGCATACACTACAGGACTGCAGCACTCTCAACACAGAGCATACACTACAGGACTGCAGCACTCTCAACACAGAGCATACACTACAGGACTGCAGCACTCTCAACACAGAGCATACACTAGAGGACTGCAGCACTCTCAACACAGAGCATACACTACAGGACTGCAGCACTCTCAACACAGAGCATACACTACAGGACTGCAGCACTCTCAACACAGAGCATACACTACAGGACTGCACCACTCTCAACACAGAGCATACACTACAGGACTGTAGCACTCTCAACACACAGCATACACTACAGGACTGCAGCACTCTCAACACAGAGCATACACTACAGGACTGTAGCACTCTCAACACAGAGCATACACTACAGGACTGCAGCACTCTCAACACAGAGCATACACTACAGGACTGCAGCACTCTCAACACAGAGCATTCACTACAGGACTGCAACACTCTCAACACAGAGCATACACTACAGGACTGCAACACTCTCAACACAGAGCATTCACTACAGGACTGCAGCACTCTCAACACAGAGCATTCACTACAGGACTGCAGCACTCTCAACATCCTAAGAACACTAATATAGCCCAGAGAAACATACCTATATGACAAGTATGGGGAACCGGTGATGATCCCAAACGCACTGTCTAGTTCGTGACCCAAGGTGGTCTAAATGTCTAAATGCATAGTAAATACTGATCTCTGAAGAAGAAGAATGTAATCTGACTCATGATGGTCAGTTTGATTGCTGTTTATAGTTAGAAGGAAACAAATGAGAAAAAAGAGATTACTCATGATGTATATATCAGAATATAAAAGAATAAATAACTGATATAGAAATAAATGATAAAGAAACAAGAAAACAGATGGGTTAATCAAGTAACACAGTAAATATTGAACAACTTATCCAAATGTGAATGAAATTATGACATACATGAAGGAATGAGATATATGGAGAGAGAGATGATCGCCTACGCCAGCCGACATGGCACCTAATGATGGTGATGATGAAGTAACATAACAGAAACAACTAAACATAATCCACACATATATCAGCAACGCTACCAAAACAGTTCAGGACTCATTGAAAATAAGGAAGGAAAAACGGAATGCTAAATATTCTCGGTGACCGGCCAATCAAACAACAGCAGACTCTTTCTGAACAATAAAAGACAATAAAGAAAAGAAAAGTAAGAAAGAAAAGTGAAGAAAGAAAGAAAAGAGGAACGAAAAAAATAGAAAGAATGAAAGAAACAAAGGGAAGGAAGAAACAAAGGGAAGGAAGAAATAATGAAAGAAACAAAGAGAAGAAAGAAAGAAAGAAAAAAAGAAAGAAGAAAGAAAGAAGAAAGAAAGTAAGAAACAATTGTAATATAATTTACACTTGCTCTAGCCTGTCAAGGAGGAGATTACCCCAAAATTCCATCCACAAATAGATTAGCAAATATTCTGACACGTCAGAGGGGCATGATTGATGTGCAGTTATTAATGAGGAACTTCCTGTTCAACGGAGGTCTCCTGGTCCCCTCAAATAATGGAACGAGAACCGTCGGAGGTGATGACAAGAGCTTTACCATCAAATAATTAATATTGAATAAATAAAAAAGAAATGCTTCCTGGCGTAGGTGATCATGTCTCTTCACAACATTTTCTCGGCACTTCTCTTACTAACTTTCTACCATGACATTCTCTCTGCATAGCATCTTTACTCACTATTCTATTCTACCCATGGAACCAGTTTCATTGCAGTCAACAATTTCCCATATCCGCTCCACCACTTGTCAAAACATCGGTAATTTCCGTTGACAAGGTGGCTCCCTGCACGTCTTCCTCGATAGCACAGGCGACGATTCCAAACCTCCTAAGTCGCCTCTTACGACATGCGTGGCAGGTATCAGTGGCTCTATTCTTTTCTCCCTACTCCGTGGGCACCCGATAGTCCTTTACTGATCCCTTAGTTTTACCGCTATGTTACTGAAATTTCCCTCGATTTTTCCATTTGTCTCGTTGCAATGCTTAGCCAAAGTAAATAAATAGATAAGACAAAATTTAAAAAAAAATTATAGAAGATTGGTTCCCTATTGAATATGATTGTTGTGATGGAGCCATGAGATGATACGAGCCCCTGGGTTACCCCTGGCACGCAGCGATTCGTAATGACTTTCTGCAATCTCCGGCTTATAGTGAAAAAGCCGGGTTCAGGGTGGTCTAGATGTAAGACGTCGATCTTTGGATAATACGGTCCCGGGTTTGATTCATGAAAGCGAATCATTAACAGTAAACGAATAAACGAAAAGAGGATTAGTTGGTCCCACAGAGATGGGATTTTTTAGAAGAATGTTGAGAGTTCCATGGACAGCTAAAAAGACCAGCGAGGACATTCTCAAAAAACGCCAACACAGAAAGGGAACTCCTAAAAAAAAACATTAAATATCTGTGTGTTTGTTGTTTGCTTGTTCCTGCTGAAGGCCTATTGAGCCGAAACGTCGTTCAAATTCGTGTCGTCTATCAATTACGTAAGTCTTTAACCATATCATTTTTCCTATTTATTTTTTTTCAATTCTCCCTCCCTAAAAATAAAACATCAGAATGAAGCAATCAAATTAGTCGGGCACATGACGAGAAGGGGAGAGTTGGGGCACTAAGTTACAACTGGCAAAATACAGGGAAAGAGAGACCGTGGACGACAAAGAGAGTAGATACTTGATGGCTTGGTGTCATGGAAAACATCAACAGAATTGATAGGATGTACGGTGGATAGAAGATTGTGGAAGGAAGTGATCGCCCACGGCAACCGGCATGGCACATAATAAAGGTGAATAGAAAAACAATTTAAAAAAATAAATTAAAAAAACCCAGAAAATGAGATAAGCATGATGGAAGAAATCTTGAGAAAAACAGGCAATGATAGGAAACAAATGTAAAACAAGAAGAGAAAGGATTTAAAAATAACAATGAGCAAAAATCAAAAGTGACAGAGAGAACAAGACAAGAGATAAATGAAAGTTTGTAGTTAACCAGAATCTTGGAGGTCCATTTTTTACCATCTCCCAAGTTGAACTTAAATCTTACTCCGTCGATCTTACACTCCGAACTTGTTCATATTATTGAACTTCATCTTATCATCGTATATCCTCCTGGCATTATTCCTCAGCACGCTCCATCACTCCAGATTACCTCATCCATTTTTTGTTTCGTTTTTTTTTTCAGTTTCGAAAAATACGTTAAGATATGTTTGATGTCATAGCGGGGCTCACATCATCATTGTGTCTAAGATATGTTTGACGTCAAAGCGGGGCTCACATCATCATTGTGTCTAAGATATGTTTGATGTCATAGCGGGGCTCACATCTTCATTGTGTCTAAGATATGTTTGATGTCATAGCGGGGCTCACATCTTCATTGTGTCTAAGATATGTTTGATGTCATAGCGGGGCTCACATCATCATTGTGTCTAAGATATGTTTGATGTCATAGCGGGGCTCACATCATCATTGTGTCTAAGATATGTTTGATGTCATAGCGGGGCTCACATCTTCATTGTGTCTAAGATATGTTTGATGTCATAGCGGGGCTCACATCATCATTGTGTCTAAGATATGTTTGATGTCATAGCGGGGCTCACATCTTCATTGTGTCTAGTAAACTGCAAGCCGAAATTGGACTTGTGTGAACGAAAGGTGCAGATAATGTAGATAAGCTAATAAATTGTGACAAATCTTCTTTTAAAAAAATGGAGAATAATCGCTTTCATCGTCATCATTATCTTTATCTATCTATCCCTCCATCCATCTTCACGTTAATCTATCTATCCATTAACATATTTATCCATGAATATACCGATCCAACCACTAATCCATCCACCCCCCTCATTCATCAATCTATCCATCAATCCATTTTTCAATCCGACAACTCATCCACCCACCCATCCATCGACTTATCCATCCACCCATCTATCCACTCATCAATTTACCCGTCCGTCCTTCCACTCAACAATCCCATCATCCATCAATACACACATCAAACCATTCATCCATTATCCATTCAACAATCCACTAATAATCATCCAACCATGCACTCATCAATCCAATAATCCATCCATTCATCCACTCACGCATACATCCGACTCATCCATCGACTCACTCATCCAATCGACTCACCCACTCATCCATCCACTCACCCATCAATCCACTCATCCATCCATCCACTCATCCATCCACTCATCCATCCACTCATCCATCGACTCATCCACTCATCCATCCATCCACTCATCCATCGACTCACCCACTCATCCAATCGATGCACCCACTCATCCTTCGACTCACCCATCCATCCATTCATCCATCCACTCATCCATCCACTCATCCATCGACTCACCCATCCATCGACTCATCCATCCACTCATCCATCCACTCATCCATCCACTCGTCCATCGACTCACCCATCCATCCACTCATCCATCCACTCATCCATCGACTCATCCATCCACTCATCCATCGACTCACCCACTCATCCATCGACTCACCCACTCATCCATCGACTCATCCACTCATCCATCGAATCACTCATCCATCGACTCATCCACTCATCCATCGACTCATCCACTCATCCATCGACTCACCCACTCATCCATCGACTCACCCACTCATCCATCGATTCATCCACCCATCCATCCACTCATCCATCCACTCATCCATCGACTCATCCATCCACTCATACATCGACTCATCCACTCATCCATCGACTCACCCATCTATCCACCCATCCATCGACTCATCCACTCATCCATCGACTCATCCACTCATCTATCGACTCATCGACTCACCCACTCATCCATCGACTCACCCACTCATCCATCGACTCATCCACTCATCCATCGACTCACCCACTCATCCATCCACTCATCCATCGACTCACCCACTCATCCATCGACTCATCCACTCATCCATCGACTCATCCACTCATCCATCGACTCATCCACTCATCCATCGACTCACCCACTCATCCACCGATTCATCCACTCATCCATCGACTCATCCACTCATCCATCGACTCACCCACTCATCCATCGACTCACTCATCCATCCACTCATCTATCGACTCATCCACTCATCCATCGACTCATCCACTCATCCATCGACTCACCAACTCATCCATCGACTCACCCACTCATCCATCGATTCACTCATCCATCGATTCATCCACTCATCCATCGACTCATCCACTCATCCATCGACTCACTCATCCATCGAATCACTCATCCATCCACTCATCTATCGACTCATCCACTCATCAATCCACTTACCCATCCCTCCACTCATCAATCCACTTACCCATCCCTCCACTCATCAATACACTTACCCATCCCTCCACTCATCAATACACTTACCCATCCCTCCACTCATCAATACACTTACCCATCCCTCCACTGATCAATCCACTTACCCATCCCTCCACTCATCAATCCACTTACCCATCCCTCCACTCATCAATCGACTCACCAACTCATCCACCCATCTATCCACCCCATAAAAACATATCATAATGAATTTTGTATCCTTGCATACCCCCACGATTACTCTACTTCGGCGTTTGCTCCTAAAAGGGCCTCCCTACATTGTCAGAAATCCGTTGCTCCGTGGTTTTCAACTATCTACCCTACTTGCTCCTAAAAGGGCCTCCCTACATTGTCAGAAATCCGTTGCTCCGTGGTTTGCAACTATCTATCCTACTTGCTCCTAAAAGGGCCTCCCTACATTGTCAGAAATCCGTTGCTCCGTGGTTTGCAACTATCTACCCTACTTGCTCCTAAAAGGGCCTCCCTACATTGTCAGAAATCCGTTGCTCCGTGGTTTTTAACTATCTACCCTACTTGCTCCTAAAAGGGCCTCCCTACATTGTGAGAAATCCGTTGCTCCGTGGTTTGCAACTATCTACCCTACTTGCTCCTAAAAGGGCCTCCCTACATTGAGAGAAATCCGTTGCTCCGTGGTTTGCAACTATCTACCCTACTTGCTCCTATATACCCAACACATTCAATTCCGCACATTTTTTTGACTACACGATTTACTCCCTGTCTCCTATCCACTTGACCACACTGACTCTCAATATGAATCCTCCCAACAGAATCTGTGGGACTCAAAGATGCTGCAACACTGGCTACTCAACACAAAAATAACATGCACAATAAATTGGTGAATCTGACTGATGCACTGTCAGTACTTTCAGTTCTAAAAAGCCCCAAGAACAATGAACTAGATGACTTGAGAACAACCCTGGACCAACTATGCAATAACTTCCAGAGAGTAGTCATACAGTGGATACCATCACACTGTAATATACACGGGAACGAACGCGCAGACAAATTAGCTAAAGAGGGAGGGAGATTACCACAAGAGAACCATCCGCTCAATTATGATGAAGCCAAATCCATCCTCAAGGGTCAGTTCCATGAAAAATGGAAACGAGAACACCCAAAGCATAATGAGAGTGACGGATACCACCAACTATCAAGGAGGGATCAAGTCATCATACTTCTCCTATGCAGTGGCCACAATAGAATGAGAAATGACATGTTCACCAAATTCAAAATAGGTACAACCAGCCTATGTCACTGTACACTGGACAATATGACTACAAAACATGTTCTACAGGATTGCCCCCAGTATACAGACTTGAGAAGAGCAATGTGGTCCACGCCCACCTCCATGGAAGAGAAACTTTATGGGGCAACCGATTCGCTTAAACAGACAGCTGACTTCATGAGAGAGTCTGGAATCCTACTCTGATTGAGTCTTGATCGCATAGAGAGAGATAAACTTCCAAATGTCGAAAATAGTTTGAAAAGTTGAACAATATCTTCCTGTGTAATATAGTCAGATTTAGTTCACAGACGACTACACTGGCCAATTAAATTGTCTTCAGCTTGCGTGTCCCTTCTTCCTCCAATCATATCATCAGTTCATCTGCCAATCACGTCAATGCAGCCAGCAGGCACAACCAATTAACGTGAAGTAATAAAATGAGGACGTGCGCAGAACCTGCTGACGTCACTCGCACATCTCCAAAGATAGCCGCAGATTAGCCAGGCGGGAAATGACCCTGAAGGGGGTCTGTCAACCTTGCAGACGATCTGCATTCGTTAGTTTTTGAAACAGTGGCGTAGCGAAGGGTAGGGCCAGTTTTTGGCCATTTCCCGAGGAGTCTAGACAGTGGATCTCACCAATTAGAGACCAGCGGTTGGTAAAACTACCATTAAATCTGATTTGAAGTGAATAATTTCCACCGCTTATGACAAGATTTGACCCCAACACCTTTTTCAACATAGGCCGACGTCTTACCTCCAGACCAGCCAGCGTTCCCCACTCATTGTTAATGACATAAGAGGACATGTGTTCTATCCCAGCAGTGGTAAGCAAGAACCTACACTTCACTAACTCTTCACAAAAGTCACGTCAGGTCGCTCAGATGCACTCTTTCGTTACTGCCTTCAGCCTCTTTCTGGATCGTACTGTTTTTTTATTTTTTTTTTTTATTTTTTAAAGGGACTGGAGAATAAAAATGGCAAAATCAGTGGTCACGAGGTATGCAGAGTTTTATTTCAACCCTGATAGAAAAGGGGGAAGAACAGCTGTTTGATTCCACGTATAATTCGAACGCGCGCTCGTCAGACATGGAAACGGAGTTTACCCACTCGACCACGCAATCTCCCCGCTTCTCGATTTAATTTTTTGTTTAAAGTCTGAAATATAAATGTATATTTATCGTCTTGTATGTATCCACTTTCCTTCCATCTTGTTTCTGATATGCCTAAAATATCTATGTCTAATCGCTCTGCTTCTACCATAAGATTTTCTAGTTTTCCTTGTTGGTATAAGGTCCTAACATTCCATGTGGCTATTTTTAGCTCGTTCCTAAAACAGTAGTCAGAATTTCTCTCCATGGCTTTCTTTGGAATGTTACGTGATGAGGCTCCAAACTCTTTCACGGTGGTCTGCCATATTTGTCTTTCGTGTTTTGAATATGCCTCATGTGTACCACACACTTTGCTGTTTTCGCTTTCTGGGCCGTTGATTATTTCTAATTCTTCCGCCCCATCCACCGTCCCAGACTTTTCACATACGGTTGAACACACCTGGCCGGCGCCATTGTTGTCGAACCATGTGCTTGGCTATCGAACAGCGAACACACGACACAAAAAAGAATAAATCATATTCCACATCAGGATGCATCCTATCACCAAGCTTGTTAAATTTATACACTGAGCTAATCTCTAAAAACATCATAGAGATGCCAGGCCTAAACATTAATTGGAAAATAATCAATAACCTAAGATATGCTGACGATACTGTACTACTAGCAGAAAATCCTAAAGATCTACAACAATTACTTAATGTAATAAACATAACAAGCAAAAAATATGGACTAGATATGAATATCAAAAAGACTAAAACTATGATCATAAACAAAGACAATTCTCAAGACCTACAATTAAATATCACAGTTGAGGGAATACATCTGGAGACAGTCCAGAGTTACAACTACCTGGGACATACTATAACTAGTGATGGAGAAAATCTACAACTGAAATAAATAAAAGAATAGGTATGGCAACAAGTAATTTCAATGCCATGAAAAATATACTAACAACAAAACAAATATCAGCAGGGCTGAAACTAAGAATAGCAAAATGTTACATCTTCGCAATATTCCTGTATGGTGCAGAAACATGGACATTAGATCAGAAAACAGAACAGAAAATTGAAGCCTTTGAAATGTGGATTTATAGAAGAATAGGTAGAATTGGATGGAAAGAAAAGAAAACAAAAGAGGAAGTTTTAAAACAACTAAAAATGAAAAGAGAACTACTAAACACAATTAGAGCAAGACAAATGACATTTTTGGGTCATGTTAAAAGACACAACAACTTAATAAATGTAATATTGGAAGGGAAAATACAAGGTAAAAGAGGCAGAGGCAGACAAAGACTAACATGGACGAGTAACATCAAAAGATTGACAAGTCAGCCTATGACAATCCGCACCATCAAAGCAAGAGACAGAGTGGAATAGCGCTCCATGGTAGCCAACTTTCGATGTGGAGACGGCACTCAATGATGATGATGAAGTCTGAAATATGGTGGGTCCAAGAGAGTGAGTAAAATATAAACCCTAACAAGCCGTCACAGAAGCAGTGTTAAGATGGCCGTCATTTTTTTAGAAACGTACGAAAGAGAAGCGAGATCCTGTCATCATCAAGAACCATGCCTGCTGGTGTAGGTGATCATGTCTCTCCACAACTTTCGATCTCGACAGTTATTAGTCATTTTTGTTGTTGACCTTCTGCCAAGCCATTCTCTTAAGCTGTCTGGTATCTTTTCTCTTTGCTTCCCTTTATCTCTTCGTCCCTCAATTTTCCCAGTTGTTACAATATATTCCAGCTGTTCCCTTCTCATTACATGGCCAACAAATGATGATTGTTTCTTCCTAATATTGGATGTTAACTATTCATTTAGTTTGGCCTCTTTCAGGACGTTTTTATTACTCTTCTTAGCTGTCTATGGTATTCTCAACATTCTTCTGTAAAACCACATTTCTGAAGCCTCTATTGTTTTTCATGCCTGTTTTACCATTGTCCTTGATTCACATCCATATGCTAGGACTGGTTCAACATAATATTTAAGAACTCTTTTTCTTGTCTCCATTGTCCAACATGGATTGCACAGTATCTTCCTCATATTTTGAAAAGCTACTTTTGCCTGAATCGTTCTGCATCTGCCTTCTGAGGTTATTATTGTTCCCAGGCATAGAAAAGCCTAAAGGGCGTAATTGGTCGCCTCCAATACTGTGGTTACGCCTTTGCTTAGAAGGAACACAAATTTAAGATCCAATCTATAAAAATCGGCAGATGTGGCCCAGCTTGAATTTCACGGCTCCCAGGTTCCAGATCTGGTCGTGGGCTTCTTTTGCTGCCCGGAAATTGAAGCTAAACATAAAAAATGAGTTCTTTCCCCCTAGTGTTTCTCCTGTCCGTATGAGCCAGCTTGTTGAACCAAATATAGTCAGGGACATCTTTCCCGGATAACTGACTCAGGCTGTCAGTTTGTGAGAACCAAGAGTTGTGGAGTTTAGGTGAGTTTTTTTTTTTCTTTTCCCCTCCTCAGTATTAATGCTAATCTTTTTAGAAAGAACTGTCTCCCTTGGCTTGCAAGATGGACTTAAGTCAGGTGAATTTGCTAATTTTATATTTCTCCCCACAGGTCATTATTTATCTGTTTCTTCATCTTTCTGTCATGACATGAGAATAATGAGCAATCACTAAGGGATTGTTAGAATAATTAATCAGACGAACCCCCCCCTTTCCCCTCATCTCTCCACAGATAAGGCGGGGTAAAATATGGCCGATGAAGTCTTTGTGCGAAAAGGAAGATGCTTGGCGTGAAGCAAGATTTTTTTTAAAACGTGAACTCGTAAATTATAGATGTAATTATAACCATAAATGTAATTATAACCATAAATGTAATTATAACCATAAATGTAATTATAACAATAAATGTAATTATAACAATAAATGTAATTATAACGATAAATGTAATGATAATAAAATGTAATGTTTGCTTGCGTTCGCCCGATGATTACAGGAATATAACTCTTCGTCATCCGCCCTTAAACGGCGATAAGTGGGTTTGTATTGTAGTTTGTAGTAGAACTGTGATAGTTGGGGCTTTCAGCCCAACACATCCGACTTCACTACGGAATTTTTTAGCACCAGGCTACCTTTCCTCTCCACCCCACTCCCTTGGCCAGACCACACTGGTTAGTCTGTTACTTGGGGCACCACGAAGAGGTGGAGTAGGATAGTTCTGGCTCACCCATTCTGGCGCAAGCCATCAGCTATGAGTTGCTGACCATGATGGTCTCTGTTATGAACGTCATAAATGATTACAGAGATAAAGATAAGAAATTCTTAGAACGATAAATGTAATGAATGATTACAGAGATAAAGATAAGAAATTCTTAGAACGATAAATGTAATGAATGATTACAGAGATAAAGATAAGAAATTCTTAGAACGATAAATATAAAGAATCATTACAAAGATAAAGGTAAGAAATTATTACAACGATAAATGTCAGAAGTCGTTACTGCCCATAAATGTTTCCCATGACCACCAGCCTTTATGTGAGTAATTTTGTCAGCACTACGCCAAGACGGTTTACTTTTCCTTATAAAAATCCCTCCTTGTCTTTACTTTCACGTAACGGGCAAAAGCTAAGAACGAAGAATATATTATTATAGCACACAAATTTGTGACGATAAAAGACAGCAACAACAAAAATTCGCCTATGAAGCTTAAAGACTAACCTACTACTGAGGTAGAGAACACATTAAGAAGACACGAAACAATGAAGAAAACTTAAAAGATAAAAAAAAAGCTTTAAAAGAAAGATTCAAATGAAGAATATTTAAAATGAGCTGGAGAAACCAGAAATATAATCAAAACCAGAAATATAATCAATATAATCAAACCAGAAATATAATCAAAACCAGAAATATAATCAAAACCAGAAATATAATCAAAACCAGAAATATAATCAAAACCAGAAATATAATCAAAACCAGAAATATAATCAAAACCAGAAATATAATCAAAACCAGAAATATAATCAAAACCAGAAATATAATCAAAACCAGAAATATAATCAAAACCAGAAATATAATCAAAACCAGAAATATAATCAAAACCAGAAATATAATCAAAACCAGAAATATAATCAAAACCAGAAATATAATCAAAACCAGAAATATAATCAAAACCAGAAATATAATCAAAACCAGAAATATAATCAAAACCAGAAATATAATCAAAACCAGAAATATAATCAAAACCAGAAATATAATCAAAACCAGAAATATAATCAAAACCAGAAATATAATCAAAACCAGAAATATAATCAAAACCAGAAATATAATCAAAACCAGAAATATAATCAAAACCAGAAATATAATCAAAACCAGAAGGAAGAGACAGTCTACTACACTTGTTGGGCATGGCATGCGAACAGAAGGCATTGAGCTATAACAACAGGCAGAATGAATGGAAAGAAAAGCAGAGGAAGACCAGGAGAAAAATATGATGGTAAATTGATGTATTGAAAGTTTGAGGATGGTAATATGATGTATTGAAAGTTTGAGGATGGTAAATTGATGTATTGAAAGTTTGAGGATGGTAATATGATGTATTGAAAGTTTGAGGATGGTAAATTGATGTATTGAAAGTTTGAAGATGGTAAATTGATGTATTGAAAGTTTGAGGATGGTAAATTGATGTATTGAAAGTTTGAGGATGGTAAATTGATGTATTGAAAGTTTGAGTAAAAGCGATGGTTAATTGATGGATAGAAATATTTACAACCTCTTCTTCTTTCCTTCCTCATCTGCTTTTCAGCGTCGAGGGGAGATATAATTTGCGGTCGTTTGCTCTTCTGTTCGCCTCTGCTGCTGGTATGTTTCCTAGTGCTTCTAATATTCCATCCATCCATCTTTTTAGTGGTCGACCATTGGGTCTGGTATTCTCACAACGTTTGCTGAAGGGTCGTTGTGTTGTGTTTTGATCTTTCTGCTTTGTCACGTGGTCAAACCATTTTATATGTTGTTTATTTTAAATATTCTATGGCGGGGGCTATTCCTAGCTTTTTTCTCAGTTCTTAATTTCTGATCTTATCTATCAGACTGTTTCCTATCATCCGTCTAACACATTCCATCTCAGTAGAGGTTATTTTTCTTATTGTTCTTGCATCTAGAGTCCAGGTCTGGCATTGGTAGCACAACGTTGGGATGAAGATTTACAACTGATGATAACAAAGAGATATCGTTTGCAGGGACATTATGTAGCGTAAAATACTCACAGGTCTAGTCGGTGGTGGTCGCCTGTCAAGGGATATCATCGTCCTCCTCCCATGGTGGTGCTGTTGGGAGCATGTTGTGGAGGGACAAGTCTGTGAGGAAGACCTCACTGTCGTCATTGGAGGAGAAGAAAGGAAAGGGGAAGTTTGCGTCCTCGGCTGAGAGTAGTGGATGACACGTCACCTTATGTTGCTGGTCCTTCAAGGCTACTGTACCGATCACTATGTCCACAGGAAGTTTCACTTTTCGTGCGACTCCGCTAGGTTTGATACATAACTGTGGGGCAGACGTTAGCAATATAAGATCAAAACTTATAGGTTCATTTCAATTATTTATTACAATTGCCACACAAATTAATGTCATTTAGTTATTAAAATTGCGACATAAGTTAATTGCAATTAGTTATTACAATTACAACATAAATTAATTGCAATTAGTTATTACAATTACAACATAAATTAATTGCAATTAGTTATTACAATTACAATATAAATTAATTTCAATTAGACATACTATCAAGCCGGATTTACGCATGGGCTAAAAATTATACAGCTTAGACAATGCGAGAGGTCTCACATTACGAGAGGGCTTGACATTACAAGGGGGCCTCACATTACGAGGGGGCCTCACAGTTACGATGGCAGCTCACAATACGTAGGATCTCACATTACGATGGGACCTCACATTACGAGGGGGCCTCACATTATGATGGGAGCTCACAATACGTAGGATCTCACATTACGATGGGACCTCACATTATGATGGGACCTCACATTACGAGAGGGCCTCAAATTACGAGAGGGCCTCACATTACGAGAGGGCCTCGCATTACGATGGGACCTCACATTACGATGGGACCTCTCATTACGATGGGACCTCACATTACGATGGGACCTCACATTACAATGAGACCTCACATTACATTGGGATCTCACATTACGATGGGACCTCACATTACGATGGGACCTCTCATTACGATGGGATCTCACATTACGATGGGACCTCACATTACGAGAGGGCCTCACATTACGATGGGACCTCACATTACGATGGGACCTCTCATTACGATGGGATCTCACATTACGATGGGACCTCACATTACGAGAGGGCCTCACATTACGATGGGACCTCACATTTCGATGGGACCTCACATTACGAGAGGGCCTCACATTACGAGAGGGCCTCTCATTACGATGGGACCTCACATTACGAGAGGGCCTCACATTACGATGGGACCTCACATTACGAGAGGGCCTCTCATTACGATGGGACCTCACATTACGAGAGGGCCTCTCATTACGATGGGACCTCACATTACGATGGGACCTCACATTACGATGGGACCTCACATCTGTTTACATTGTAATGTAATCTATGATAGAGACTTTCAGATGTTAAATGTGTTAACAGGGCGCCTCAAAGTTTCGTTCAAGCTGTCCAGCCCAGGGCTTTCCCAAGTCTAAACCTGACCCTGCATTCTATACATCTGTTGTACTTTCCAGCTAAAGAAGGCATATATGACCGAGATTCAAGACTACCCATGCCCAACAGTCTTTGCAGTTTAGTGTCAGACTCTGCACAGAACCCACATTGTGTCTCGCCACACGTCCCTGTTCTGAATGAGCCGCCTCACCTCGGCAAGGGAGCTGATGCCTGGTGTTGCTGTTTCCCGCATCAGTGTTCCTTTTAGTGTTTCTCTAGGTCGGCCTCAAGTTACCCTGTGATTCCCATTTGAGGACTTAATTTGAGTGGATTCAGAAATTGTTTTGCTGTTACCAAATGGCATTCTGCTTGTTTACGTCTACCATATTTCACCGATAAATCATATATGTATATCAAGGTGATACTTATCCATCTGACTTGCCAATTTTCATCATCATCAAGTAACATGCCTGCTGACGTATGTGATCATGTCTCTCCACAACTTTCAATCTCGACAATTATTTATCATTTCAGTTATTGACCTACTGCCAAGCCATTCTCTTAAGCTGCCTCGTATCTTTTCTCTTTGCTTCCTTCTATCTCTTCGTCCATCAATTTTCATAGTTGTCAAAATATATTCCAGCTGTTCCAATCTCATTGCATGGCCAAAAAAAAAAATGATGTTTTTTTCTTCCTAATATTGGAAATTAGCTCTACTTTTTGCTTTGACCTCTTTCAGAACGTTTTTTTTTTTTTACTCTTCTTAGCTTATGAAAGTATTCACAGAATTCTTCTGTAAAACCACATTTCTACAGACTCCAGTGATTTCCTTGTCTGTTGTCCTATTGTCCATGATTCACATCCACATGTTAAGACTGGCTCTACATAACATTTAAGGACTCTTTTCCTTGTTTCCATTGTAAAAAATGGATTGCATAGTATCGTCCTCATTTTTTGGAAAGCTGCTTTTGCCTGAGTCATTCTGCATCTCACTTCTGTTGTACATCTACCATCTCACCTCTGTTGTTCATCTACTATCTTACCTCTGTTGTACATCTACCATCTCACCTCTGTTGTTCATCTACTATCTTACCTCTGTTGTACATCTACCATCTCACCTCTGTTGTACATCTATCATCTCACCTCTGTTGTACATCTACCATCTCACCTCTGTTGTACATCTACCATCTCACCTCTGTTGTACATCTACCATCTCACCTCTGTTGTTCATCTACCATCTCACCTCTGTTGTACATCTACCATCTACCATCTCACCTCTGTTGTACATCTACCATCTCACCTCTGTTGTACATCTATCATCTCACCTCTGTTGTACATCTACCATCTCACCTCTGTTGTACATCTACCATCTCACCTCTGTTGTTCATCTACTATCTTACCTCTGTTGTACATCTACCATCTCACCTCTGTTGTACATCTATCATCTCACCTCTGTTGTACATCTACCATCTCACCTCTGTTGTACATCTACCATCTCACCTCTGTTGTACATCTACCATCTCACCTCTGTTGTACAAATTAACCACCAGTCAAACAATAACAGCGTTATTTTCCAACATTTATTTGTAAAAAGAAATTAACGACAACAGGTTACTTTCATTTGAGATCTACAAATAATAAAAAAAAAGATAAACAAATAAGATGTTGACAGAGTGCTTGTCTATTATAAAATGCGGCCGTTTTTGGAAGAAATGTTTGTGGAACTCAGTTTGAAACATTTATAGAATAAAATAAAATAAAAATACAATGTGTAGTTACAGTGGAGGAGACATTGTGAAAACCGTTTAATAGTAAATATGTAAATATAGCGACTTAGAAATGTGACACTTTTTAACATTTGGAGCCCTCCGGTTATAAAATTGAGAACCACTGCACCCGCAGTCGTGAGAACATTGCCAGATTTCCTCGCAGTTAACGTCCTTTCTAAACAAGTCATCAACGCTGGTGCCACTGACATAAAGCATAACCACTTCTTGACTTCACACCAACCAAATGCCCGCTGCTAATTTTAATGTGAAATTTTAACTTTGGCCTCTACTTTCAAAATCTGTTTACACGCCTTGACCCACACCAGGACGTTTCCTGCCATTAACTAGAGATGACAAGACATTGTTGTATCACAAAATAGGAACGGAATCATGTTAGTGAGATTGTATTTGTTCAGTTTTGGAACTGTTTATGATTACGCTTCGTCTTCTTCTTCGGTGCTCAGCTTGTGCATGTATACATTGAGACCAGCTTGGGTCACAGCTTGTCCATGTATACATTGAGACCAGCTTGGGTCACAGCTTGTCCATGTATACATTGAGACCAGCTTGGGTCACAGCTTGTCCATGTATACATTGAGACCAGCTTGGGTCACCAACAAGACGGTACGTTTGAGGTCATCACCGGTTTCCCATAGCTTGTCAGGCAAGGCTGTTTCTGTGCGCCATATTTATGTTTTTAAGGTGTTGAGAGTGCAGCAGTCCTGTAGTGTATGCTCTGAGTTTGCCTAGATGCTCCTGTGTTGAGAGTGCTGCAGTCCTGTAGTGTATGCTCTGAGTTTGCCTAGATGCTCCTGTGTTGAGAGTGCAGCAGTCCTGTAGTGTATGCTCTGAGTTTGCCTAGATGCTCCTGTGTTGAGAGTGCTGGAGTCCTGTAGTGTATGCTCTGAGTTTGCCTAGATGCTCCTGTGTTGAGAGTGCTGCAGTCCTGTAGTGTATGATCTGAGTTTGTCTGGGTGCTCCTGTGTTGAGAGTGCAGCAGTCCTGTAGTGTATGCTCTGAGTTTGCCTAGATGCTCCTGTGTTGAGAGTGCAGCAGTCCTGTAGTGTATGATCTGAGTTTGTCTGGGTGCTCCTGTGGTGAGAGTGCTGCAGTCCTGTAGTGTATGATCTGAGTTTGCCTGGGTGCTCCTGTGTTAAGAGTGCTGCAGTCCTGTAGTGTATGATCTGAGTTTGCCTGGGTGCTCCTGTGTTGAGAGTGCAGCAGTCCTGTAGTGTATGATCTGAGTTTGTCTGGGTGCTCCTGTGTTGAGAGTGCTGCAGTCCTGTAGTGTATGATCTGAGTTTGCCTAGATGCTCCTGTGTTGAGAGTGCTGCAGTCCTGTAGTGTATGCTCTGAGTTTGCCTAGATGCTCCTGTGTTGAGAGTGCTGCAGTCCTGTAGTGTATGATCTGAGTTTGCCTAGATGCTCCTGTGTTGAGAGTGCTGCAGTCCTGTAGTGTATGATCTGAGTTTGCCTAGATGCTCCTGTGTTGAGAGTGCTGCAGTCCTGTAGTGTATGCTCTGAGTTTGCCTGGGTGCTCCTGTGTTAAGAGTGCTGCAGTCCTGTAGTGTATGCTCTGAGTTTGCCTAGATGCTCCTGTGTTGAGAGTGCTGCAGTCCTGTAGTGTGTGCTCTGAGTTTGCCTAGATGCTCCTGTGTTGAGAGTGCTGCAGTCCTGTAGTGTATGCTCTGAGTTTGTCCGGATGCTCCTGTGTTGAGAGTGCTGCAGTCCGGTAGTGTATGCTCTAAGTTTGTCTGGATGCTCCGCGGTAACATGTTGCAAAAACACTGAGTCAAGCTCTGAGGCCACAATGAACTGGTGTGAGTTTGAATATCTTGGTCTGCTCAGTTTGTTTAGTCTGTCATGTTCTGGCTCATATTTTCCATGCAACTCCCCCCCCCCTGTTTTCCTAGCTTGCTCCCAGATTATTTGAGGCTCTGGGCTTGTTTGCATTGTTGAAGGCTTCCACCTACTTTAGCGAGTTCATCTGCTGTTTCATTTCCAGGGATGCCACAATCTGCTGGTATCCACTTCAGGATTAGTTCTGTCTTTTCTGAAGATGTTCCTTATTTCTTGAATATAACTAGGGACCTCTTGTGTGTTGAGAGTTTGATTGGCTGTGTGGAGTCTCTGCCCTCAAGTTTGTATGACTGTGTGGAGTCTCTGCCCTCAAAGTTTGTGCACCATTCTGCAGGTAAAAGAGAGTATTTTTCTGTTTTTCCACTTTGATAGGTTATACAGATGCGGTTGCGTTTGATTATTTGGGTATTCACGTAACAGCCTTTGGGGCTGTGCCCTTTAGTTCAATGAAGAAGAGTGTTAACATTGTTTATGTTGAGAGGCAGTCTAAAGATGGTCTGTCTATCCAAATGCAAAACTAAAGGAAAAAAAAAAGAACTGTTGAGATGTCAGACACAAGTTAACAACATGCACAAGTTAACAACATGCACAAGTTAACAACATGCACAAGTTAACAACATGCACAAGTTAACAACATGCACAAGTTAACAACATGCACTGCGTTAAGATACTATAACCACAGGCATGGTCTGGTAAGCTTATTCGACATCAGTATCTGCTGTAGCCGGACGTGTCGGGCCAAAAGGCACAGATATCATAAACCACAACACATTACATCTGCGTCCACTTAACGCCTTTCCAAACGTGTACGCTATAGAAGAATAGTCCCTACCGGGTGAAAGCAGAAGAAGTAGATTCCCCACCAGTAATCGTTCACTTACAGCGCCGGACCGCTGCCGTTATTTTTAATTTCTTATTTTAATATACAAGCACTGTTATCAGGTGCCACGCTTACAGGCCACCATGGTCTCCTCCAAATTTCCTGTATAACTGTTGTTTTTTCTTTCTCATCATCATCATCTTTTACATTGATAAATAATCCCCCCCCCCCCCGTTATGAGCTGATTAAGAACTTCTTTGTTTGTCATCTTTTCCCTTCACCAAATTCTCCACCTAATTTTCCATCCAATTCTCCACACAATTCTTTAAACAATTCTCCATCAAATTCTTCATCCACTTTTCCACCCAATTCTTCATCCACTTTCTCATAAATTCTTCACACAATTCTCCACACAATTCTCCACACAATTCTCCAAACAATTCTCCACCCAATTCTTCACCCAAATCTCCATCCAATTCTCCACCCATTTCTCCATCCAATTCTCCGCACAATTCTCCACCCAATTCTCCACACAATTCTTCACCCACTTCTCCATCCAATTCTCCACCCAATTCTCCACCCAATTCTCCATCCAATTCTCCACCCAATTCTCCACACAATTCTTCACCCACTTCTCCATCCAATTCTCCATCCAATTCTCCACACAATTCTCCATCCAATTCTCCATCCAATCCTCCACCAATTCTCCACCCAATTCTCCACCCAATTCTCCATACAATTCTCCACCCAATTCTCCACCCAATTCTCCACCCAATTCTCCACCCAATTCTCCACCCAATTCTCCACCCAATTCTCCACCCAATTCTCCACACAATTCTCCATCCAATTCTCCACCCAATTCTCCATCCAATTCTCCACACAATTCTCCACCCAATTCTCCACCCAATTCTCCACCCAATCCTCCACCAATTCTCCACCCAATTCTCCACCCAATCCTCCACCAATTCTCCACCCAATTCTCCACCCAATCCTCCACCAATTCTCCACCCAATTCTCCACCCAATCCTCCACCAATTCTCCACCCAATTCTCCACCCAATCCTCCACCAATTCTCCACCCAATTCTCCACCCAATCCTCCACCAATTCTCCACCAATTCTCCATCCAATTCTCCACCCAATTCTCCACCCAATTCTCCACCCAATTCTCCATCCAATTCTCCACCCAATTCTCCACCCAATCCTCCACCAATTCTCCACCCAATCCTCCACCAATTCTCCACTCAATTCTCCATCCAATTCTCCACCCAATCCTCCACCAATTCTCCACCCAATTCTCCTCCTATTACTAATAATACCTGTAACAACATTGTATTATTTATATTACACTTGTCTTCCTTTTTTCTTTACTCACTTGAGAGATTTTTTTCAATAATGTTAGCAGGATGAGTTGTTTACAATAATTCTCTTTTCTTCCCTGACGTGTTTGTTCAAATGACTTTCCTGTTTAGTCTTTGATGTTATCAATTCATTTCCTCCTTTGTTTTGGTCTTCCTATTTCGCTTCTCACAGTTTCCTGTAAACCTGCCTTTGAGCGGTCTATAAATCTTGTAACATGTCCGTACTAACAAATCGGTTTTTTTCTTTACACAAAAGGCTGGGAATTTCCTTCATTATAATTACAAGTAACAACGTGCTATTTTTGACTGCTAATTTACAGTGCTAATACTTCCGCCTTCTGTCTTCCAACGCAACCCCTTGAAATATGTGTGTTCACGTTGCTAAGGACGCTGACACGTGATTGGTTGTTCAGGCAGACATCTTCCACATGTCCCAGAAAACTCATCAAGTGCCAGGTTTTTCTGAAACTGCATGCTCATTATGTTCTATACTCGCATCTTTATGTAGGCCAACGTGTTTTACTGCCAAAGCTCACTTAAAAATGGAGTGAAACTCACGAAGTTACAAAGAAACAGGGGGCTCATTAATTCTGATGTGATAACGACAAGAATTTCCTTTTCCGGTCACATGTTGTGACTGGTTGAGTGCACCTAAGATGCCAATGTATTCTTTGCTAATTAATTTACGATTTTTTTTTCTAAAATTTGGTTGTACTAGAAGTTTTGCCTCGTCCCAGGATAACCCAATAAGATGGTGCCATAAACAAGGGGAAATGCTACTGGCAGTAACGGCAAGGGTCTGACAGGAAGTCCCGGCTTCTCATGTCCATTTACGCTTGGTCTTTCATTGGTCCTTACTTCTTTAAGTTCGCCCCTTGGGCCATGTATTTTAGGTATATTACTTTACTCTTATCTTTTTCATTGCTTCCTCCAATCCTCTCTCCCTTCCTACCTTCCTTCTCGTTCTCTTTTTTTTCCACTTCCTCATCCTCCACTTCCTCTTCTTCTTATGCTTCTTCTTCTCATTCTCTTTCCTTTTCGTGTCCGTTACTTTCGTTTTAAAAATCCTTCTTCCCCGACATCCTCTTTCATCTTTTTATTAATTTTTCTCTTCTTTTCCTGCTCCTCCTTCATCTTTTTTCTTCTTTTCTTCCTCTTCATTTTTCTTCTTCATGTAACCTCTATAATAATCTGGACCGGCAAGAACCACCAATCTAAACGTGCTCTTGAGATCTTTTCTTCTTCCTCATAGTTTCTAGTCATGGACTGCATTTTAATAGACAAGCTTTCTTTCTCTGGTTCCTCATATTTTGTACTTCATGATTGTATTTGGCATAACTTAGCCCTAAACAATATTAGACAAACTCACTTAACTCACCTCTATACAACACTGACAAACTCACATAACTCACCTCTATACAACACTGACAAACTCACATAACTCACCTCTATACAATACGGGACAAACTCACATAACTTACCTCTATACAACACTGACAAACTCACATAACTCACCTCTATACAATACGGGACAAACTAACTTAACTCACCTCTATACAATACTGACAAACTCACATATCTCACCTCTATACAATACGGGACAAACTCACATAACTTACCTCTATACAACACTGACAAACTCACATAACTCACCTCTATACAACACTGACAAACTCACATAACTCACCTCTATACAATACTGACAAACTCACATAACTCACCTCCACACAACACTGAGTGACATCACATAACTCACCTCTATACAACACTGACAAACTCACATAACTCACCTCTATACAATACGGGACAAACTCACTTAACTCACCTCTATACAACACTGACAAATTCACATAACTCACCTCCACACAACACTGAGTGACATCACATATCTCCCATCTATACAACACTGACAAACTCACATAACTCACCTCTATACAATACTGGACATCAATAATCTTGCAGCCTCTGAGATGAGATGGAGGGACAGTCGGGACACTAAGAAGCTCTCTGTTCCAGGTCTGCTTGCCCCGCGGGGCGATACGACCTTTGTGTACAGTCACCAAGGTCGTCGACTCGGAGAACCGGCCTCGATATGAGTAATAGGTTACGTTCTGTGGACAGAGAGAGCCAATTCTGAGACAGCTTTAAAGTGTCTGATTTGTGTTTTTAAACTAGAGCCGTGCCTTATGTCATTGTGTATGAGTTTTACTTTTATTTTTGGAAGGCAATTGCTGTCTAATATAACCTGGAAGAGGAGCCGCGATAGCTCAGTGGTTAGTGAACCGGACTACAAAGGACAAGAGGTAGGGTTCGATCCCAACCGACGGCTTCCGGTTCACTCAGCCTTTAATGGGTACCGGAATTTTTTTCTGGGAAAGTAAAGCGGCACGGGCGTAATACCGACCACATTACCCCAGAAATCATGTGCCGAAGGTCTGTAAAATTTATGGTCAATAACACCATATTCCCTCTACGCCACTTGGCGTGACGGGGGCACTTTACTTTACATTTTTTATAACCTGGAAAACGTAATCTTAGGTTGAACAGGTCGTGTCTCGCCAAGAAGTAGACACAGCCAACAAGACAACAACAAACGCCATTGTCTACCATCTTCCTACATGTCTCTCTGACCTAGATATGTTTAAACAAACACCGATTATATAGGACTTCCGGTAAAGATGGCAGCCAATGTCGCAGGACTTTTTAAGAGAGCAGCAACACAAACATAGTTTTTGTGGTGTTTTGATTGGTTTCTTTGTGTGTTGATTGGTTTCTTTGTGTGTTGATTGGTTTCTTTGTGTTTTGATTGGTTTCTTTGTGTGTTGATTGGTTTCTTTGTGTGTTGATTGGTTTCTTTGTGTTTTGATTGGTTTCTTTGTATTTTGATTGGTTTCTTTGTGTTTTGATTGGTTTCTTTGTGTTTTGATTGGTTTCTTTGTATTTTGATTGGTTTCTTTGTGTTTTGATTGGTTTCTTTGTATTTTGATTGGTTTCTTTGTGTTTTGATTGGTTTCTTTGTGTTTTGATTGGTTTCTTTGTATTTTGATTGGTTCCTTTGTGTTTTGATTGTTTTTTGTGTGTTTTTTTCCCGATTTATTCAAGTTAATTGGTGTTTGAAGTAACTGTGGGCACTCTCTTTTCGGTGATGTCGTTTCAAATTATCGCCCACACAGCCGACTTGGCTCTCACTGGAGTTCGACCTTGCTAACGGCAGCCAACCGACAATGCAAAATCAAAATGGCTGAATGTCGTCCTGTTTTTGCAAAGACTAATGTAGTCACTTTAACCGTTTCGGCTACTTTGTTTTTTGTGTGTTTTAAATGTGTGTTTTAAATGTGTGTTTAAAATATGTGTTTTAAATGTGTGTTTTAAATGTGTGTTTTAAATGTGTGTTTTCGGGGAAATGGAGTAAGGAAGTGACTGTGTACTCTCTATTCGACGGAAGTCGCTTGGAATCGTCGCCTATTCCCCGAGATTAGGGCTGCACGGTAGTCGACCATGGCGGCACAATTTACCACCGTGTTTTGGCGGGAGCAATGAACATGAGTATAGTGGATATGGGAAATTCCCAACAGCAGTAATACTAATTTTATAAATAGAACAGAACAGCCTATATAGAAATCCTGCGGACTGAGAGGGTTTTCCCGGAAACACCCACAGCTTGTAATGTCTTCAGCCATGCGAACTATAGACGACTGACGTCATTGTGCTCACAACTGCCCATGCTCGCATTGCTTAAAACGTCACAAAATTTGGGTGTTCCCTTTCGGCCCACAGGCTTTCTATATAGTCGATATGGTCTATGTCACCCACCTCTTTATTTATTGTTTTAACTGAACATATCTCGAAGATATATCTCTCTTTGTCATTTGCTTTTCTATTATATCTCTTTGATTGCATTTCATCTGTGATGAGTTTTCCTATTCTTCTTCTACTCCTCCATCTTTTAAGCTATGATAGGACATGATTGAGGTGAGATAGTAATGAGAGAGAAAGGGAAGTGATGAGAGAAAGGGAAGTGATGAGAGAAAGGGAAGTGATGAGAGAAAGGGAAGTGATAAGAGAAAGGGAAGTGATGAGAGAAAGGGAAGTGATGAGAGAAAGGGAAGTGATAAGAGAAAGGGAAGTGATGAGAGAAAGGGAAGTGATGAGAGAAAGGGAAGTGATAAGAGAAAGGGAAGTGATGAGAGAAAGGGAAGTGATGAGAGAAAGGGAAGTGATGAGAGAAAGGGAAGTGATAAGAGAAAGGGAAGTGATGAGAGAAAGGGAAGTGATGAGAGAAAGGGAAGTGATGAGAGAAAGGGAAGTGATAAGAGAAAGGGAGACATCAAATAAGAAACGAGTAATTAGTGAAGATGAGGAAGTATGAAAAACGAAAGGAAAAAACAACAACAGAAAATGAATGACAGAATGGGGTCGATACAAGAGAGAGATGAGAGTGAGGTATACATTGGGTTATAGAGAGTGTGTGAGTGAAAGATAACTGAACACAGTGCGTTTAATAGAACACTGTAAACGTAACGGCGCGCCATTTTTACAGAACGCAACGCGGTCAACAGCATAAACGTACACCTTATTGGGGTTGAAGATATATGGGAGTCATTCCGTTATAAAGTCAGATTCAATGACTCAAAGATAGAGAGAGTGTGTATGTGTGGGAAAGTGAAGTAGGAGAAAGATGAGAGAAGTGAAGCATTTTCTTTAAAAGAGACGGTATTAAGAGCTTCTTGATTCATGACAGCATTTTCGTCACCTGAAAAAAGAGACTTATCACTTATGGGGCTACCACAAGTACATTATTTGCCACCCTGCCAGTTCAATTAACAAATGACAAGAAAAGAGTAAATCGTGTTGGTGTTTAGAAATGCTGTAGCTAGCTGTTTAGAAATGCTGTAGCTAGCTGTTTAGAAATGCTGTAGCTAGCTGTTTAGAAATGCTGTAGCTAGCTGTTTAGAAATGCTGTAGCTAGCTGTTTAGAAATGCTGTAGCGAGCTGTTTAGAAATGCTGTAGCTAGCTGTTTAGAAATGCTGTAGCTAGCTGTTTAGAAATGCTGTAGCTAGCTGTTTAGAAATGCTGTAGCGAGCTGTTTAGAAATGCTGTAGCGAGCTGTTATCAATTATTGATACTGACACCAAAAACATGTGAAGTTGGTGAAAGATGGGCCTTGACTTTCATGATATCTACCGGATACATGTCACACGTGCAGGTGTGTGTTACCACAGAGGTCATTTAATTTCTTGGTTTTGACGATTGTGTGTACATTCACTTGTAGAAAATGACAGGTGGGGTTTCCAGGAAATAGATGTTGGTTTGAGAATATACCGGGTAAGGAAAGAGTGGAGATGTTGGTTTGAGAATATACCGGGTAAGGAAAGAGTGGAGATGTTGGTTGGACAATATACCGGGTAAGGAAAGCGTGGAGATGTTGGTTTGAGAATATACCGGGTAAGGAAGGAGTGGAGATGTTGGTTTGGACGGTTGAGTGGAGATGTGGAAGGAGTGGAATACATGTCTATGTCACTCGATGTAACATTGACTAAGCACTGGTCTGTGACAAACAATAGCACTGGTGTGTCCGAAATGAGACCAATTCTGCGACAAAAGTGACATACATTTTTAAAGATAAATGTGACAACGCTAAATTGTTAAATAGAACAAAGCTTGGTACCCTTGCTAAAAATGGCGGGCATTGTGCTAGATGGTGGACAGGAGGCAAACAATCTGGTATGCACTGACGTCATATTGCAGGATGCTGACGCAATCTGTTATGATGAGATTGGAATTTATAAACAGAGAACGATGAGAGACAGTAGCAGGTCGTTGATCCATGACAGATTGCTTCCTTAATAAGGAAGGCAGGTGGATATGACAGGCAGGTAGATAGATTGACAGGTAGATAGACAGGTAAAAGTGCAGACGCTGAAGGCAGTTACGCTGGACTGACAGACGGACGAACTGACGGAGGTGGACAAATGGACAGATGGACAAAGAGGTGGGCGTGCGAACTGACGGGCGGACGGACAGACAGACAGACAGACACAGGCAGGCAGGCAGGGATATAGATTAGATAGACAGACAGACAGGCAGAGACGCAGACAGGCAAACAGACAGACAGAGAGAAAGACAGACAGAGATAGAGACAGACAGACAGACAGGTAGATTAGATTAGACAGACAGACAGACAGCCTGACAGACAGACAGACAGACAGGTAGATTAGATTAGACAGACAGACAGAGAGACAGACAGACAGGTAGATTAGACAGACAGACAGATAGATAGTCTAAATAGCTCGTTGGTCGCACACAACAAACATATCTTTGCAGGCTACCACATTTACTTGTAGTCTACTAGCTTCAGTAAAGCCGTCATTTTTATTTAAATTTTTCATTTTCCACTTTCAAAAACCCAAACCACTTTCCACCAACGCCTCCCTCTGTGTAGCGACCAAACAGGAATTTGCCACCATTATTTGAATATCAACTCGCTGTTATAAGAGAAATGGAAATTATTTCTGTATTCTTCAAAGTTGAAATATGTCTCCGTGCAACCGATTTCTCCCATTTGTGGTGCAGATGCATAGGAGAGATATCGGCTTGACCTGGCGACGGTCGGTGGATTGAAGTGATGATTGTTTCATGATTGTCTTTCATGATTGTCTTTCCTGGACACGCTTAACTCCATCTTCTGCATCGCTTCAAGTTTGTCAGCAACTGTGTGGGTATTCAAATGTTGGCAAGATTGATTGCTTTCTGATTGTCTTAGTTCGTTCAGTGAGGTTATTTCTTGTGTGAGTGAGGCAGGGAGTATAGGAGGGAGTGTTGGAGGGAGGGAGAATGAGAATATGACACTGTGTAGGGATGTGGGATATGGGCCATTTGAGGGAGCGGGAAAATGTAACGAGTTGGGAAATGCGATAGGGACTGATACTGGAAGCTAAAAGTAGATAAAGTTGGTGTGTGACAGGGCGAAGATGTTGTAACAGGGAGAAGATGTTGTAACAGGGCGAAGATGTTGTAACACGGCGAAGATGTTGTAACAGGGCGAAGATGTTGTAACACGGCGAAGATGTTGTAACAGGGCGAAGATGTTGTAACAGGGAGAAGATGTTGTAACAGGGAGAAGATGTTGTAACAGGGAGAAGATGTTGTAACAGGGCGAAGATGTTGTAACACGGCGAAGATGTTGTAACACGGCGAAGATGTTGTGAGAGGGCGAAGATGTTGTAACAGGGCGAAGATGTTGTAACAGGGCGAAGATGTTGTAACAGGGCGAAGATGTTGTAACACGGCGAAGATGTTGTAACACGGCGAAGATGTTGTAACAGGGCGAAGATGTTGTAACAGGGCGAAGATGTTGTAACACGGCGAAGATGTTGTAACAGGGCGAAGATGTTGTAACAGGGAGAAGATGTTGTAACAGGGAGAAGATGTTGTAACAGGGAGAAGATGTTGTAACAGGGCGAAGATGTTGTAACAGGGAGAAGATGTTGTAACAGGGAGAAGATGTTGTAACAGGGCGAAGATGTTGTAACAGGGAGAAGATGTTGTAACAGGGCGAAGATGTTGTAACAGGGCGAAGATGTTGTAACAGGGCGAAGATGTTGTAACACGGCGAAGATGTTGTAACAGGGCGAAGATGTTGTAACAGGGCGAAGATGTTGTAACAGGGAGAAGATGTTGTAACAGGGAGAAGATGCTGTAACACGGCGAAGATGTTGTAACACGGCGAAGATGATGTAACAGGGCGAAGATGTAACAGGGCGAAGATGTTGTAACAGGGCGAAGATGTTGTAACACGGCGAAGATGTTGTAACAGGGCGAAGATGTTGTAACAGGGAGAAGATGTTGTAACAGGGAGAAGATGCTGTAACACGGCGAAGATGTTGTAACAGGGCGAAGATGTTGTAACAGGGAGAAGATGTTGTAACAGGGCGAAGATGTTGTAACAGGGCGAAGATGCTGTAACACGGCGAAGATGTAACAGGGCGAAGATGTTGTAACATGGCGAAGATGTTGTAACAGGGCGAAGATGCTGTAACAGGGCGAAGATGTTGTAACAGGGCGAAGATGTCGTAATATGGCGAAGATGTTGTAACAGGGCGAAGATGTTGTGACAGGGCGAAGATGTTGTAACATGGTGAAGATGTTGTAACAGGGCAAAGATGTTGTAACAGGGCGAAGACGTTGTAACACGGCGAAGATGTTGTAACAGGGCGAAGATGTTTTAAGAGAGCGAAGGTGTGACTCTACGAAGATGTTGTAACAGGGCGAAGATGTTGTGACAGGGCGAAGATGTTGTAACACAGCGACGATGTTGTGACAGGGCGAAGATGTTGTAGAGGGCGAAGATATTGTAACAGGGCGAATATGTTGTAACAGGGTGAAGATGTTGTAACAGGGCGGAGATGTTGTAACAGGACGAAGATGTTGTAACAGGACGAAGATGTTGTAACAGGGCGGAGATGTTGTAACAGGGCGGAGATGTTGTAACAGGGCGGAGATGTTGTAACAGGGAGGAGATGTTGTGAGAGGGCGAAGTTGTTGTAACAGGGCGGAGATGTTGTAACAGGGCGGAGATGTTGTAACAGGGAGGAGATGTTGTGAGAGGGCGAAGTTGTTGTAACAGGGCGGAGATGTTGTAACAGGGCGGAGATGTTGTAACAGGGCGGAGATGTTGTAACAGGGGAGAGATGTTGTAACAGGGCGGAGATGTTGTAACAGGGCGGAGATGTTGTAACAGGACGAAGATGTTGTAACAGGGCGGAGATGTTGTAACAGGGCGGAGATGTTGTAACAGGGCGGAGATGTTGTAACAGGGCGGAGATGTTGTGAGAGGGCGAAGTTGTTGTAACAGGGCGGAGATGTTGTAACAGGGCGGAGATGTTGTAACAGGGCGGAGATGTTGTAACAGGGCGGAGATGTTGTGAGAGGGCGAAGTTGTTGTAACAGGGCGAAGATGTTGTAACAGGCATAGATGAGCAGGGACTTAGCAAGAAGGAGAGAATTTATTTCTGCTCTAAAAAGACATTTCGGCCATCTTACTAAAACAAAACAAGAAGAAGAAACAAATACATTTCAGTGAAGGCAACAACTGCGAGGGTGGGAGAACACCGTCTCCATCGCCGCAAAACAACAACACAAATTATTAAATTTTCAATTAAAAAAAAAAAAACAATCATAACTACATGACTTGGACCTGTCATTAAGTCATACCCTCACTTCCATCAAAATAAATTAGCAGATTTTCATTAAAAAAATTGACAGTGTAATATACGTGAGCACTCACTCGTGAACCTGTTTCTCCTTTATGTCGTCCCAATCTCACCCAGGAGGCGTAAACGAGTAGTAAAACTTAACCGAGTGATCGTTAACCCGGAAATGATCTAGTAGTAAATCTTTACAGAGTGATTGTTAATCCGGAAAGGATCTATTTATGCCCTCATTAACCTGAATGAGCCAGACTGTCTGTATGCACCTCCATCGAGTGATGTATTTATAGTTTGTTTTTATGTTCTTGCCATTGACTGAGATAAAAAGAGAGAAAGAGAAAGAAGAGATAGAAAAGGCAAGAGGAGAGTTGGGAAGAGAGAAGAAGGAGAGCAGGGTATAAGATAGAGAGAGCATGGTAATACAGAGGAAGTGGTAAAACGAGAGAGAGGGGGAGGGGGTGGACAGAAGGGAGAAATAGAGCTGTGAGAGAATGCAGAAAAAAAGGCATAGAGAACAACGAGAGTGCGCAGAGAAACAAACAGATCAGGGAGAGTATGGAGAGAGATAGAAGCAAGGAGAGAGATTCAAGAAAAACAGGGAATATAGAAAACTGGGAGAAAGAGATATGGGTGTCCCAATGGTCCAGCATTAAAAGAACAAATCTACAACTTCTCCCATTAGTCCAGCATTAAAAGAAACAAAATCTAGAATTTCTCCAATTAGACCAGCATTAAAAGAAACAAATCTACAACTTCTCCCATTATTCCAGCATTAAAAGAAACAAATCTACAACTTCTCCCATTAGTGCAGCATTAGAAGAAAGAGATCTAGAACTTCTCCCATTAGACCAGCATTAAAAGAAACAAATCTACAACTTCTCCCATTATTCCAGCATTAAAAGAAACAGATCTAGAACTTCTCCCATGGTCCAGATTTAAAAGAAACAGATCTAGAACTTCTCCCATGGTCCAGATTTAAAAGAAACAGATCTAGAACTTCTCCCATGGTCCAGATTTAAAAGAAACAGATCTAGAACTTCTCCCATTAGTCCAGCATTAAAAGAAACAGATCTAGAACTTCTCCTATTGGTCCAGATTTAAAAGAAACAGATCTAGAACTTCTCCTATTGGTCCAGATTTAAAGAAACAGATCTAGAACTTCTCCCATGGTCCAGATTTAAAGAAACAGATCTAGAACTTCTCCCATTAGTCCAGCATTAAAAGAAACAGATCTAGAACTTCTCCTATTGGTCCAGATTTAAAGAAACAGATCTAGAACTTCTCCCATGGTCCAGATTTAAAAGAAACAGATCTAGAACTTCTCCCATGGTCCAGATTTAAAAGAAACAGATCTAGAACTTCTCCCATTGATCCAGATTTAAAGAAACAGATCTAGAACTTCTCCTATTGGTCCAGATTTAAAGAAACAGATCTAGAACTTCTCCCATTGATCCAGATTTAAAGAAACAGATCTAGAACTTCTCCTATTGGTCCAGATTTAAAAGAAACAGATCTAGAACTTCTCCCATTGGTCCAGATTTAAAAGAAACAGATGTAGTAAATGTCCCAGTGAGCTGACAGCAAGGACGTGGCTCTCACATCTAAATGTTGAGATGTTTCAACTTGACTACAGTAAGACATTATATATTAGGAACACCATTGATATGTTCAACGTAATACACATAATTAATATCTGTATGTCAAATGCCTTGACCATTAGTGCGCTCTTGAGCATAATGTGTGACTAATTTGATCACAGTATTTCACTTGAGCACTAAAGAGAACACCGAGGCGAGAAGCAACAGCTGCAAGCATCAGGTTCCTCCACGGGGACTGGGTGGTCTAGGGCTAAAAGGTCGACCTATAGACAAGAAGGTCCTGGGTTCGATTCCCACCACAAGCGGTGGACATTTTTTCTATAAATCGAACCCGTTGTCTCTTCCTGGTTTTATCCTCCCCCAGGCTCTGGGTAGTGAGATCCGATGTCTATCCCTCTCTGGGTAGTGAGATCCGATGTCTATCCCTCTCTGGGTAGTAAGATCCGATGTCTATCCCTCTCTGGGTAGTAAGATCCGATGTCTATCCCTCTCTGGGTAGTAAGATCCGATGTCTATCCCTCTCTGGGTAGTAAGATCCGATGTCTATCCCTCTCTGGGTAGTAAGATCCGATGTCTATCCCTCTCTGGGTAGTAAGATCCGATGCCTATCCCTCTCTGGGTAGTAAGATCCGATGTCTATCCCTCTCTGGGTAGTAAGATCCGATGTCTATCCCTCTCTGGGTAGTAAGATCCGATGTCTATCCCTCTCTGGGTAGTGAGATCCGATGTCTATCCCTCTCTGGGTAGTGAGATCCGATGTCTATCCCTCTCTGGGTAGTAAGATCCGATGTCTATCCCTCTCTGGGTAGTAAGATCCGATGTCTATCCCTCTCTGGGTAGTAAGATCCGATGTCTATCCCTCTCTGGGTAGTAAGATCCGATGTCTATCCCTCTCTGGGTAGTAAGATCCGATGTCTATCCCTCTCTGGGTAGTAAGATCCGATGTCTATCCCTCTCTGGGTAGTAAGATCCGATGTCTATCCCTCTCTGGGTAGTAAGATCCGATGTCTATCCCTCTCTGGGTAGTAAGATCCGATGTCTATCCCTCTCTGGGTAGTAAGATCCGATGTCTATCCCTCTCTGGGTAGTAAGATCCGATGTCTATCCCTCTCTGGGTAGTGAGATCCGATGTCTATCCCTCTCTGGGTAGTGAGATCCGATGTCTATCCCTCTCTGAGTAGTGAGATCCGATGTCTATCCCTCTCTGGGTAGTAAGATCCGATGTCTATCCCTCTCTGGGTAGTGGGATCCGATGTCTATCCCTCTCTGGGTAGTGAGATCAGATGTCTAGCCCTCTCTGGGTAGTGAGATCAGATGTCTAGCCATCTCTGGGTAGTGAGATCCGATGTCTAGCCCACTCTGGGTAATGAGATCAGATGTCTAGCCTTCTCTGGGTAGTGAGATCTGATGTCTGGCCCTCTCTTGGTGATGAGATCCGATGTCTAGTCCTCCCTGGGTAGTGAGATCCGATGTTTAGTCCTCTCTGGGTCGTGAGATCCGATGTCTAGTCCTCTCTGGGTAGTGAGATCCGATGTCTAGTCTTCTCTGGGTAGTGAGATCTGATGTCTAGTCCTCTCTCGGGAGTGAGATCCGATGTCTAACCCTCTCTGTGTAGTGGCATCCGATGTCTAGCCCTCTCTGGGTAGTGAGATCCGATGTCTAGTCCTCTCTGGGTGGTGAGATCTGATGTCTAGCCCTCTCTGGGTGGTGAGATCTGATGTCTAGTCCTCTCTGGGTAGTGAGATCCGAAATGTAGCCCTCTCTGGGTAGTGAGATCCGATGTCTAGTCCTCTCTGGGTAGTGAGATCTGATGTCTAGCCCTCCCTGGGTGGTGAGATCCGATGTCTAGTCCTCTCTGTGTTGTGAGATCCGAAATGTAGCCCCTCTGGGTCGTGAGATCTGATGTCTAGCCCTCTCTGGGTAGTGAGATCTGATGTCTAGTCCTCTCTGGGTCGTGAGATCCGATGTCTAGCCCTCTCTGTGTGGTGAGATCCGATGTCCAGTCCTCTCTGGGTGGTGAGATCCGATGTCTAGCTCTCTCTGTGTGGTGAGATCCGATGTCCAGTCCTCTCTGGGTGGTGAGATCCGATGTCTAGCTCTCTCTGTGTGGTGAGATCCGATGTCCAGTCCTCTCTGGGTCGTGAGATCCGATGTCTAGCCCTCTCTGTGTGGTGAGATCCGATGTCCAGTCCTCTCTGGGTGGTGAGATCCGATGTCTAGCTCTCTCAGAAAACGGCGAAATACAGAAGGTCCCGTGTGCACACGCGCATGTTAAAGAACCCATGGCATTTTAAAGTGGGGAAAAAGCAGTGCAAAAAAATGGCCGCTTTCTAAGGCAAAATTGTTAAGTAAATCTACCCATCCATCTGAAGCCGGAAGTGTTGAATCGAAGGTGGCAGGTATCGCGACTATGGCGTAAACGAGCGACACGATGCATCCACGTCCACTAACAGAAGAACATGAAGAAGGAGCTTCCTTCCGAAATTGAGCAACTCTCTCAGGACAGGGACGTACGGCGAAATACAATGCGGGTACTGTGCAAGGTCTGATACTTAATAGCAATGATCGTCGAACACAAAGAGTCTAGAATTTCTGTTCAATGTGCCGTCTTCGGCTCCAAAGGGCAACGGATTGATAGATTTCACTTGAATAATTATTTCTCTTTTTTTCCTTAATCAATAGATTTCACTTGAATAATTATTTCTCTTTTTTTCCATAATCAATAGATTTCACTTGAATAATTATTTCTCTTTTTTTCCATAATCAATAGATTTCACTTGAATAATTATTTCTCTTTTTTTCCATAATCAATAGATTTCACTTGAATAATTATTTCTCTTTTTTTCCATAATCAATAGATTTCACTTGAATAATTATTCTCTTTTTTTCCATAATCAATAGATTTCACTTGAATAATTATTTCTCTTTTTTTCCATAATCAATAGATTTCACTTGAATAATTATTTCTCTTTTTTCCCTTAATCAATAGATTTCACTGGAACAATTAATTCTTCTTTTCTTGCCCGCGATAGACACCTGCTTGAATACTCTTTCTAACTCAATCAAACAGACAAGAGACAACAGACATAAAACTGAAATACACCGGTCATACATTTTTGAAACAAAAATTAAATAAAAAACATGGCCGTACCTGTATAAGGGAGACTTGAGTGGAGGCGATGCGCCGGGCGCTCAGATTTTTTATTTCAGCGTAGACCGGAATTGCTTCCTTGATAGTGTAGCCCTTCCGGTCCAGTCTCAACATGGCGGTTACCGTACCGGCTATACAACACCAGGAGCCTACAGCCTCAAATGTATCGTTCTCCACTGGCAGCTGTAGTGTCCAATGATACATAAACATGAAGAATATTAGATATTCGGCATAGTAGCGGAGTACATCATTTTATTCTTCTTCTTTTCAACTCCCTGTGGAGGATAGGTCTTCAACAAACACTTTTTAACTCCATGTGGAGCATAGGTCTTCAACAAACACTTTTTAACTCCACGTGGAGCATAGGTCTTCAACAAACACTTTTTAACTCCATGTGGAGCATAGATCTTCAACAAACACTTTTTAACTCCATGTGGAGCATAGGTCTTCAACAAACACTTTTTAACTCCCTGTGGAACATAGGTCTTCAACAAACACTTTTTAACTCCATCTGGAGCATAGGTCTTCAACAAACACTTTTTAACTCCCTGTGGAACATAGGTCTTCAACAAACACTTTTTAACTCCATCTGGAGCATAGGTCTTCAACAAACACTTTTTAACTCCATCTGGAGCATAGGTCTTCAACAAACACTTTTTAACTCCATCTGGAGCATAGGTCTTCAACAAACACTTTTTAACTCCATCTGGAGCATAGGTCTTCAACAAACACTTTCCAAGCCATTCTGTTTCTTGCCATTCTTTTAAGATCATTCCACGTCTTCCCCATCATCTTCATCTTTGTTTCCATCTGTCTTCTCCAAGAATATTTTGGCCTTCCTCTTTGTCTTTTTTCTTAGGGACTCCAAAGAAGAGTCTGTTGTGTAATACTCTCAATTGGCTTCCGTAATGTGTGTCCTATCCAGCGCCATCGTCTTCGCCGTATCTCTTTATCCACTGGTATTTGACTGGTATTTTTCTATAATTCTATGTTAGTGATTTTGTCCTGCCATTTCCATCCTTTCATTCTGCGCAAGCATCCATTAATGAAGGTCTGTATCTTCGCGATTGTCTCTTGTGTTGTTGGAGGACACATGACATGAGGTCATTTCTCGCGTAAAACTGTTACTGGGTAAAATGAAAGGATAAATGTTGGACGACATCGTGTCATGAGAGGAAGCTTTCATATAGAAGGAATTGATCCCCCGTCATGTCACGTGGCCTATAAAGAATATGGTGTCAGTATCATTTATAGAACTTCAGCGCATTATTTTGGGGGTAATGTGGTCAGTATTATCCCCGTGCCGTTTTCTGTTTATCTTTTGTTCTTTCGAGCCGAGGACAGCACACAGGGCAGACATTCTAGACTCTGGTGTCTATGATCTTTCAACTGTCAGACTTTGCAAAGGGCCAGCACTGTGTCTTGCCACATGAATCTGTTCTGGACGAGTTGCTCAATCTCGGAGAGGGAACTGATGCCTGCTGTTGTTGCCTCTCGTTGTAATGTTCTTTTTAGTGTTTCTCTATGTCGGTCTTTTATTCACATACCCCCTAGTTTCCATTTGAGGCCTGCTTTGAGATTATTTTGTTCTATTCTCAACACATGGCCAACATCAAATCACCTTCTTTTCTAGATTATAGTTGACACTTTTGGATGCTCTGGCATTTCTCTTATTTCCTTTTACCTTCCAGGGAAAACACAAATCTGGTACCCATTTATGGGTTTGGTGAAACTGGAGCCATCGATCAGGATCGAACCCGACCTGTAGTCCTTAGTAATACAGTTCTTTAACCACTGAGCTATCGCCGCTCCAAACTTTCGTTTCTTATTCTTCTTTCCTTCCTCATTTGCCTTTCAGCGTCGAAGGGATATACATTTTATGATTATTTGCTCATCTGTTGGCCTCGGCTGCTCCTATTTACACTATTGTTTCTAATATTCCATCAATCCATCATTTGCTCATCTGTTGGCCTCGGCTGCTCCTATTTACACTATTGTTTCTAATATTGCATCAATCCATCATTTGCTCATCTGTTGGCCTCGGCTGCTCCTATTTACACTATTGTTTCTAATATTGCATCAATCCATCATTTGCTCATCTGTTGGCCTCGGCTGCTCCTATTTACACTATTGTTTCTAATATTCCATCAATCCATCATTTGCTCATCTGTTGGCCTCGGCTGCTCCTATTTACACTATTGTTTCTAATATTGCATCAATCCATCATTTGCTCACCTGTTGGCCTCGGCTGCTCCTATTTACACTATTGTTTCTAATATTCCATCAATCCATCATTTGCTCACCTGTTGGCCTCGGCTGCTGCTATTTACACTATTGTTTCTAATATTCCATCAATCCATCATTTGCTCATCTGTTGGCCTCGGCTGCTCCTATTTTCCCCAGTGTTTCTAATATTCTATCAATATTTTTCGTGGCCGACCCTTGGGTCTGATGTTCTCGTAACGTTTATTAAAGATTAGTTGTGCTGTCTTTTACTCTTTCTGCCTCATCACGTGGCCAAAACATTTTATTTGTTGTTTCTTTATGTAAACTTTGATATATCTACATCAATTTCGTTCATTATGAATGTCCTCATCTCTCTCTGTCTCTCTCTCTCTCTCTCTCTCTCTCTCTCTCTGACCTTATTTCTATGTAAGCCCTCCCCCCCCCCCCTTTTTCCCAACTCCCTCCTTTTTCTCTCTCTGTCTAATTTCACTCGAACATCTTTCTCGCACTCGATCATCCTCCCATACCCGAAGCATCCACTCACCGAGGCGTCCGGCTCGTGGTTCAGGTCAAGTGATCCTATAACCGCGAACTTGCTGATTCGCTCCGTGTGAGGGCCCGAGTGCGAGAACACGCCCTGGGAGTACACGGACATGCGCACATAGTACCTCAGGCGGCCATGTTTGCCCTTAAAGGAGGAGGGCAGTCTCTGAGGGAGTGTGAACTCAAACGGGAAGTAGTGGGAGCCCGAATGGAGCACTCCCTCATTGTTGATCTGCTTCTCACCTGGAGACAGGTAATACATAACACACACATAATACATATATTATATAACAAGTGGGAGAAGAAATTAGGGAGGAGATAGAAGAAATGAAAGAGAGGGGGAAGAGATGGGAAGTGGGAGAATAAAGATGAGAAACAAGGAAAGAGAATAGATGGGAGAGTGAGAAGAGATGGGAGAAAATATGAGAAATGGGAATGAAAATTGAAAGATGGGGCGGAGAAATTAGAAATAAGGGATAGGTGGGTGAGACTGCAAGAGATATATGAAAGAGGGGAAAGTGAGATGACAAATATGAGAGAAGCAGAGGTAGAAGTACTGAGAGAGAGGAAAGAGATAAAGAGAAATAAACACGAAGAGGGAGGGTGTTTTTCTTTAAAGTGTCAAATTTGTCGATAAATAAATCCGTGGTCAAGTCAAGAAGTGAATATTTTCTGGGCAATCAGGATGAGGCTTCATTCTCTGACATCAGAGAGAAGACATTATCTGCCATCAGAGAGAAGACATTCTCTGACATCAGAGAGAAGACATTCTCTGCCATCAGAGAGAAGACATTCTCTGCCATCAGAGAGAAGACATTCTCTGTCATCAGAGAGAAGACATTCTCTGCCATCAGAGAGAAGACATTCTCTGCCATCAGAGAGAAGACATTCTCTGACATCAGAGAAAAGACATTCTCTGACATCAGAGAGAAGACATTCTCTGTCATCAGAGAGAAGACATTCTCTGACATCAGAGAGAAGACATTCTCTGCCATCAGAGAGAAGACATTCTCTGCCGTCAGAGAGAAGACATTCTCTGTAATCAGAGAGAAGACATTCTCTGTCATCAGCGAGAAGACATTCTCTGACATCAGAGAGAAGACATTCTCTGACACCAGAGAGAAGACATTCTCTGACATCAGAGAGAAGACATTTTCTGACATCAGAGAGAAGACATTCTCTGCCATCAGAGAGAAGACATTCTCTGCCATCAGAGAGAAGACATTCTCTGACATCAGATAGAAGACATTCTCTGACATCAGAGAGAAGACATTCTCTGACACCAGAGAGAAGACATTCTCTGACATCAGAGAGAAGACATTCTCTGACATCAGAGAGAAGACATTCTCTGTCATCAGAGAGAAGACATTCTCTGCCATCAGAGAGAAGACATTCTCTGCCATCAGAGAGAAGACATTCTCTGTCATCAGAGAGAAGACATTCTCTGCCATCAGAGAGAAGACATTCTCTGACATCAGAGAGAAGACATTCTCTGACATCAGAGAGAAGACATTCTCTGACATCAGAGAGAAGACATTTTCTGACATCAGAGAGAAGACATTCTCTGACATCAGAGAGAAGACATTCTCTGACATCAGAGAGAAGACATTCTCTGACATCAGAGAGAAGACATTCTCAAGCAACACGTGGCGCTGCGCAGCGCTGACTAATGAGCGATCGATAATTGGAACCAGGAATGGTCTGATTTCATTTCAAGGTGTAAAGGTCGTAAGACAAATAATGACGCAAATTTGGACGGACAATAAAGAGCAATGACAATAGCACCATGGGGACTTCTCTAGACAAAGATAGAGCATTCGTGCACATGGAGTTTCATCTACGTTGTTTTTGTCTCGGTACCAGGTCTCTCATCTCTGTGCAGCTGATGAATCCACACTACAGTCTGGTCGATACAGTTTGGCACCAGCGTAATTGGCAAGATTTGCTGGAAGTACAGCGAAGACAATAGCAAAGTTCCTTAGGGAGTCAGATTTGTTGATTTGAAACTCAGTGTTTACTCTCAACGGCGTCCGGTGTGTGAGAATCTAAATAATCAAGTTCCTCTCGAACCGAAGTCAGCACATAGGGCGGGAATCATAGTTCTTCACGATTGGCGATCTAGTTCTTGTAGTTCTGGCTTGTTTCCCATCGGTGAGCATTCCCTAGTAATTGCTTTGCGCAGGGATTCTCTTGGTCTGGCTTGTTTTCTTTTACCGGATGGTTTCCACATGAATGTCTGATGGAGAAGTCGTTCTTTATCCACGCACGGCATGTGCCCGATGCATCTCCAACACCTTCGTCTTATAAAATGTGAGATTAGTGGCCACAAGTGTGAGATTAGTGGCCACAAGTGTGAGATTAGAGGCCACAAGTGTGAGATTAGAGGCCACAAGTGTGAGATTAGTGGCCACAAGTGTGAGATTAGTGGTCACAAGTGTGAGATTAGTGGCCACAAGTGTGAGATTAGTCGCCACAAGTGTGAGATTAGTGGCCACAAGTGTGAGATTAGTGGCCACAAGTGTGAGATTAGTGGCCACAAGTGTGAGATTAGTGGCCACAAGTGTGAGATTAGTGGCCACAAGTGTGAAATTAGTCGCCACAAGTGTGAGATTAGCCGCCACAAGTGTGAGATTAGTGGCCACAAGTGTGAGATTAGTGGCCACAAGTGTGAGATTAGTGGCCACAAGTGTGAGATTAGTGGCCACAAGTGTGAGATTAGTGGCCACAAGTGTGAGATTAGTGGCCAGTAATGTCGATGTGTAATTAGTTTATATTTTTCTCAATGTTATTTCTGTTGAAAAACATATCATCTAATTCTTCTAGTACTACTTCTTCTTCTAATTTTCTTCCTTCATTTTTCTTTCGCTTAACGAGCTGATCTGCACTTTGCGGCCTGTTGCATCCGTTTAATTTGTGATTTTGTTGCTACCTAGTCTCTGGTAATTGCAGTTTAACATTGGCGATGTAAAATGAAACGTGAGTTCTTCACTGTTGGTTGTATAGAGCCAAACTTGACATACGAGAATGAGCCTTGGGCAAGCTGGCAACAGATTGTTGGCTGGCCACTGAAATGTCATTTTATTGAAAGAAGAATGTAGAGGACACTACGGCCAGGTAACCATTGCAATGATGGCGTTCTAAAAGAAACCAAAGAAAAAAATATAAATTTTGTTGGCAATACCAGGAGGAAACAATTTCTATTTTTGGCCAAAAACTGAGAATTAAAAAAAAAATATTCAGTGACAATTGAAAAAAAATTATGGCAGAAGAAGAAGAGGGATACGGGGCAAAAGGTAGCAAAGAAATTAAAATCATGGCAACATAGACGTCCTCAACAGAACTTAACAATTACAGAGAGATATCATTTTTCCCCCCTCAGAAGACATATTACTTGTCGATAATCTTTCCTTCTGTCGGTCACCAGATGACTACTAAAGGAGTTGATTGACTTCTTCGTCATCCGCCCTTGGAAGGATATTAAGTGGGCGTGGTCACGTTGTGTTGTAATTTGCAGTAGAATTGTGATATTTTTCACTTTTCGGCCCATTACATCCGATACCAGCACGTTATTTTTAAACAACCAGTTGTCTTCCTTCTTCTATCCCTATTGTTTGGCCAGAACTAGACAGGCTAACCTGTTTCTGGAGGCACCACGGAGAGGTGGAGTAGGGGCTGGGTGGTTCTTGTTTATCGATCCTGAAGCAAGCCATCTGGTATGGGTAGCTGACTGCTTTCTGCTGCTGTGCCTCCACTCGTCGATGATAATAACAATAAACGAAACTAAAGAAGGAAGAGGGCGTTGGCTTAAAGGAGAGGAAAAAAAGAGACAATCAAATACGTATATGTCTGTTTCAAAATGTTATTGACTTATTTGTGGTTTATCATTGCATATAGGTCATGTTCATAAAGAAAAGAAAAGAGTAAAGAGCCCCCGTCACGCCAAGTGGCGTATAGGGAATATGGTGTTAGTGACCATAAATTTTACAGACCTTCGGCACATGATTTTTGGGGTAATGTGGTCGGTATTACGCCCGTGCTGCTTTACTTTCCCAGAAAAAAAATCCGGTACCCATTTAAGGCTGGGTGAACCCGAAAGCCCTCGGTTGGGATCAAACTCTACCTCTTGTTCTTTATAGAACAGTTCACTAACCACTGAGCTATCGCGGCTTGTCATCATGTCCTTATGTGCTCAGATTCCACCTTAAGCATGTTAGCTTAGCTTAGCTTAGCTTAGCTTAGCTTAGCTTAGCTTAGCTTAGCTTAGCTTAGCTTAGCTTAGCTTAGCTTAGCTTAGTTTAGTTTAGTTTAGTTTAGTTTAGTTTAGTTTAGTTTAGTTTAGTTTAGTTTAGTTTAGTTTAGTTTAGTTTAGTTTAGTTTAGTTTAGTTTAGTTTAGTTTAGTTTAGTTTAGTTTAGTTTAGTTTAGTTTAGTTTAGTTTAGTTTAGTTCACTTTAGTTTAGTTAGTCGAAGGCACTGCAAACGAATTAAAATCCATAACTGCTCACTCGCCAGTGGAATCATGGGAACTAAAACTCAAAACTCATCATAGTCCAGCGACTGACGACTCCAGTCCTGTGTTGGTTGATAAGTCCCCTTACGCGCCGACTAAACCTCTCGTTTCTGGCTGTGCCCATCTTAACGTCCATTTCTTTTATCTGAAGGCGTGACGTGGACTCAAGTTTGTCGAAGTCCTGTATCCTTTCCGCAGCTCAAAGGGAATCAAAAAATATCCTCCTGAACCATTCTTTGACCGTTCGTTGCAGCATGCACAAGCACAAAAAGGAGATCGATAAAACCTGAGATGCTTACCTTTGATAGGGAGAACAGAAGTGTGGTTAAATATCTCTTCATCTGAGTTCTGGATGTCGCTGGATGTCATCCATTCTACCTTCGCCTCTCCGATGGCTTCTACACAGATACCTGTAGAAAGAAACAAAGCGATGTTAATAAAGTGAGTGTAATATTTTACTATCATTGTGACACTGTACTATTTATGCGGTATTTTATTGTTAATGTGATACTTTACTATCAATGTGACAAGTTACTGAATATGTGACAGTTTACGCCTGTGTGGCTACTGGAACCCTGACCTCGACGAGGAAGTCAAGAACAGAGTCACAGTTAGCTGCTCTAAGTCAAGAACAGAGCCACAGTTAGCTGCTCTAAGTCAAGAACAGAGTCACAGGTAGCTGCTCTAAGTCAAGAACAGAGTCACAGTTAGCTGCTCTAAGTCAAGAACAGAGTCACAGTTAGCTGCTCTAATTCAAGAACAGAGTCACAGTTAGCTGCTCTAAGTCAAGAACAGAGCCCCAGTTAGCTGCTCTAAGTCAAGAACAGAGCCACAGTTAGCTGCTCTAAGTCAAGAACAGAGCCACAGTTAGCTGCTCTAAGTCAAGAACAGAGCCACAGTTAGCTGCTCTAAGTCAAGAACAGAGCCACAGTTAGCTGCTCTAAGTCAAGAACAGAGCCACAGTTAGCTGCTCTAAGTCAAGAACAGAGCCACAGTTAGCTGCTCTAAGTCAAGAACAGAGCCACAGTTAGCTGCTCTAAGTCAAGAATAGAGCCACAGTTAGCTGCTCTAAGTCAAGAACAGAGCCACAGTTAGCTGCTCTAAGTCAAGAACAGAGCCACAGTTAGCTGCTCTAAGTCAAGAACAGAGCCACAGTTAGCTGCTCTAAGTCAAGAATAGAGCCACAGTTAGCTGCTCTAAGTCAAGAACAGAGCCACAGTTAGCTGCTCTAAGTCAAGAACAGAGCCACAGTTAGCTGCTCTAAGTCAAGAACAGAGCCACAGTTAGCTGCTCTAAGTCAAGAATAGAGTCACAGTTAGCTGCTCTACTTTGTAGATCTGCCTTCTAAACCTTCAGAAAATTTCCAGATATTTGAATTTGTGTTGGCCCTGTTTTATACTCCGTCCATTTATACCTCAGACTAAAGTAATGGTAGCAACAAAGAGGAAGATATCCTCGCAATGCACAATAAAGACAAGTGCAACAATATTAAAACAAGTAAATGAATTTAAATATTTGGGAACTTTGTTAACCTCTGATGGTAGATGTACAAAAGAGGTGAGATGCAGAATGGCCGAAACAAAAGCAGCTTTCCAAAAAATGAGGAAGATACTATGCAATCTATTTTTGACAATAGAAAAATAGTTCTTAAATGTTATGTAGAGCCAGTCTTAACATATGGATCTGAATAATGGACAATAGGACAACAGACAAGAAAATTACTGGAAGCTGTAGAAATGTGGTTTTACAGAAGAATGTTGAGAATACCGTGGACTTTTCTTAAGTAGTGAAAACGTTATGAAAAAGACCAAAGTAAAAAGAGAGCTAATTTCCAATATTAGGAAGAAACAATCATCATTTTTTGGCCATGTAATGAGAAGGGAACAGCTGGAATATATTGTAACAACTGGAAAAATTGAGGGACGAAGAGATAGAAGGAAGCAAAGAGAAAAAATAACAGACTGCTTAAGAGAATGGCTTGGCAGAAGGTCAACAACAGAAATGATAAATAGCTGCCGAGATCGAAAGTTGTGGAGAGACATGATCACCTACGCCAGCAGGCCCGGTACTTGATAATGATGATGACGTATACCTTAATTGTTCAATTTTTCAAGGAAAAAAAAACATAAAAGATGACTCACTTTTGTCCAAATATTGGACAATTGCCCCGCTAGCCTTAAAGCTGGCACGGACCTAGCACTTTCTTTGTCTAAAATTGGACAAACTTTGTTCTTGGCTCACTGCATGCTTGCCCAAGCTGGTGTTTAATTTGGCTGGCGCTGTATTTATGACAGACATTCTAGCCAGGGCCCAACCCCCTTCCCGATTATCTCAGACAGACACCCGGCCACGGTTCGGTCGGTACTTATCTCCATAGAGATAAAACAAGCAAGACACCGGAAGCTCTACACAATGGTAATGGTGAACTACTATTGAGGGAGACTTTCTACAGACAACACCGTCAGAGTGATTTGATTGGTTGTTCCTTCCGGAAGCTGTCACAGTTCGAATTGTTTTTGATAAAATACACTGACCCGCCATCTTGTGTGGCAAATGGGAGACCATCAATAACAATGGCTGCCAGGCAGGGTGATTCATGTAAACAAGTGGGTTGTCTGCCCTTGTGAGCAAGCTGAGATCAAAGTTGACTGTAGACTTTTTGTATAATGACTGAATGAATTAACCAAGCCAAGACTGTTTGTGTCTCTGTCTCGAGTGTTTTGCTCTTTAATTTAGCACGGCTACTGTTACAGGTAAAAAAAGTGACACTTTAGTTATACATCTACGTCATCATCATCAAGTACCGGGCCTACTGGCGTAGGTGATCATGTCTCTCCACAACTTTCGATCTCGACAGTTCTTTATCATTTCTGTTGTTGACCTTATACCAAGCCATTCTCTTAAGATGTCTGGTATTTTTTCTCTTTGCTTCCCTCTATCTCTTCGTCCCTCAATTTTTCCAGTTGTTACAATATATTCCAGTTGTTCTCTTCTCATTATGGCCAAAAAATGATGATTGTTTCTTCCTAATATTGGAAATTAGTTCTCTTTTTGCTTTGACCTCTTTCAGAACATTTTCATTACTCTTCTCAGCTGTCCATAGTATTCTCAACATTCTTATGTAAAACCACATTTCTACAGACTCCAGTGATTTTCTTGTCTGTTGTCCTCTTGTCCATGATTAACATCCATATGTTAAGACTGGCTCTACATAACATTTAAGAACTCTTTTTCCTGTTTCTATTGTCAAAATTGGATTGCATAGAATCTTCCTCATTTTTTGGAAAGCTGCTTTTGCCTGAGCCATTCTACATCTCACCTCTTTTGTACATCTTCCGTCTGAGGTTAACAAAGTTCCCAAATATGTAAATTCATTTACCTGTTTTAATATTGTTCCAGTTGTCTTTATTTTGCACTAAATGTCTTTTTCTTTGTTGTTACCATTACTTCTGTCTTTTTGCTATTAAGGCTGAGTCCTTTATTTTTGCTTTCTTTCACTATAATGTCCAACATTTCTTGTAATTCATTTTCACTCTTAGCTATTAAGACTGTATCATCAGCATACCTTAGATTATTTATATTATGACCTCCAATTGTTATTCTTGACATGCCCCTTATGGATCTTAGAATAATCTCACTATAAATATTAAACAAATCTGGTGACAGCACATAACCTTGTATAACATCCTGTTTTATTTGCTGAAACATTCCCAATTGGTTTCCAGTTCTTATGGCCGCTGTTTGTTGCCAGTACATGTTCTTAGATCTTTGCTGTCTACGTTTAAGCTTTCTAAAATGTTCATTATTTCTTGGTGCTTTACTTTGTCAAATGCCTTGGTGTAATCTATGAAACATAGGTATAGATCTGTTTTCACCTCTATGGCTCTTTCTACTAAAGATCTTATGATATAAATGGCATTGCTCGTTCCTTTACCTCCAACAAAACCACACAGTTCATCGCTAATTTCTGGACTGATTTTGTTTCGCACTCTTCACTTGATAATATCTCAGTCATGTGACTCATAACTCGAAGACGTTGACCTCTGGAAAACAAAGTCCCGGGTTCGAATCCAACCAGAAGCGGTGGTGATTGTCCACTTCGAATCTGTGGTCTCTCCATGGCTTTCTCTTCTCCTGGTCTCTCAGTGACTTTATCTTCTCCTGGTCTCTCCATGGCTTTCTCTTCTCCTGGTCTCTCCGTGGCTTTATCTTCTCCTGGTCTCTCCGTGACTTTATCTTGTCCTGGTCTCTCCGTGGCTTTCCCTTCTCCTGGTCTCTCCGTGGCTTTATCTTCTCCTGGTCTCTCCATGGCTTTCTCTTCTCCTGGTATCTCCGTGGCTTTATCTTCTCCTGGTCTCTCATAACTTTATCTTCTCCTGGTCTCTCCGTGGCTTTATCTTCTCCTGGTCTCTCATAACTTTATCTTCTCCTGGTCTCTCCGTGGCTTTATCTTCTCCTGGTCTCTCATAACTTTATCTTCTCCTGGTCTCTCATAACTTTATCTTCTCCTGGTCTCTCCGTAGCTTTATCTTCTCCTGGTCTCTCATAACTTTATCTTCTCCTGGTCTCTCCATGGCTTTCTCTTCTCCTGGTCTCTCATAACTTTATCTTCTCCTGGTCTCTCCGTAGCTTTATCTTCTCCTGGTCTCTCATAACTTTATCTTCTCCTGGTCTCTCATAACTTTATCTTCTCCTGGTCTCTCCATGGCTTTCTCTTCTCCTGGTCTCTCATAACTTTATCTTCTCCTGGTCTCTCCGTGGCTTTATCTTCTCCTGGTCTCTCCGTGACTTTATCTTCTCCTGGTCTCTCCGTAACTTTATCTTCTCCTGGTCTCTCCGTGACTTTATCTTCTCCTGGTCTCTCATAACTTTATCTTCTCCTGGTCTCTCCGTGGCTTTATCTTCTCCTGGTCTCTCATAACTTTATCTTCTCCTGGTCTCTCATAACTTTATCTTCTCCTGGTCTCTCCGTGGCTTTATTTTCTCCTGGTCTCTCATAACTTTATCTTCTCCTGGTCTCTCCGTGGCTTTATTTTCTCCTGGTCTCTCATAACTTTATCTTCTCCTGGTCTCTCCGTGGCTTTATCTTCTCCTGGTCTCTCATAACTTTATCTTCTCCTGGTCTCTCATAACTTTATCTTCTCCTGGTCTCTCCGTGGCTTTATCTTCTCCTGGTCTCTCATAACTTTATCTTCTCCTGGTCTCTCCGTGGCTTTATCTTCTCCTGGTCTCTCATAACTTTATCTTCTCCTGGTCTCTCATAACTTTATCTTCTCCTGGTCTCTCCGTGGCTTTATCTTCTCCTGGTCTCTCCGTGACTTTATCTTCTCCTGGTCTCTCATAGCTTTATCTTCTCCTGGTCTCTCCGTGACTTTATTTTCTCCTGGTCTCTCATAACTTTATCTTCTCCTGGTCTCTCCGTGGCTTTATCTTCTCCTGGTATCTCCGTGGCTTTATCTTCTCCTGGTCTCTCATAACTTTATCTTCTCCTGGTCTCTCATAACTTTATCTTCTCCTGGTCTCTCATAACTTTATCTTCTCCTGGTCTCTCATAACTTTATCTTCTCCTGGTCTCTCCATGGCTTTATCTTCTCCTGGTCTCTCATAACTTTATCTTCTCCTGGTCTCTCATAACTTTATCTTCTCCTGGTCTCTCCGTGGCTTTATCTTCTCCTGGTCTCTCCATGGCTTTCTCTTCTCCTGGTATCTCCGTGGCTTTATCTTCTCCTGGTCTCTCATAACTTTATCTTCTCCTGGTCTCTCCGTCGCTTTATCTTCTCCTGGTCTCTCATAACTTTATCTTCTCCTGGTCTCTCATAACTTTATCTTCTCCTGGTCTCTCCATGGCTTTATCTTCTCCTGGTCTCTCATAACTTTATCTTCTCCTGGTCTCTCATAACTTTATCTTCTCCTGGTCTCTCATAACTTTATCTTCTCCTGGTCTCTCATAATTTTATCTTCTCCTGGTCTATCCGTGACTTTATCTTCTCCTGGTCTCTCATAACTTTATCTTCTCCTGGTCTCTCCGTGGCTTTATCTTCTCCTGGTCTCTCCGTGACTTTATCTTCTCCTGGTCTCTCATAACTTTATCTTCTCCTGGTCTCTCCATGGCTTTATCTTCTCCTGGTCTCTCATAACTTTATCTTCTCCTGGTCTCTCCATGGCTTTATCTTCTCCTGGTCTCTCATAACTTTAACTTCTCCTGGTCTCTCCATGGCTTTATCTTCTCCTGATCTCTCATAACTTTATCTTCTCCTGGTCTCTCATAGCTTTATCTTCTCCTGGTCTCTCCGTGACATTATCTTCTCCTGGTCTCTCATAACTTTATCTTCTCCTGGTCTCTCCGTGGCTTTATCTTCTCCTGGTCTCTCATAACTTTATCTTCTCCTGGTCTCTCATAGCTTTATCTTCTCCTGGTATCTCCGTGGCTTTATTTTCTCCTGGTCTCTCCGTGGTTTTATCTTCTCCTGGTCTCTCATAACTTTATCTTCTCCTGGTCTCTCCGTGGCTTTATCTTCTCCTGGTCTCTCCATGGCTTTCTCTTCTCCTGGTATCTCCGTGGCTTTATCTTCTCCTGGTCTCTCCGTGGCTTTATCTTCTCCTGGTCTCTCCATGGCTTTCTCTTCTCCTGGTATCTCCGTGGCTTTATCTTCTCCTGGTCTCTCCGTGGCTTTATCTTCTCCTGGTCTCTCATAACTTTATCTTCTCCTGGTCTCTCCGTGGCTTTATCTTCTCCTGGTCTCTCCATGGCTTTCTCTTCTCCTGGTATCTCCGTGGCTTTATCTTCTCCTGGTCTCTCATAACTTTATCTTCTCCTGGTCTCTCCGTGGCTTTATCTTCTCCTGGTCTCTCATAACTTTATCTTCTCCTGGTCTCTCCGTGACTTTATCTTCTCCTGGTCTCTCCGTGACTTTATCTTCTCCTGGTCTCTCCGTGGCTATACCTTCTCCTCGTCTCTCAGTGGGTTTACCTTCTCCTAGTCCCTCCATGGGTTTACCTTCTCCTCGTCTCTCCGTGGCTTTACCTTCTCCTCGTCTCTCAGTGGGTTTACCTTCTCCTCGTCTCTCAGTGGGTTTACCTTCTCCTAGTCTCTCCGTGGCTTTACCTTTTAGTCTCTCCATGGCTTTACCTTCTCCTGGTGTCTCCATGGCTTTACCTTCTCCTAGTCTCTCCGTGGCTTTACCTTCTCCTGGTCTCTCCATGGCTTTACCTTCTCCTGGTGTCTCCATGGCTTTACCTTCTCCTAGTGTCTCCGTGGCTTTACCTTTTAGTCTCTCCATGGCTTTACCTTCTCCTGGTGTCTCCATGGCTTTACCTTCTCCTAGTCTCTCCGTGGCTTTACCTTTTAGTCTCTCCATGGCTTTACCTTCTCCTGGTGTCTCCATGGCTTTACCTTCTCCTGGTGTCTCCATGGCTTTACCTTCTCCTGGTGTCTCCGTGGCTTTACCTTCTCCTGGTGTCTCCATGGCTTTACCTTCTCCTGGTGTCTCCATGGCTTTACCTTCTCCTGGTGTCTCCATGGCTTTACCTTCTCCTGGTGTCTCCATGGCTTTATCTTCTCCTAGTCTCTGGGTAGTAAGCTTCCATGTCTAGCTCAGCATGATAAAGGACAAAAAGTAAATAAAAAAAGGAGATGGGAAGATGGTGGGGAGAGGGAAGAGTGTTCGGTGTTCGCATTGAGCACGTTAAATAAGCCCTAGCAGTTGGAATTCCGGAAGAGTAGACCAGAAATTGTCTCCAAATGAACAAAATTGACAGGAACAAAATCTACCCAAACCGTCAGAATTCTCCATTATTAACATAAAGAATGAGGGTTCCTCTGAAGTCGGAGAAAATCTGCCTGTAAGGCGAAGGACACCAGGGCACACTGTTGCAGTTGATAAAAATAGGAAAACGTTATCTTCTTCCTTTCAAGTCCTTGTGAAGAATAGTTCTTCAAACAACACAATTATTTCTAACATTGTCTTCACCAACAATTATTTCTAACATTGTCTTCACCCACAATTATTTCTAACATTGTCTTCACCAACAATTATTTCTAACATTGTCTTCACCCACAATTATTTCTAACATTGTCTCTACCCATAACTATTTCCAACATTGCCTGCACCCTTAATTATTTCCAAATTTGCTTCCACAATTTCCAACATTACCTTCACCATTAATTATTTCCAACATTGCCTCCACAATTTCCAACATTACCTTCACCATTAATTATTTCCAAATTTGCTTCCACAATTTCCAACATTACCTTCACCATTAATTATTTCCAACATTGCCTCCACAATTTCCAACATTACCTTCACCATTAATTATTTCCAAATTTGCTTCCACAATTTCCAACATTACCTTCACCATTAATTATTTCCAAATTTGCTTCCACAATTTCCAACATTACCTTCACCATTAATTATTTCCAACATTGCCTCCACAATTTCCAACATTACCTTCACCATTAATTATTTCAGTCTTAACTTCACTCATAATTAACTTTGACTCCAGGTTTACATTGTTTGTTACCAAATCAACTCTTAATTTGCTATAGACCCGACTCCTTAATTGCTTTAAACAAAACAACTCTACCCCGACAGCACAAAAGGTACAGCTTTATTTCCTATTTCAGGCTACGCTACTTAAAGTGCTGCCGAGCCTAGATGTGAAATTAAATGTGTTTTCCAGAGATGAGATTATCGGCAGCAAGATGAACTCGTGTCAAGGTACAAGACCCGCTTTAAAAAATAAATAAAACACCGCACAAGCAATACGCGAGCATGTGAACGAGGGCTGGATATCACACAAGAAACACAGAGATAGGAAAATGGTGTCTGCTGTTACATAAGACAGATCAAAGTTCCAGGAATAGTGCGAACGGACGACGGAGGCGTGTTTTAGATACGAACAGGTGAGAAACGACAGATCTACTGGAGTTTTGGTGATAAGTGGGTCGAGATTTCGCGTCTTTGTACATGTAGCTATAAACCACCACGTGCTGCCCAGTATCTGAACATAAAATGTATCTGCCTGACAAGTAGGGCTGGAGGTCTACTTTATGGTTTACTTGTATGTGTCTACACGTGGAACAATATGAAAACAGGTAAATAAATTTAAATACATGGGAACAATGTTAACCTCATATGTATATGTACACAAGAGGTGAGATGCAGAATCGCTAAGGCAAAAGCAGCCTTTAAAATATGAGGAAGATACTGTGAAATCCATTTTTGGCAATATAAACAAGGAAACAAGTTTTTAAATGTTACGTAGAGCCGGTCATAACATATGGATGTGAATCATGGACAATATGACAACAGACAAAAAAAAATCAACGGTGGGTGTAGAAATGTGGTTTTACAGAAGAATGTTGAGAATACCATGGGCAGCTAAGGAGAAATAATGAAAATGTTCTGAAAGAGGTCACAGAAAAAAGAGAGCTAATTTCCAATATTCATCATCATCATTGAGTGCCGTCTCCGCATCGAAGGTTGCTACCATGGAACACCATTCCACTCTATGTCTTGCTTTGATGGTGCAGATTGTCATAAGCTGACTTGTTCATCTTTTGATGTTACTCGTCCATGTTAGTCTTGGTCTGCCTCTGCCTCTTTTACCTTGTATCTTCCCTTCCAATATCATTGTTATTAGACTGTTGTGTCTTTTATCTATCTATCTATTGACCTTTCGAGCCGTAACCGGCCCATAGGGCGTAGACCAAGATACACCTTCTCCTATATGAATTTTTGTTCTAGCAGTTTTCTTTTCATCATCATGATGAGAGAGGCAAGAGCAGCAGGAATCGGCTCCCTCAATGAGATAGAACTGCTTGCACAGAACAGAGACAGATGGCGAGATTTGATAAAATATCTTTAAAAGAAAACTATCTATCTATTGACCTTTCGAGCCGTAACCGGCCCATAGGGCGTAGACCAAGATACACCTTCTCCTATATGAATTTTTGTTCTAGCAGTTTTCTTTTAAAGATATTTTATCAAATCTCGCCATCTGTCTCTGTTCTGTGCAAGCAGTTCTATCTCATTGAGGGAGCCGATTCCTGCTGCTCTTGCCTCTCTCATCAATGTTCTTCTCAGTGTCTCCCTGGGTCTTCCTCTTTTTCTTTTACCTGTTGTTTCCCATATGAGGGCTTGCTTTGCTATTCGATTATTATCTCTTCTCATCACATGTCCAACGTATGACCATCGTCTTTTCTTTATTACTGAAGATATTAGTGGTTGATTGGCGATTTCTCTAATTTCCTCGTTTGTTTTGAATTCGTTCCATTCTATACCAAGTATTTTCCTTAGACATTTATTTTCGAATGCGTTCAACTTTGTTTCTATATCTCTTGTTGTTTTCCAGCTTTCACACGCATACGTAAGGGTTGATAGTACATTTGATTTGAATAGCCTAAGTTTTGTGTTTGTGCTAATGAGTTTTGATTTCCACAACTTTTCAAGGCTTCTGAAAGACATTGCTGCTTTAGCCATTCTGATTCTAATTTCTTTGCTTGTATCCCCTTCTCGATCAATGTGACTTCCAAGATAGATGAAATGATCGATCTCTTCTACTGGTTTGTTTTCCATGTATATTTTGTCACTTGTTGGAATTAAACTTTTCATGACTTTAGTCTTTTCATGATTGACCTCAAGCCCAATTTTGCTGGCTATTGATGATAGTTCATTTGTGTTTTCCTGCATCGTTTTTATCTGATTGCTGATGAGAACTATGTCATCAGCAAAGTCCAGGTCCTCCAAATGGTCTCCTTGTATCCATTCGATGCCTTTATTACCAGTGCAGCATTTCTTCATTATGAAGTCCATAACAATTCCAAATAACAAGGGCGATAAAATACATCCTTGTTTAACCCCAGTTTCTATTGGGAAACATTCGCTCAGTCCTTCCTCTGTTCGAACTGCACATGTGTAACCATCATACATGTCTTTGATAATATTTATGATTTTTGATGGTAAGCCATATTGCTTCAGAATTTTCCACAAAGAATCTCTATGAATACTATCAAATGCTTTTTTGAAGTCGATGAAGTTAAGTACAAAAGGTTTTTGCTTTTCAATGTGTTCCTCCAATATAAGTCGTAGAGTGAAAATGTGGTCAAGACAGCTTCTCCCTTTTCTAAACCCAGCCTGTTCTTCACGCATTACTGTATCTATTGAATCCTTTATTCTATTTAGGATGATTTTACAGAATAATTTTGAGGCAACTGACAAAAGTGTCACGCCTCTCCAATTGTTACAATCTCTAAGATTGCCCTTTTTTGGGATCTTAACAATGATTCCTTTTTTCCATTTATGAGGCGTCTTCTCTGTTTTCCAAATGATGTTGAACATTTTTTGGAGATGTATTAAATTATGGCTATCAATTGCCTTGAGGATCTCAGCTGTTAACTTATCCTCTCCAGCAGCCTTGTTATTGGTCATTAGCTTTAAGGTGGTTTCTATTTCACTCAAGGTGAAGTCATCTAAATTTACATCTAATTCTGCTGCTGGTGTTTCAGCTTCAAAATCTATTAAACTGTGAGGTAGTGGACGGTTAAGAATTTCGTTGAAGTGTTCCGCCCAACGGGCTTTTATGTCTGCGCTTGTTGTTAGCATTAATCCAGATTTGTCTAGAATTGGTGTTCCACTGGATGTATAGGTGTTTGTCAGCATCTTTTGTACAGTATAAAGAGTTCTGCTGTCTCCTGTAATTGCAGCTGTCTCTGCTTTCTCTGCCAAGTTGTCTATATAAGCTCTTGTATCTCTTCTTGCCGAACTTTTCACTTTGTTGTCTAATTCTTTGTATGTTGCTTTTGCCAGAACCTTTCCAAGATTTGTCTTTACATTAGTCATGGCTCTCTTCGCTTCTCTTCTTTCTTTGATGTATTTCCATGTGGTGTCTGAGATCCAAGCTCGTTTTTCCATTTTCTTCAGTCCAGCACTTGCTTCTGCTGCTGTCATTAGTATTTTGCTCTGTGAGTCCCACATTTCATTGATATCTAAGTCTATTTCACCAAGTGCTGAATAACAATTACTTAGCTCTATGTTAAACTTTTCCTTTATTGCTTCATCTTTCAGTTTATGACTATCAATTTTATGTGTAATTGACCTCTTCTGTTGGTTTCTAAATTTTAATCTTATTTTCCCAATGCACAGGTTGTGGTCACTATTAACATCAGCACCTCTGTATGCTCTTACATCTATTAATGATGATCTGAATTGTTGTTTAATACATAGGTGGTCAATTTGATTTGATGTTCTATCATCAGGAGATATCCATGTTGTTTTGTGGATATTTTTATGTGGAAATAATGTCCCACCTATAACTAAATTTTCTATTAAACATAATTCTATTAATCTTTCTCCATTCTGACTTGTTGTATTACAGCCTTCTCTCCCCATCACATGTTCCACTCCTGCGTTATCTTGTCCTACTTTGGCGTTGAAGTCTCCCATTACAATTAAAAGATCGTGTTTTGGTATTTTGTTTATAAGTTGTTGCAGTTGGTTATAAAAATCATCCTTAACTTCATCATCAGCTTCGTTAGTAGGCGCATAACATTGAATAATTGAAAGTCTTCCATGTTTTGTTTTGTATCGTGTTCGTATCAGACGGCTATTTACCGGTTCCCATTCTAATAAACTTCTTGCAGCTTTGTCTGTCATCATTATGCCTACTCCTTCACGGTGTTTTCCATCTTCCCTTCCAGAAAAAACTACTATTTTATTATCAATAGATCTCCTACCTGTTCCAGGCCAGCGCATTTCGCTTAATCCTAAAATATCTAGATCGTATCTGTCCATCTCGCTCGCGACCTGTGCATGTTTCGTCGGAGCGGCCATTGTTCGCACATTCCAGAATCCTATTTTTGTTGTTGTTTTAGGGCCGAAAAAACTATCACTACTATCTACTGCTAATTTACACATTCTGTATCAGGTCTACGTTTCATTAACAACATCGTTTTTACGATAGCGGCTTGTTAAACCTCTGATCAACGGTTCTATACCAAGCCGGAGAAAAAATAATTCCTCCATTTTGGAAACAACCGGAAACGGAAACCCTTGGTAAAAGAAAACTGCTAGAACAAAAATTCATATAGGAGAAGGTGTATCTTGGTCTACGCCCTATGGGCCGGTTACGGCTCGAAAGGTCAATAGATAGATAGATAGTTTTCTTTTAAAGATATTTTATCAAATCTCGCCATCTGTCTCTGTTCTGTGCAAGCAGTTCTATCTCATTGATGGAGCCGATTCCTGCTGCTCTTGCCTCTCTCATCAATGTTCTTCTCAGTGTCTCCCTGGGTCTTCCTCTTTTTCTTTTACCTGTTGTTTCCCATATGAGGGCTTGCTTTGCTATTCGATTATTATCTCTTCTCATCACATGTCCAACATATGACCATCGTCTTTTCTTTATTACTGAAGATATTAGTGGTTGATTGGCGATTTCTCTAATTTCCTCGTTTGTTTTGAATTCGTTCCATTCTATACCAAGTATTTTCCTTAGACATTTATTTTCGAATGCGTTCAACTTTGTTTCTATATCTCTTGTTGTTTTCCAGCTTTCACACGCATACGTAAGGGTTGATAGTACATTTGATTTGAATAGCCTAAGTTTTGTGTTTGTGCTAATGAGTTTTGATTTCCACAACTTTTCAAGGCTTCTGAAAGACATTGCTGCTTTAGCCAGTCTGATTCTAATTTGTGTCTTTTAACATGACCAAAAAATGTCTCTTGCTCTAATTGTGTTTAGTTGTTCTTTTTTCATTTTTAGTTTGTTTAAAACTTCCTCATTTGTTTTCTTTTCTTTCCATCCAATTTTACCTATTCTTCTATAAATCCACATTTCAAAGGCTTCAATTTTCTGTTCTGCTTTCTGGTCTAATGTCCATGTTTCTGCACCATACAGGAATATTGAGAAGATGTAACATTTTGCTATTCTTAGTTTTAGCCCTGGTGTTATTTGTTTTGATGTTAGTATATTTTTCATGGCATTGAAATTACTTGTTGCCATACCTATTCTTTTATTTATTTCAGTTGTACATCAAGACCATACTCTACTTCCTAGCAGTGCCCCCACCCTCCCGGATACAGATCAGGTAGCTTATTTTAGACTGGAGACAAGTAATGATACATTAATACTATAATGGAGAGAAACTTCCGATGCTATAGATGAGCGAATCATTTCAGGGAAGGAGGTATGTTTACAGCACTCGGGTGGGGGGGGGGGGGGGAAGGAGGGGGATGACAAATAATCAAGAGCAGATAAAAAAAAGTACAGTAGACAGACCGAATGTTGATTATTTGTGAAATGTTGTTCTGAGTGTTTTTAACATTCCTCTTCACCTGAAGTGACTAATTTGTATTACCTGTCGCGAGGTCATACACATCACACGCTTCTATCATCAGGCTTTCGAAACGCTGATACTTCAATCTGTTATACTCTAATACTTCAATCTGTTATAGTCTGATACTTCAATCTGTTATAGCCTGTTACTTCAACCTGTTATAGTCTGATACTTCAATCTGTTATAGTCTGTTACTTCAATCTGTTATAACTCTAATACTTCAATCTGTTATAGTCTGATACTTCAACCTGTTATAGTCTGATACTTCAATCTGTTATAGTCTAATACTTCAATTTGTTATACTCTAATACTTCAATCTGTTATAGTCTGATGCTTGAATCAGCTATAGTCTAATACTTCAATCTGTTATAGTCTAATACTTCAATCTGCTATAGTCTAATACTTCAATCTGTTATACTCTAATACTTCAATCTGTTATAGTCTGATACTTCAATCTGCTATAGTCTGATACTTCAATCTGCTATAGTCTAATACTTCAATCTATTATAGTCTAATACTTCAATCTACTATAGTCTAATACTTCAATCTGTTATAGTCTAATACTTCAATCTGTTATACTGTAATACTTCAATCTGTTATACTCTAATACTTCAATCTGTTATAGTCTAATACTTCAATCTGTTATAGTCTAATACTTCAATCTGTTATAGTCTGATACTTCAATCTGCTATAGTCTAATACTTCAATCTGTTATAGACTGATACTTCAATCTGCTATAGTCTAATACTTCAATCAGCTATAGTCTAATACTCCAATCTGTATACACGCTTATATAGATACATGTGTGTATACGAGGACAGTGAGAGAACAATGAATACAAAAGCTATAAATGTTCTCTTGTGTCAGGCAAACTGTTTTTGTCCTTCCTCATTTGCCTTTCGGCGTCGAAGGGATATATAATTTGCGTTCTTGTGTTCTTCTCTTCGTCTCTCCTGCTGTTAGGTTTCCTAGTGTTTCTGACATTCCACCATTCCATCTTTTTCGTGGTCGGCTCTTGGGTGTTGTGTTCTCGCAACGTTTATTGAAGGTTTGTTGTGTAGGATTTTCATTTCTCTGTCTTATCGCGTAGCGCCAGTTAAATAAACGAATGACTAGTGTTTCAGACAAGGGTGTGAGTACCACTTGCTAAAATAATGTGAGAACCGCTGATACAACTGTAATGGTCTCTGCGGGTAGTCAGTCGCTAGTTGTTCTGGCTCCATTACTTTCAGGAGTGTCCTTGGCAGCTGTTAAGAGACGAAGTAATAAAAAAACAGAAGAAAAAAAGAAAAAAAAGGCTACGAAACGATAATAGACGGAAAGAAAGAAATACAAGCGATAGAAAACAGAACAACAAATTCGCATGAGATGTAAGTAGATGATTGAAGAGTAGAAATACATTTTTAAAAAGTAAAAAAAAGTGTAGAAAAGAACAAACAAAAATAATAGGAGAGGTTGAAGAGGGGAAAAAATAGAGAAAAACTTTCTTTTAAATTGAAATAAAGCCAAACAAGCCAGAGGAGAAAAATATGAAGAAAGAAAGAAAGAAATGAAATGAATGAAAAGGAAGAATTTAAGCGGAGAAGATGACAGAAATGAAAGAAAAGATATTAAGAAAAGACAATTAGTATATGAAATTTGATTACATGTCAAAGTTTTAAGAAAAAGATGTCTAGTGACAAATGTCTAATGAGATATGTGTAGTGACAAATGTCTAGTGAAAGATGGCTAGCGAAAAATAAATACATAATGAAATCATGTGACGTTAAAGATACAAGTGACTCAAAACAAGGCAACAATGTGCAATATAAAGTAATGCTATGTTGTTGTATGATAACAAGCAAACTTGTATGATGGCAAGTGAATTACATGCATAACATAATAACATAACATAGAACATAATAACATAACATAGAACATAATAACATAACATATTTGCTGTTCCGATAATACTAAAGATGAAGCAGAAAAAAAGCAACCTGCCAATGGTGGAGTGTGTCAGCCACGGTGGAGGTTCCGGGAAAAAGGACACAAATAATAATAAATGAATATAATTCTAGAGGGAAACTTCCGAGGCGATAATCAGCGAATCAATTCAGAGGAAGAGGTATGTTTACAGCATTAGGAAAAAATGACAAATAATCAACAAGAGAAAAAAAAACAAAGAACAATATATGGACCGAAGCAGGATCGAACCCGTACTCAGTGGCACAGCGCCTTGCCACGAAAAGCCAAACGATAGGTGACACTGCCACTCAGCTAACTGTACTTAACTTACTTAGTTCATTGATTCCGAGAAAAACCAGGACACACACACACATACACACATATACAAGTACTAACTTTGTAGTCCTAAATAACATAAGAAAGAAACAATGATCCGGACACATCTTGAGAACGGGGCAAATTGGAATAACTGGTTACAACTGGCAAAATACAGGGAAAGAGAGATCGCGGGCGACAAAGAGGGAAGATACCAAATAGCATGGTGTCATACTCTGGAAAACAGTCAAAAACAGAATTGATACGATGCACTGTGGATACAATATTGTTGAATGACATGGTCGCCTACGCCAACCAGTGTGGCACATGATGATAATTATTTGACCAGCTCATCGTGTGTCATGATGTTGTTCGCGACCAGCTCATCGTGTGTCATGACGTTGTTCGCGACCAGCTCATCGTGTGTCATGATGCTGTTCGCGACCAGCTCATCGTGCGTCATGACGTTGTTCGCGACCAGCTCATCGTGTGTCATGACGTTGTTCGCGACCAGCTCATCGTGTGTCATGACGTTGTTCGCGACCAGCTCATCGTGTGTCATGATGTTGTTCGCGACCAGCTCATCGTGTGTCATGACGTTGTTCGCGACCAGCTCATCGTGTGTCATGACGTTGTTCGCGACCAGCTCATCGTGCGTCATGACGTTGTTCGCGACCAGCTCATCGTGTGTCATGATGTTGTTCGCGACCAGCTCATCGTGTGTCATGACGTTGTTCGCGACCAGCTCATCGTGTGTCATGATGTTGTTCGCGATCAGCTTCATCATGTGTCATGATGTTGTCCGCACCAGCTCATCATGTATCATGATGTTGTCCGCGACCAGCTCATCGCGTGTCATGATGTTGTCCGCACCAGCTCATCATGTGTCATGATGTTGTCCGCGACCAGCTCATCGTGTGTCATGATGTTGTCCGCGATCAGCTTCATCATGTGTCATGATGTTGTTCGCGATCAGCTCATCGTGTGTCATGATGTTGTTCGCGACCAGCTCATCGCGTGTCACGATGTTGTTCCCTCTTCACCACCATTATGAAAGAGGACAAAGCATCAAGTTAGCATGAACACACGATATGAACGTTGAAAAAGGTCAAGCCAAAAGAAAGACAGAAAGTGACTAAATAAGTAAGGAGAAGTGAGAGAGTTCCGCCCCCGTCTTAAGAGGTGCAGAGAATATGGTTTTAGTGTCCTGCAGAGAATATGGTTTTAGTGTCCTGCAGCGAATATGGTTTTAGTGTCCTGCAGCGAATATGGTTTTAGTGTCCTGCAGCGAATATGGTTTTAGTGTTCTGCAGCGAATATGGTTTTAGTGTCCTGCAGCGAATATGGTTTTAGTGTCCTGCAGCGAATATGGTTTTAGTGTCCTGCAGCGAATATGGTTTTAGTGTCCTGCAGCGAATATGGTTTTAGTGTCCTGCAGCGAATATTGTTTTAGTGTCTTGCAGAGAATATGGTTTTAGTGTCCTGCAGCGAATATGGTTTTAGTGTCTTGCAGAGAATATGGTTTTAGTGTCCATATTGTTCAGTGACCAACGCCGTATTTTTAATAAGTGACGTAATCGATTCGATGTCAGGCTTAATTTCTCAGTAAACAAGGGCTCTGCTACCTGAAACTCATGCACACAAACCTCCGTGTGGCTACCTGGGCCCCCAAGGTGAAGAGAGACTAGAATAGAGAAAACTTTTACCTGCCACGTCCGTGTAGCTACCTGGTCCCCACGGTGAAGGGAGACTAGAATAGAGAAACTGTTACCTGCCACGTCCGTGTGGCTACCTGGGCCCCACAGCGAGGAGAGAAATGAATAGTCACTGTTATCTGCCATGAATGACGTAAGAGGCGACTAAGGAGTTTGGAATTGTCGCCTGTGCAGTCGAATAAGATGTTCACTGATCAACCTTGTCAAAGTAGTCTACCGATGCATTTTGGCAAGTGGCGGAGGCGAATTTAAGGAGTTCTGGACTGCGATGAAACTGGTTCCATTGATAGGTTAGAATAGAATTGGATCTCTTAAACAATCCAAATTAAGGAAAGAAAAAGAAGATGTTTATGAATGAAGATGAAGAAGGAGTCAACAAGAAAGGAAAATTACACTAAGTCTATTTTTGTGTTCTTGATGAATGAGAAATGGTACATCAGTGGTGGATAGTAAACTACTCTAATGTGTACAATAATTCTTGTTTATTCAAAGGACTTGCCGGCGTCAGAGTTATCCGTCGTTAAAGCTTCTCCGGGAATATTTATTTATCTCCAAAATCTGTAGATTCAAAAACAAAAGTATGACCAGCCAACCTCCGCCAACCTTCCCATACATTAGCCCCACGATGTGACGCGGCTCTAACTTTCTGTATTTCGTCATCAGTTTTGTCACTCGCTTAATTTTGGTAGCACTCAGACATTCATAAACATTAACACGCATATCACAAAACAGGAGACAGAGAGCGAGGGGTGAAATTTCTCAGGTACGTGAGTTGTTTATCTGATGTATTTACAAACTCGTTCTTTGTTCTGGGGATATGAATTATCTCCGCGACACTCGATATCTTTTGTTCCGTTCTCACAAAGGTAACACGATTCATGTTTCTGTAAGAGAAGCTGCCAAAGCTGAGCGCCATTTTAGTATGAGCTTATTTACACCTTGAAGTTATGGAACATCGCTGTAGAGACCTCACATAAACAGCAGTTTACACGAATGATGCAGAGATATGTCTCGGCATGTATTTATCGTACATACATCGAGCATACACCGAACATTTGACATAAATCAGGCCATATTCCGCATGCAATACCGTCTCTGAAAACCAAACTCATCAATTATGTTTTCCTCATTGAGTGACATTGGCGCTGAGAGAGTACACAAATAAAATCACATAAATACCACACAGAAACAAATACATACATGCTACACAGAAATAATCACATAAATACTACACAAAACAATCACATAAATGTACACATAATTAATCACATAAATACTACACAGAAACAATCACATAAATGTACACATAATTAATCACATAAATACCACACAGAAACAAATACATACATGCAGCACATAATTAATCACATAAATACTACACAGAAACAACTAAATAAATACTGCACAGAAACAATCACATAAATACTCATCATCATGTGCCATATCCGTTGGCGTAGACAATCATGTCCTTCCACAATCTTCTATCCACAGAGCATTGTATCAATTCTTTTGTTGACTGTTTTCCATTTAATGACACCAGGCTATCTAGTATCCTCTCTCTTTGGTCGTCCGCGATCTCTCTGTCCCTGTATTTTGCCAGATATAACCGTTAATATTTATTGTTAATGTTTGAATATTTCATGAGATGGTTGTAAGTTCAGATCCCGGCTGCACCACTTTGAGTTTTTATTTGTGATTTCTCTCTGCAGTAACTATCCCTGGTCTCAGCAGCGAGGCCCGGCTCTGCAGCAACTATCCCTGGTCTCAGCATGGAGGCCCGGCTCTGCAGTAACTATCCCTGGTCTCAGCAGCGAGGCCCGGCTCTGCAGTAACTATCCCTGGTCTCAGCAGCGAGGCCCGGCTCTGCAGTAACTATCCCTGGTCTCAGCAGCGAGGCCCGGCTCTGCAGTAACTATCCCTGGTCTCAGCAGCGAGGCCCGGCTCTGCAGAAACTATCCCTGGTCTCAGCAGCGAGGCCCGGCTCTGCAGTAACTATCCCTGGTCTCAGCAGCGAGGCCCGGCTCTGCAGCAACTATCCCTGGTCTCAGCAGCGAGGCCCGGCTCTGCAGCAACTATCCCTGGTCTCAGCAGCGAGGCCCGGCTCTGCAGTAACTATCCCTGGTCTCAGCAACGAGGCCCGGCTCTGCAGTAACTATCCCTGGTCTCAGCAGCGAGGCCCGGCTCTGCAGTAACTATCCCTGGTCTCAGCAGCGAGGCCCGGCTCTGCAGCAACTATCCCTGGTCTCAGCAGCGAGGCCCGGCTCTGCAGTAACTATCCCTGGTCTCAGCAGCGAGGCCCGGCTCTGCAGTAACTATCCCTGGTCTCAGCAGCGAGGCCCGGCTCTGCAGCAACTATCCCTGGTCTCAGCAGCGAGGCCCGGCTCTGCAGTAACTATCCCTGGTCTCAGCAGCGAGGCCCGGCTCTGCAGCAACTATCCCTGGTCTCAGCAGCGAGGCCCGGCTCTGCAGCAACTATCCCTGGTCTCAGCAGCGAGGCCCGGCTCTGCAGTAACTATCCCTGGTCTCAGCAACGAGGCCCGGCACTGCAGTAACTATCCCTGGTCTCAGCAGCGAGGCCCGGCTCTGCAGTAACTATCCCTGGTCTCAGCAGCGAGGCCCGGCTCTGCAGCAACTATCCCTGGTCTCAGCAGCGAGGCCCGGCTCTGCAGTAACTATCCCTGGTCTCAGCAGCGAGGCCCGGCTCTGCAGTAACTATCCCTGGTCTCAGCAGCGAGGCCCGGCTCTGCAGCAACTATCCCTGGTCTCAGCAGCGAGGCCCGGCTCTGCAGCAACTATCCCTTGTCTCAGCAGCGAGGCCCGGCTCTTCAGCAACTATCCCTGGTCTCAGCAGCGAGGCCCGGCTCTGCAGTAACTATCCCTGGTCTCAGCAGCGAGGCCCGGCTCTGCAGTAACTATCCCTGGTCTCAGCAGCGAGGCCCGGCTCTGCAGCAACTATCCCTGGTCACAGCAGCGAGGCCCGGCTCTGCAGCAACTATCCCTGGTCTCAGCAGCGAGGCCCGGCTCTGCAGCAACTATCCCTGGTCTCAGCAGCGAGGCCCGGCTCTGCAGTAACTATCCCTGGTCTCAGCAGCGAGGCCCGGCTCTGCAGCAACTATCCCTGGTCTCAGCAGCGAGGCCCGGCTCTGCAGCAACTATCCCTTGTCTCAGCAGCGAGGCCCGGCTCTGCAGCAACTATCCCTGGTCTCAGCAGCGAGGCCCGGCTCTGCAGCAACTATCCCTGGTCTCAGCAGCGAGGCCCGGCTTGAAACGTGAAATACGCATCGATGAAAAAAAAATATGAGTACCTCCGAAGACGAAGTTATCTGCCTGTTCGGCGAGGTACATTTGTGCAAACGGCTGCCAGGGGAAAAACGGATTAACACTCAAAATTCAATTCCTTGTCTCTAAAGACTTAGCAAGCTTCGAATGTTGGCGAATGGCATCAGATGAAAATAATATCAGATGAAAATAATATCAGATGAAAATAATATCAGATGAAAATAATATCAGATGAAAATAATATCAGATGAAAATAATATCAGATTAAAATAATGTCAGATTAAAATAATATCAGATTAAAATAATATCAGATTAAAATAATATCAGATTAAAATAATATCAGATTAAAATAATGTCAGATTAAAATAATATCAGATTAAAATAATATCAGATGAAAATAATGTCAGATTAAAATAATGTCAGATTAAAATAATATCAGATTAAAATAATATCAGATTAAAATAATATCAGATTAAAATAATATCAGATGAAAATAATATCAGATGAAAATAATATCAGATGAAAATAATGTCAGATTAAAATAATGTCAGATTAAAATAATGTCAGATTAAAATAATATCAGATGAAAATAATATCAGATGAAAATAATGTCAGATTAAAATAATGTCAGATTAAAATAATGTCATATTAAAATAATATCAGATTAAAATAATATCAGATTAAAATAATATCAGATGAAAATAATATCAGATTAAAATAATGTCAGATTAAAATAATATCAGATTAAAATAATATCAGATCAAAATAATGTCAGATTAAAATAATGTCAGATTAAAATAATGTCAGATTAAAATAATATCAGATTAAAATAATGTCAGATTAAATAATATCAGATTAAAATAATATCAGATTAAAATAATGTCAGATTAAAAAATATCAGATTAAAATAATATCAGATTAAAATAAGGTCAGATTAAAATAATATCAGATTAAAATAATATCAGATTAGTGATCAACATTGATGACTTTAAAAAAACGCTACCTGAGCCGCGCTAAAGATGTGCCAAAGAAAACCAACCGCAAAGGATACGTTTATATGTACACATCATCATGTGCCGTGTCTCCTGGCGTAGTGATCATGTATCTCCACAACTCTCTACAGTTGTTTAATAACCCTTTTGTTAACCTCCTACAAAAGCACTTTCTTCATCTGTCTGGTATCTTATCTATCTATTTCTTTCCTTATTCCCTGTTTTCTAAAATAAAAATTACTCTAATTTTAGAGTTGTCACAATATCATCATCATCATCAAGTACCGGCCTTACTGGCGTAGGTGATCATGTCTCTCCACAACTTTCGATCTCGGCTGCTATTTATCATTTCTGTTGTTGACCTTCTGCCAAGCCATTCTTTTAAGCTGTCTGTTATTTTTTCTCTTTGCTTTCCTCTATCTCTTCGTCCCTCAATTTTTTCCAGTTGTTACAATATATTCCAGTTGTTCTCTTCTCTTTGCATGGCCAAAAAAATGATGTTTGTTTCTTCCTAATATTGGAAATTAGCTCTCTTTTTGTTTTGACCTCCCTCAGAACATCTTCATTACTCATCTTAGCTGTTCATTGGCGATTCATGATTGTATAAAGAAATTACGACGGTGGTTTTCTGTTGTCTTCCGTCGGTTTGTTTACGGTTGGCTTCGCTAGACTTTGACTAAAAAGTCTCACCACAAGGCAGTGAGGTTGTTTTACTTCAGGGTACCCTCCCTTAGCCTTTTACTCTCCCGAGCTTACCTGCAAGGCAGCAGTAAGTCACAATATATTTGAGCTATTTCCTTCTTATTGTAGAGCCAAACTAGTTAATGATACTTTCTGTCCGGAGTTCCCAACATATTCTTAATACGATCTTTGCTTTGGCCTCTTTTGGGTCGTCCTCATTAATCATTTTAGTTGCCCAAAATATTCGCATCTTCTTGTGTAAAACTGTAATCATTTGGCTTCTATTTCTTTCCCTTGTCTGTTGTTTGACTGTCCATAATTCACTGCTCTATATAAATATAGCTCCATATAACACTTGAACAAATGTTTTTTTTAATCTCCATTTTCAAGAGTTCCCTAATTTTTGTTTTCTCTGGGAAGCAGCTAATGCTAGAGCTGTTTTTAAAGCTCACCTTTGTTGTCTACGATAACATCATTCCCTGACATCTACGATAACATCATTCCCTGACATCTACGATAACATCATTTCCTGACATCTACGATAACATCATTCCCTGACATCTACGATAACATCATTCCCTGACATCTACGATAACATCATTCCCTGACATCTACGATAACATCATTCCCAGACATCTACGATAACATCATTCCCTGACATCTACGATAACATCATTCCCTGACATCTACGATAACATCATTCCCAGACATCTACGATAACATCATTCCCTGACATCTACGATAACATCATTCCCTGACATCTACGATAACATCATTCCCTGACATCTACGATAACATCATTCCCTGACATCTACGATAACATCAATCCCTGACATCTACGATAACTTCATTCCCTGACATCTACGATAACATCATTCCCTGATATTTTCATGCACGTTTCCTGCTGTAATATTGTTCTGTTTACTTGAAATGTCCACTGAGGAAAGCCTCACCTACCTGGATGGGGTGGGGCCAACAGGTAGACCTGTTTGAACTGCCGCATTCAGAACTCGAACTCTAGCCAGTGAGAAAGGCACCCCAGGAAACAAACCACTGTTGCCTAGCAGTTACCATCGCGAGAAGAAGGGAGAACACCCTCGGACAAGGTGGGCCAAACAGCCTTGACGGCATCCGCTCTACCAGAAGGACAATTCCTACGTCGAACCTAGATCCAGCCTGCCGAAGGCGGAGTGTGTCAGCCACGGCGCAGGTTTAGTGGGGAAATCAGGACACACGGACATATACAAGTACTGGCCATGTGACCAACTCACCGAGTGTCATGATGTTGTTCCTACCCTTCCATATACAAGTACTGACCATGTGACCAGCTCACCGAGTGTCATGATGTTGTTCCTACCCTTCCATATACAAGTACTGGCCATGTGACCAGCTCATCGAGTGTCATGATGTTGTTCCTACCCTTCCATATACAAGTACTGACCATGTGACCAGCTCACCGAGTGTCATGATGTTGTTCCTACCCTTCCATATACAAGTACCGACCATGTGACCAGCTCACCGAGTGTCATGATGTTGTTCCTACCCTTCCATATACAAGTACCGACCATGTGACCAGCTCATCGTGTGTCATGATGTTGTTCCTACCCCTCCATATACGAGTACTGGCCATGCGACCAGCTCATCGTGTGTCATAATGTTGTTCCTACCCCTCCATATACGAGTACTGACCATGTGACCAGCTCACCGAGTGTCATGATGTTGTTCCTACCCCTCCATATACTAGTACTGACCATGCGACCATCTCACCGTGTGTCATGATGTTGTTCCTACCCCTCCATCATGGAACAAAACACAGAATCACGTCTGCATGGCTTACAAGACTTACAAGCTGAAGAAGTAGAAGTGCACTTTAGAAATGTGTTGATCCCTTGGCTAAGACAATTGTTCCTATTTTTTTCTGTTATTGATGCTAAAACTGCAGAGATGGACTTACTCAGAAGAATGATGAGAGTTCCATGGACAGCTAAAGAGACCAACGTGGAAATTCTCAAAAACATCAGAAAGAAATAATCGATATTTTTCTGGCACATCACGAGAAGAGGAAAATTGGAATACTTGGTTATAACTGACAAAATACATGGAAAGAGAGATCGCAGACAACAAATAGAGAAGATACTGTATAACTTGGTGCCATGGCAAGGCAAACAATCAACAACAGAACAGATATGATGTGCTATGGAGAATTGTGGAAGGATATGATCGCCTACGCAAACCGGTAAGACACATGATGATAATGATGAGACTAAAGTCTATATTTTGGCTTTACGTTATTATAGTATCATTCATTTCTGGCTACTCATTTTCCCTCTTAGCGATCAAGACTGTACCTTTACGTAGATAGTAAAAGATGGAGTGTTTACCTCGTAGTGTCTGCCTTATTTCGTTTAATTTGTTAACAAAATATATTCTTAAGTTTCATGTTTTTATTCTCTGTTTGTCTACAAGATTATTTTCATTCTCTGTTTGTCTACAAGATTATTTTCATTCTCTGTTTGTCTACAAGGTTATTTTCATTCTCTGTTTGTCTACAAGATTGTTTTCATTCCAGGACAGAGAATCGACGAAGTTTCGTGCTGTTGCCGTCCCAACAAAAACATCATGTGGACAGCAACACTCGGATACATTCACAAATAAACAACAGGAATCATAGAGAGCTGAAGGCAGCTCGAAGTAGGATCGAACCCAATACTACTTGACACAACGCCTCACTACGAGGATCTGCATTTCAGCACACTGCCAGCTAAGCAGCTTTTCATGGGCTGGTTAGTGTAGATATACGGCATCGGTTTCAGGGCACTGCCAGCTAAGCAGCTTTTCATGGGCTGGTTAATGTAGATATACGGCATCAGTTTCAGGGCAGAAAGGACCTAGGTTCAAAGCCACCAGAAGCGGCGCTGATTTTTGGTAAAAAAATTTAGGAGAAATTAATCCGGGGTTTCTTTATGACGTTACCCTCCCCTGATATCTTGGATAGTGAGATCCGGTGTTTAGCCCACTCGGATAACGGCAATAAACAGAATGAACTTGCACACGTTAAAGAAGCCTTGGTAGTTTACAATTGAAAAGAGTAGGCCACAACAATTGGGCAAAACTATGAGAAGTTAACTAACTAGAACAATTGAGCAAAACTATGAGAAGTTAACTAACCACAACAATGGGCAAAACTATGAGAAGTTAACTAACCACAACAATTGGGCAAAACTATGAGAAGTTAACTAACCACAACAATTGGACAAAACTATGAGAAGTTAACTAACTACAACAATTGGGCGAAACTATGAGAAGTTAACTAACTACAATAATTGGACAAAACTATGAGAAGTTAACTAACTACAACAATTGGACAAAACTATGAGAAGTTAACTAACTACAACAATTGGACAAAACTATGAGAAGTTAACTAACTACAACAATTGGGCAAAACTATGAGAAGTTAACTAACCACAACAATTGGGCAAAACTATGAGAAGTTAACTAACCACACCGTAAATTCAATGCCGTGCTACGGAGTTCGTACACATGGGTCAGGATCCTCCTTGGGTTTTCTGCAGATTCTCAACATTGGGGCACCTATGGATTCGTCTGGTGTGCAGTGATGATAATCCTAACAACAAACAAACCTTTAATGTTGAGGAGTAAGAGTTCAATGCTGCTTCGACAAGTCTGTTGTGTTGTTGTTTGTTTGTGGATTATCCCGAGTGCTGTAAACATACCCGTCTCCAAAACACATCAATCGCCTCGGAATTTGCCTTGGTAGTAACATTAATTGAACATTTGAAATAAAAAAACATAGAAAGAATGGCAACATGCACTTTTAATGGAATGAGAAATATATTAACATCAAAACAAATAACACCAGGGCTAAAACTAAGAATAGCAAAATGTTATATCTTCACATCATTCTTGTATGGTGCAGAAACATGGACATTAGATAAGACAACTGAAAAGAAAAATTGAAGCCTTTGAAATGTGGATATATAGAAGAATAGGACGAATTGGATGGAACGAAAAGAAACAAACGATGGAGTCTTAAAACAACTAAACATGAAAAGAGAACTACTAAACGCAATTCAAACAAGACAAATGCGATTTTTGGGCCATGTTAAAAGACAGTAGCTTCATAAAAGTAATCTTGGAAGGGAAAATACAAGGTAATAGATGGAGTCCAAGACTAACATGGACGAGTAACAACAAAAGATGGGCAAGTGAGCCTATAGCAACCTGCACTATCAAAGCAAGAGACACAGCAGAATGGCGCTCCGTGGTAGCCAACCTTCGATGCGGAGACGGCACTAATGATGATAGTCAATAACAGTAATTTATTATTATCTGTAGTTATATAACTGGTGGCAAGTTGAAGAGCCCTGGCATGGACACACCGGAGGTAGGACAGTTGCCTGCATGGCCAGTAATTTGTTACGATCGAGAAACTTTCTAATCAGCCCGCTTTACAGTGGAGAGGTACATGCGGTACACAAGTCGTGGAAAACAGCCGTAGAGGAAAACAGAAAACAAAAGTACACGTACACGGCTGGGGTCTGACGTACAGCCAGTTCGGAACAAAACAAGGGCCGGTAACTCGTTTAATCCTCCCCACCCCCCACGCCCCGTTCCTCTCCGACATCCTAGTTGTAGCCCCTGATCTGTGTTTACATGGCAAGCCCAGGCTCCATTGAGAAGCAGATGTATTCTCTCTCTCTGCGTGCAACAGGTAGCTGGAGCCCTCGGCATTCCTCCATAATGATCCAGTTCAGAGGTTTTCAAACCACGAGCACAAAGGCTAGAAATGACATCACGGATTTTGTGGCTTCGGTGTTATAGTTTGTATGAGTGTTTGTGTCTGAGACAGACAGACGGACGGACGGACGGACGGATGGAACGATGGGTAGATGGACGGACGGATGGAACGATGGGTAGATGGACGGACGGATGGAACGATGGGTAGATGGACGGACGGACAGATATACCTTCTATATATTGAAATGGAGACAATAAGTTAATCAGAGAGTGTCTTGGGACATTGAACTTCTTGACAGCCTAACTGGTAGGAGCTCACCCTTCTTCTACCTTCCAGGCTTTGTTCTCCGCATCCTTAGCATGAAAGCTTCGAGATACGTCTCGATGAAAACACGAAAATAGGGATACACGAAAATAGGGATACATCAATATAGGAATTTACGAAAATAACAATACCCGAAAATAGCAATTGACGAAAATAGGAATACACAAAAATAGAAATACACAAAAACAGGAATACACAAAAACAGGAATACACAGAAATAGCAATACACAAAAACAGGAATACACAAAAACAGGAATACACAGAAATAGCAATACACAGAAATAGGAATACACGAAAATAGGAATACACGAAAATAGGAATACACAAAAATAGTGAATACACAAAAATAGAAATGCACGAAAATAGGAATTCACATATATGTTAAGCTGTATTGATTCAAACTGCAGCCATTACACAACTTTCTAATGGGGTACACACACACTGCCACTGCCACACACACTTATCCACACACGGGATAAAGGGTAAAGTGTGAGAGTAATAAATAGTGAATGAATTTATGATTTTAATTTAACATGCGGGTAATGGGTGGTCTAGAAATGGTAATGGGTGGTCTAGAGCGGGTAATGGGTGGTCTAGAGCGGGTGATGGGTGGTCTAGAGCGGGTAATGGGTGGTCTAGAGCGGGTAATGGGTGGTCTAGAGCGGGTAATGGGTGGTCTAGAGCGGGTAATGGGTGGTCTAGAGCGGGTAATGGGTGGTCTAGTGCCGGTAATGGGTGGTCTAGTGCCGGTAATGGGTGGTCTAGTGCCGGTAATGGGTGGTCTAGAGCGGGTAATGGGTGGTCTAGTGCCGGTAATGGGTGGTCTAGTGCCGGTAATGGGTGGTCTAGTGCCGGTAATGGGTGGTCTAGTGCCGGTAATGGGTGGTCTAGTGCCGGTAATGGGTGGTCTAGAGCGGGTAATGGGTGGTCTAGTGCCGGTAATGGGTGGTCTAGTGCCGGTAATGGGTGGTCTATTGCCGGTAATGGGTGGTCTAGTGCCGGTAATGGGTGGTCTAGAGCGGGTAATGGGTGGTCTAGTGCCGGTAATGGGTGGTCTAGTGCCGGTAATGGGTGGTCTAGTGCCGGTAATGGGTGGTCTAGTGCCGGTAATGGGTGGTCTAGTGCCGGTAATGGGTGGTCTAGTGCCGGTAATGGGTGGTCTAGTGCCGGTAATGGGTGGTCTAGTGCCGGTAATGGGTGGTCTAGTGCCGGTAATGGGTGGTCTAGTGCCGGTAATGGGTGGTCTAGTGCCGGTAATGGGTGGTCTAGTGCCGGTAATGGGTGGTCTAGTGCCGGTAATGGGTGGTCTAGTGCCGGTAATGGGTGGTCTAGTGCCGGTAATGGGTGGTCTAGTGCCGGTAATGGGTGGTCTAGAGCGGGTAATGGGTGGTCTAGTGCCGGTAATGGGTGGTCTAGTGCTGGTAATGGGTGGTCTAGTGCCGGTAATGGGTGGTCTAGTGCCGGTAATGGGTGGTCTAGAGCGGGTAATGGGTGGTCTAGAGGTGAGACGTTGGCCTCGGAACAAAGAGGTCTCGGGTTCGAAATCCCGGTATTTAAAAAAAAAAAAATTCCGTGGTTATCTCGTGCCATTACTCTCCCCTTTTCTCTGGGTAGTGAGATGTCTAGCCGCGTTCTCGGATAACAGCGAATAACAGGAGTTCTCGTGTGCACGCTGCACACGTTAGAGAACCCATGGTAGTTGGAAATAAAAAAAAAGTAGACCGAAAATGGCCACTGTCCGGGCAAAATTAATAGGAAAAAATGTACTCAACTCGTAAAAACTCTAGACGATAAAAGTAAGAGTACCTCCGAAGTCGGAGAATATCTGCCTATATGGCGGGAGACATCACAGCACACGTCTACTGGTGTGACAAACAGAAAATAGTGACATGTACAATTAGTGCAAGAAAATCACTGGAGTCTGTAGAAATGTGGTTTTACAGAAGAATGTTGAGAATACCATGGGCAGCTAAGAAGAGTAATGAAGATGTTCTGAGAGAGGTCAAAGCAAAAAGAGAGCTAATTTCCAATATTAGGAAGAAACAATCATCATTTTTTAGCCATGTAATGAGAAGAGAACAGCTGGAATATATTGTAACAACTGGAAAAATTGAGGGTCGAAGATATAGAGGGAAGCAAAGAGAAAAAATACCAGACAGCTTAAGAAAATGGCTTGGCAGAAGGTCAACAATAGAAATGATAAATAGCTGAGATCGAAAGTTGTGGAGAGACATGATCACCTACGCCACTAGGCCCGGTACTTGATGATGATGATGATGATGATGAAAATTAGTTCTTTGGGGCTCCGAAAGAGATATATACAAACAAGAACAACAATCATTATTAATGAATATGTAACTGTGTGATTGTGTCCCTTGGCAAGTTAGGACCCGTGTGTGTACGTGTAGAGGACAGGAATCTCCGAGATTAGACAAAGCAAACTTACCGACCAGACATAATATTAATGAACAAGTACGTAAAACCGTATGTTAAATAAAGAGGGCTATAGCGCCGTGTGCCAACTGAATACAAGAGGAGCGGCAAATATAAATATACGTAATTGTAATTGCAGCTCTATTTACGTTGAGTGATGGCACTACAGGTCGACTGCGACGTCCCGGCTTACAAATCTTCATGGACAAGTAAATCAAGACTAGGGCTCACAAATAATAAGTAAGATAATGAGTGTAGCAAAGAAATGTAACAAAGAAATGTAATAATGGGATAAAACAAAGAAATTAAACAAAGAAATTATATTCTATTATATACATGAATACGGTTAAAATTGAAGTCAGGAAGTGCATATATTCTCTTTCCAACTTGTCACGGCATTGTTCACAATGTATAGATAATTTCCATTGACAAGGTCCCTCCGTGCACGTCCTTCTCTACTGCAGAGACGACGACTACAAAACTCCTTAGTCGCCTCTTACAAAATGTGAGGCACGTAACAGTAGCTCTGTTTTTTTTCTCCCCTCGCCGTTGGAGTCACCGGTAGCTACACAGGGTGTAACAACTAAATGTAACAGAGAAATGTAACAAAGAAATGTAACAAAGAAATGTAACAAATAAATGCAACAAATAAATACAACAAAGTAATTCAACAAATAAATGTAACAAAGACATGTAACAAATAAATGCAACAAAGACATGTAACAAATAAATGTAACAAATAAATGCAACAAAGAAATGTAACAAATAAATCTAACAAATAAATTCAACAAAGAAATGTAACAAATAAATGCAAAAAATAAATGCAATAAAGATATGTATGATATAAATGCAAGAAATAAATGCAACAAAGAAATGTAACAAATAAATGTTAGAAAGAAATGTAACACGTGAATATAACAAAGAAATGTAACAAATGTTAGAAAGAAATGTAACAAAGAAATGTAACAAATGTTAAAAAGAAGTGTAACAAATATTAGAAAGAATGTAACAAATATTAGAAAGAAATGTAACAAATATTAGAAAGAAATGTAACAAAGAAATGTAACAAATGTTAAAAAGAAATTTAACAAATATTAGAAAGAAATGTAACAAAGAAATGTAACAAATGTTAGAAAGAAATGTAACAAATGTTAGAAAGAAATGTAATCTAGCATGAAATAAGCTAGTGATCTAGCACATGCCGATCTGCACGAGACTGTGGAAGGAACGAAAAGGAAATGTTGGAATAAAAATGGAGATGGGAAGATAACATCAAAGAATGGACAGAACAGATGGAGTGAGGGAAGTTGGATGTTCTCCCAACAACTTTAAGTTTTACAAAAAGTGAGGAAGGGACAATGGAAAGAAGGGACAATGGAAAGAAGGGACAATGGAAAGAAGGGACAATGGAAAGAAGGGACAATGGAAAGAAAGGGACAATGGAAAGAAGGGATAATGGAAAGAAGGGACAATGGAAAGAAGGGACAATGGAAAGAAGGGTGAATGGAAAGAAGGGACAATGGAAAGAAGGTTGAAGGACGGAAAAGAGGAACGGAAAAAGAAAGGAAACATGCAAAGAATAATGGATAACAGAAGGAAGGAAGGAAGAGAGAGAGAGAGAGAGAGGGGTGAAGGAAGTGAGGAAGGGGAAGGAAGTGAGGAAGAGAGGGAGGGGAAGGAAGTGAGGAAGAGAGGGAGGTTGGGAGGGGAAGAAAGTGAGGAAGAGAGGGAGGGGAAGGAAGTGAGGAAGAGAGGGAGGTTGGGAGGGGAAGAAAGTGAGGAAGAGAGGGAGGGGAAGGAAGTGAGGAAGAGAGGGAGGTTGGGAGGGGAAGAAAGTGAGGAAGAGAGGGAGGGGAAGGAAGTGAGGAAGAGAGGGAGGGGAAGGAAGTGAGGAAAAGAGGGAGGTTGGGAGGCGAAGAAAGTGAGGAAGAGAGGGAGGGGAAGGAAGTGAGGAAGAGAGGGAGGTTGGGAGGGGAAGAAAGTGAGGAAGAGAGGGAGGGGAAGAAAGTGAGGAAGAGAGGGAGGGGAAGGAAGTGAGGAAAAGAGGGAGGGGAAGGAAGTGAGGAAGAGAGGGAGGTTGGGAGGGGAAGAAAGTGAGGAAGAGAGGGAGGTTGGGAGGGGAAGAAAGTGAGGAAGAGAGGGAGGGGAAGGAAGTGAGGAAGAGAGGGAGGTTGGGAGGGGAAGGAAATGAGGAAGAGAGGGAGGTTGGGAGGGGAAGAAAGGAAGGAAGGATTTTGATGACAAAAACGGAACTCTTGATTCTACAGCTGATGTGTTGTTTGATATCACAAGAGCCACTGATATAGCCAGTACTAGACGAACCTGCATGATCAAGTTTAGCCGTAGTTCAAGGAAATGTGCCAGGACATTAAAGCTGCCTGTTTCCCAGTCACGCTAATAAATTCGATTGCTGCACACAGCATATCGCATCTGACTAATTCGAAATACTTAGTATGCCAAACTGGCTGACGTAAGCCAAATCTGGGGCTTATTCTAAAATTACATTTGGCTATTTAACTTTAAATCTTCAAAATTTCCCTGAATTTGTAAAGCTGCTTATGGAAATAGTAGGCCAAATAGAAACGCTGATAATTGGCAACATTCCCAAGTTACGATAATTAGAATTCTGAAATATCCAAATGTGAGAATTTGGATCGTTGTGTGAGAAAAGATGCCAGGCGGAGGTTGAAGGAATATTGCGGATAAAGGTGATGAGTACTTTAAACAGGGACGCGAAATAGATTGATCTCACGGTTTTCAATCTGTGGAAGAGATATACTCAGCGCTGATGGGCTTTGGAGGTAGATGTAGAGGCATAGATTTCCCATCAAAACTGTCCTTTTATGTTCGCTTTCGGAGATTCTGTTCTTTCTTTCATAAAAGCACTCAGATCATGTTTATCAGAGGCCCTCGTCAGTTCGCTCGTCCGTAAATATTCTGGGATGATTCCATTACTGTCTCGCTAACTTCTTTTTCTCCCACTCCTTCTATTTTACAGATATACTAAGTGATTCTATATATGGTTTCTTCTTTATCTTCCAATTTATCGTTCTCTCACGCATATTCTTTTACATTTCACATCTCTCTCTCTCTCCCTCTCAATCTCGTTCTCTCTATCACCCTATTTCTTTTTATCTATTGGTCGCAGATTGACTACGTGTTATTACTCATTGCTTCTATTTTCCTGTCACTGTTGACCTTTTGGAATGCTTGGTTGCAACTGGCAAAATACAGGGAAAGAGAGATCGTGGGCGACAATGAGAGAAGATACTGTATAGCTTAATGTCAACTCAGAAAACTGTCAACAACAGAAATGACACGATGCACTGATGACAAAGAATTGTGGAAGGACATGATCACTTACGTCAGCCGGTATGATGGATGACGATAATGATGGCATATGCTATGCGTGCACATACTTTCCAGATCTCCATCTCTCTCTCTCTCTCTCTCTCTCTCTTTCTCTTTAATGCTCCTTTTTACACTATTTGTCTAAATTTGACAATATTGTTTTATCCGTGTTTCGTCATTCTTTTCCTACTAACTCCTCTCGCACACTCTTTTTTCCTTCCTTCACACACTCTCCTCTCTCTCTCTCTCTCTCTCTCTCTCACTCTCTCTCTAAATATATATATATATATATATATATATATATATATATATATATAAATATATATATATATATAAAGTTACATTAAGCGTCATTTAAGTTAAGTAACATTTTCTACCACTTTCATACAAAATGTGATAAGAAAGTAGAAAAGAAACTGACAGCACATGAGATCGGCACATGGGATCGGAACTGTTGCAATGTTGTGTAGAGTGCTCTATAAGTTAGTCAACTGTTGCAATGTTGTGTAGAGTGCTCTATAAGTTAGTCAACTGTTGCAATGTTGTGTAGAGTGTTCTATAAGTTAGTCAACTGTTGCAATGTTGTGTAGAGTGTTCTATAAGTTAGTGAACTGTTGTAATGTTGTGTAGAGTGTTCTATAAGTTAGTCAACTATTGCAATGTTGTGTAGAGTGCTCTATAAGTTAGTCAACTGTTGCAATGTTGTGTAGAGTGTTCTATAAGTTAGTCAACTGTTGCAATGTTGTGTAGAGTGCTCTATAAGTTAGTCAACTGTTGCAATGTTGTGTAGAGTGTTCTATATGTTAGTCAACTGTTGCAATGTTGTATAGAGTGCTCTAAGAGACAAGAAACGTTGATTTAAACGAATAGATAAATTAACACACCTCGGCTGATTAATTAACATATCCGGCCAGATTAATTAACGCATCTTGCCAGATTATTTAACGCCCTGGCCAGATATACCTGCACGGAATAACTTCAAGACACTGCCTCAAACAAATACTTACAAACAGCCTGCGCCGCTGTTTGGAAACGTATCCCTGCTGGACGTCATGGCATGTCTTCTGGCCCTAACAAATCCTGGCAGGTTCCTCCCGATTATGCTGCCAAATTTCACCGCAATCAAAATCCAGTTGGCCAAATCTGGGCAAATCCCCAGTTTCTAGCTGATTAAATCACACAGCGTGAAACCAAACCAAATATTTGGACAAAACGACATTATCTGAGCTTAGACCAGATTATATTTCTTTCCCTCGAATAAAAACGCCTGGGTAACTTGTCAGGAGAATTGTAATATTAGGAAGAAACAATCATCATTTTTTTGTCCATGTAATGAGAAGAGAACAGCTGGAATATATTGTAACAACTGGGAAATTGAGGGACGAAGAGAAAGAGGGAAGCAAAGAGAAAAAATACCAGACAGTCTAAGAGAATGGCTTGGCAGAAGGTCAACAACAGAAATGATAAATAACTGTCGAGATCGAAAGTTGTGGAGAGACATGATCATCTACGCCGGCAGGCCCGGTACTCGATGATGATGAACTTGTCAGGGTACAGCCCTCGTTCTCCAGCTCGGTCAAAGTAGTGAATGGACCAAGAAAACAAGCGTCAAAAGACGTAACACCTTTGTTTTAAAAAGTCAACAATTTCACAATTAAAAGGCAGCTGATATTATGAGCTATAGACAGGTATCTTCTCACATGAATACACGTTAAAGTTAATATTCGCAATTTCTCTTTCTTCACGTTAATGGTGGACTCATATCAAGCTCTTGTTCGTCAATGCTAGATTGTTTCCATTTTTTGGTTTTATTACTGCCCTGCCAGTGTGTGTGTGAATATGCACGTATGTCATAGCTGTTAGTTTCCATCTCAAAGTGGCATTTTAGTTCTAATATTGTAAATGTTGCAGCATTTATGGATGAAGATTTGTACATATCGCTCATTCTTTAAATTGATATTTTATGGAGGTGGTTTCAACTTGTGGCACCACACAGAAAGTGTAAAATGTTCCACTAAAGTAAATGTCAACGATATTTAGTAGTCGATGCTCATAAAAAAATCATCAACTTCTCCTTCTTCTTTTTTCTTCCTCTCGTGTCTTTCAGCGTCGAGGGAAGATTTGATTTCCAGTCTTTTGCTCTTCTGTTCGCCTCTACTGCTGTTATATTTCCTCGTGTTTCTAATATTCCGTCAATCTATTCTCTTTTGCGACATTCATGACTTCTGTTTTATTGATGTTGATTTTCATGTTGTATTTTGTGCCTAGACTGTTAAGTCTATTTAAGTGTTCTTGTAGGTCTTCTATTTTTCCATGTATTAGTGCCTCATCAAATAGGAGCTCATTGATCTCCTCTGTCTCTGATTGGTTGGCTTGATTGATAAGACCCCTGAGTTTCTGGGAACGCAGCCAATGGTTTAAAACCACAACAGTATTTACATGATAAATATAGCTTCGTCTAACCACGTGAGTGCGGTTGCTCTTTTGTAAGGAGAAATGACAAAAATAGATATTATTAAAAAAAAAAAAGAAAAAAAAACGGTATGGTTAAAGCTGCATGTAACAAGAGAAAAACACAAACCAGAACGACGATTCGGCTCAATAGGCCTTCAGCAGGAACAAACATTCAACACACATACAAATATGTATTTAAAATTAAAAAAAAACACAATTTTAATTTTAAAATATAATAATTTCGAACGGGAAGAAGAAATAAAAGGAAAATTAAAAAATAAAAAGTCTTGCCTGTATACTTTGATGTTTAAGAATGTTAGTGCGCACGGGGTACGTGTCCCAGAGTTGTTCCTCTTTTGCAAGCAGACACCATACCTTGTAGGAGTGTACGTTACACCCCACCACTTGCTCCTTGATAACAGCTTTACCGCAGCACTGCAATTACTAGCCTGTTCCCTTCTTCTAATCACTTTGAATGTTTAATACAAGAGCTATGAGTATTTGATCTCCCTCCATAGGCACACATGAGCAAATCAACGAAAGTATCAATGACAAACAACCGTGATCTGTATGCCAGTCTGTGTATGTGTATGCCAGTCTGTGTATGTGTATGAAAGAAGACATCATCAATGCCTTCCGGGATGTGGCAAGAGCACATAACCTCGACAACAATGAGTCCACGTCACTTCTTCGGATGAAAGAGATGGGAGTTAAGATGGGGCCAGCCAGAAACGAGAAACTAAGTGGTCGTGTAAGAAGACTTAACAACCAACACAGAACTGGAGTCGTCACTCGCTGGACACTGCGGGATACGCTGAGGAGGGGATCTGAACACCTATGGGCATGTCTGGCGTGCAATGATGATGCCCAGCAAATAACTCAATAACTCAATAACTCAATATCCAAAGAAGAAAAGAAGTGTCGTTACGCGACATGGCGTATAGAGAATATGGTGTTAGTGCCTGCATTTTTTATAGACCTTCGGCACTTTATTTTTGGGCTGATGTGGTCGGTATTACGACTGTGTCGCTTTTTTATGCCAGGAGAAAAAAAAAATCAACAGTTTCAACATTTCTACGAGTTACTATTTTTAGGGAGCCCGCGATAGCTCAGTGGTTAGTGAACTGGACTACAAAGGACAAGAGGTAGGGTTCGATCCCAACCGACGGCTTCCGGGTTTACCCAGCCTGCCTTAAATGGGTACCTGATTTGTTTTTCTTGGAAAGTAAAGCGGAACGGGCGTAATACCGACCACATTACCCCACAAATCATGTGCTGAAGGTCTGTAAAATTTATGGTCACTAACACCATATTCCCTATACGTCACTTGTCGTGACGGGTCACTAACACCATATTCCCTATACGCCACTTGGCATGACGGGTCACTAACACCATATTCCCTATACGCCACTTGGCATGACGGGTCACTAACACCATATTCCCTATACGCCACTTGGCATGACGGGTCACTAACACCATATTCCCTATACGTCACTTGTCGTGACGGGTCACTAACACCATATTCCCTATACGCCACTTGGCATGACGGGTCACTAACACCATATTCCCTATACGCCACTTGGCATGACGGGTCACTAACACCATATTCCCTATACGCCACTTGGCGTGACGGGTCTTCTTCTACCTTTCAGCTCCCAGTGGAGCATAGGTCTTCAACACACACTTTCCAAGTAGTTCTGTTTTTTGCAATTCTTTTAAGATCATTCCATGTCTTCCCCATCATCTTCATCTCTGCTTCAATCTGTCTTCTCCAAGAATTCCTTGGTCTTCCTCTTTGTCTTTTCCCCTGGGGATTCCAAAAAAGGGCCTGTTGTGTAATACTCTCAGTTGGTTTCCGTAGTGTGTGTCCTATCCATCGCCATCGTCTTCGCTGTATTTCTTTATCCACTGGTATTTGACCGGTACATTTCCATAATTCCACGTTTGTGACTTTGTCCTGCCATTTCCATCCCTTTATTCTGCGCAAGCATCCATTAATGAAAGTCTGTACCTTCGTGATTGTCAATTTTGTTATTCTCCATGTTTCACAGCCATATAATAGAACCGACTTAACATTGGAGTTGAAAATTTGTATTTTTGTATTTAGCCTAATTTCTTTGGATTTCCATATGTTTCCCAGTGCAATGAAAGCTCCTCTTGCTTTTGATATCCTTATTTTGGTATCGTTTTCTGTTCCTCCCTCTTTATCTATATTACTGCCCAGATATATATAAGATTGTACGTCTAGTAGAGGTATTTCTCCTAGTTTTATTTGGTTATTGCCAACTGCATTAATTCTCATAATGTTGGTCTTATCTCTATTAATCTTTAGTCCTAGCTGTTGTGATCTCTCATCTAATATACTCATTTTATCTTGCATCTGTTGGTGGCTGTGTGATAGGAGAGCTATGTCATCAGCAAAGTCTAAATCATCAAGTTGTTTGGTCAGTGACCACTGGATCCCATTTCTGTTGTTTTGAGTTATTTTCATAATCCAATCTATGGCCAGTAGAAAGAGAAATGGAGACAGAAGGCATCCTTGCCTTACTCCTGTTCTTATTTCAAATGCTTCTGTAAGCTGTCCTTCATGCACCACACTACATTTTGTTCCTTCATACATTGTTTTTATCAGGTTAATAAACTTTATGGGGATTCCATAATGACTCAGCAACTTCCAAAGCATTCTTCTGTCTAAACTATCAAATGCCTTTTCGTAATCTATGAATCCAATATAAAGTGGGGATTTTAGTTCTAAACTTTGTTCAACTATTATACGTAGAGTAGTTATTTGATCAGCACATGATCTGTTCTTCCTAAAACCTGCTTGTTCATCTCTCAAGTGTTTCTCTATAGCCTCTTTTAGTCTCTCCAGAATGATTCTGCCTAATATTTTTCCTGGCACTGATAGTAGCATAATTCCCCTATAATTTGTGCACTCCTGTAAACTTCCTTTCTTTGGTAGTTTGATCATATAACCTTCTCTCCAGTCTTTAGGTATTTCTTCCCTCTCCCAAATTTTATCCAATAGATTATGTAACATCTTGGTAGAGGTGATAATATCTGCTTTGATGGCTTCCGAAGGAATTTCATCTGGTCCTGTGGCTTTACCATCTTTTAACAGTTTGATGGCTTTCATTATTTCTTCTTTGCTTGGTTTTCCACAGTTAACGTGTATTTCTTCTTCTGCTGGTAGTATATCTGGAGGATTATTTGAGCCAGGTCTGTTCAAAAGTTCTTCAAAGTGCTCCTTCCATCTCTCCATTTGTTCCTTTATATTACTAAGCAGATTTCCTTTCTTATCTTTGATAAAGGCGTTGATCTGTTTGTATTTCCACCTAATTTCTTTGTGCTGTTGTACAGTTCTTTCATATTCCCTTTATTTGCTGCTTCTTCTGCCTCTTTAGCTAATTCATCTATATATTTCCTCTTATCCCTTTTAATGCATCTTCTCACTTCTTTGTTCACCTCTGTGTAAGCTTCCTGTGTCTTGGCTTTATTACTTCTTGTTTTGCTTTTATTTATGTCTGCTTTCTTGTTCTTTCTTTCTTTAATTTTATCCAGGGTCTCTGCTGTCATCCATGCCTTATTCTGGCGTTCTCTTTTCCCCAGTGTTTCTTCGCATGTCTCTTTCCATATATTTTTTACCTGTTTCCAATGATCTTCTATATTTATAGTATTTTCTAGTTGTTGGAGGACTTGGTATTTGTTTGATATTGTGACTGCGAATTTATCTTTAATTCCTTGTTCTTTAAGAAACCCTACATTGAAATACGTTCTGCCCTTATTCGTTGTAGTATACCTTTTTAATTTAATTTTAAGTTTGGCTAACAGAAGATGATGATCAGAAGCTATATCTGCCCCTCTATATACTTTTACATCCTGTAAGGATGACTTAAACTTATTATTAATACATATGTGATCAATTTGATTTTCCGTTCTATGATCTGGTGACACCCATGTAGCTTTGTGTATTCTTTTATGTTGGAATATTGTTCCTCCTAGGCTCATTTGATTAAGGGCGCAGAAATTCACAAATATCTCTCCATTCTCGTTTATATCTCCAAGTCCATGTTTTCCCATAATCTCTTCAAAGCCTCTGTTGTCTGATCCTACCTTAGCATTTAGGTCTCCCATCAAGATTATAATATCCTTGGCTCGTCTTGCATCCATCTGGCATTGTAGCTGTTTATAAAAATCATCTTTAACTGAGTCATCTTTACGCCACTTGGCATGACGGGTCACTAACACTATATTCCTTATACGCCACTTGGCATGACGGGTCACTAACACTTATATTCCCTATACGCCACTTGGCATGACGGGTCACTAACACTATATTCCTTATACGCCACTTGGCATGACGGGTCACTAACACTATATTCCTTATACGCCACTTGGCATGACGGGTCACTAACACTATATTCCTTATACGCCACTTGGCATGACGGGTCACTAACACTATATTCCCTATACGCCACTTGGCATGACGGGTCACTAACACTATATTCCCTATACGCCACTTGGCATGACGGGTCACTAACACTATATTCCCTATACGCCACTTGGCATGACGGGCCACTAACACTATATTCCCTATACGCCACTTGGCATGACGGGTCACTAACACTTATATTCCCTATACGCCACTTGGCATGACGGGTCACTAACACTATATTCCCTATACGCCACTTGGCGTGACGGGGACTCTTTACTTTACTATTTTTAGGCTGAGACCAGGTGTGTTAGGTAGAAATGTGCAGATACTGTAACTTGTTGCAAATCACAACATAGCACATCTACGTCTATGTAGCGCTTTTTGAAACCCATTTTGCTCGAGACTATTTGAGTACATTAATCAAAATCAAACCCTGACCTTCTAGCTTTGAAACAATCGCTCTGCAGCAGCGCCAGCTGTTAAGGAGGTCACACAGATTCATTTAACATGATTCTGACTTCTCAACATTTAACGTGTTTGTGACTTTTGAACATAACGTGATTGTGACTTTTCATCATAACGTGATATAGACTTCTTAACATTTATCGTCATTGTGACTTCTCATCATTTAACGTGATTTCGTCTTCTCATCTTTTAACGGTCATTAATTTAAAACTCTGTGTAGAAACGTCCCTGCATTGAAAGCTCTTCTATAAACATGGCCATTGTATACTATACATTGAGCATTTTAAGACTTGGGTTAAGTATATGGAGCTAGAGGTCCAGGGAGAAATGAGTCGAAGACGGGATCAGTTTTATTGAGCAAGGGGAGATAAACGGAGGAGGAGAAGATAAACCGATGATGTTATGTCTTATATTATTATTCTTTAATAGATGTCTCTTTCTATGATATATGGGGTCGGTTATACATTTATTGAGGCCGCTAGGCTAAATGAAACGTTCAGGCCCCGTGTTCAAAGATTAATAGCATAATAATATAATAATAATATCATAATATATAATAATAAGTTTTATGCAACAAATCTATGTCAATAGAAATGCTTGCTTGCGTTCGCCCGATAACTAAAGTATTCTAGAGTATTCGTAGACTGTAGAATTCCTCTTCGTCATCCGTCCTTAAAAGGACGTTAAGTGGGCGTGTCTGCGTTGTGTTGTAGTTTGCAGTATAACTGCTATATTTGCGCCTTTCGGCCCAATACATCCGACTTCAGCACGACATTTTTGAGTACCGGGTTGTCTTCCCTCTTTGATCCCTGCTCGCTTGGCCAGACTAGACAGGTTAGTCTGCTACTGGAGGCACCGCGGAGAGGTGGAGCAGGATTTGGATGGTTTTGGTTCACCGATCCTGGCGCAAGCCATCAGCTGTGGGTCGCTGACAACTTCCAGCTCTGGTGCTGGGAGGCGCGCCTTCGCCTCCGAAATAATAGAAATGAGAAAGAGAGTTAATCTGCCCCATATAGAAGTAATTCTGACCTACGGAAGCGATTATCATGGACAATAGACAAACAAATGAACAGACGATTAGAGGCCACAGAGATGGGATTTCTCAGAAGAATGATGAAAGTTCCCTGGACAGATAAACAGACCAAGGAGGAAGTTCTCAAAGAGGCATACACAAAAAAGGAACTCATAAAAAACATCAGAAAGAAACAATCAACATTTTTCGGTCACATGATGAGAAGAGGAAAGTTGGAATACTTGGTTACAACAAGCAAAATACAGGGAAAGAGAGATCGCGGACGACAAAGAGAGAAAATACTGGATAGCTTGGTGTCATGGCATGGAAAACAGTCAACAACAAACTGATACGATGCACTGTAGATAGAAGATTGTGGAAGGACATGATCGCCTACGCCAACTGGTATGGCATATGATGATGATATAATAATGCAATGTCATATAACGCCATAGTGGCATATTACAGTATAATACTATAACAGTGTAATAGTATAACAGTATAACAATATAATAGTATAACAGTATAACAATATAATAGTATAACAGTATAACAGTATAATAGTATAACAGTGTAATAGTATAACAGTATAACAATATAATAGTATAACAGCATAATTGTAAAGGTAAAGTACGAGACTTGAACCGGCGTCTTAGCACGCGAGTTTACACCCATATGTGCTCGGCCGCCTTTCAAGAAGTGTTCGGAGATTTCTGTATAGTGTCGCCTCAAGCATCTAAACTCAGATGCGAGGCGACATTCCTCACCTTCCCAGAGTGTTACCCTGGTACCCATTTCTGCCAACGGCTGGGTCGACCGTGGGGTTTGGTTATTTTTTTCCAACCACGAGTAGAATACACACTAGAATAATAGTATTCCAGTATAATAGTATTCCAGTATAATAGAATAATAGTATTCCAGTATAATAGAATAATAGTATTCCAGTATAATAGAATAATAGTATTCCAGTATAATAGAATAATAGTATTCCAGTATAATAGAATAATAGTATTCCAGTATAATAGAATAATAGTATTCCAGTATAATAGAATAATAGTATTCCAGTATAATAGAATAATAGTATTCCAGTATAATAGAATAATAGTATTCCAGTATAATAGAATAATAGTATTCCAGTATAATAGAATAATAGTATTCCAGTATAATAGAATAATAGTATTCCAGTATAATAGAATAATAGTATTCCAGTATAATAGAATAATAGTATTCCAGTATAATAGAATAATAGTATTCCAGTATAACAGAATAATAGTATTCCAGTATAATAGTATTCCAGTATAATAGTATAATAGTATTCCAGTATAATAGTATAATAGTATTCCAGTATAATAGTATAATAGTATAATAGTATAATAGTATAACAGTATAACAGTATAATAGTATAACAGTATAATAGTATAACAGTATAATAATATTCCAGTATAATAGTATTCCAGTATAATAGTATTCCAGTATAATAGTATTCCAGTATAATAGTATTCCAGTATAATAGTATTCCAGTATAATTGTATAACAGAATAATAGTATTCCAGTATAATAGTATTCCAGTATAATAGTATTCCAGAATAACAGTATTCCAGTATAATAGTATTCCAGTATAATAGTATTCCAGTATAATAGTATTCCAGTATAATAGTATTCCAGTATAATAGTATAACAGTATAATAGTATTCCAGTATAATAGTATTCCAGTATAATAGTATTCCAGTATAATTGTATAACAGAATAATAGTATTCCAGTATAATAGTATTCCAGTATAATAGTATTCCAGAATAATAGTATTTCAATATAATAGTATTCCAGTATAATAGTATTCCAGTATAATAGTATTCCAGTATAATAGTATTCCAGTATAATAGTATTCCAGTATAATAGTATTCCAGTATAATAGTATTCCAGTATAATTGTATAACAGAATAATAGTATTCCAGTATAATAGTATTCCAGTATAATAGTATTCCAGAATAATAGTATTCCAGTATAATAGTATTCCAGTATAATAGTATTCCAGTATAATAGTATTCCAGTATAATTGTATAACAGTATAATAGTATTCCAGTATAATTGTATAACAGTATAATAGTATTCCAGTATAATTGTATAACAGTATAATAGTATTCCAGTATAATTGTATAACAGTATAATAGTATTCCAGTATAATTGTATAACAGTATAATAGTATTCCAGTATAATTGTATAACAGTATAATAGTATTCCAGTATAATTGTATAACAGTATAATAGTATTCCAGTATAATTGTATAACAGTATAATAGTATTCCAGTATAATTGTATAACAGTATAATAGTATTCCAGTATAATTGTATAACAGTATAATAGTATTCCAGTATAATAGTATTCCAGTATAATTGTATAAAAGTATAATAGTATTCCAGTATAATAGTATTCCAGTATAATAGTATTCCAGTATAATAGTATTCCAGTATAATAGTATTCCAGTATAATTGTATAACAGTATAATAGTATTCCAGTATAATTGTATAACAGTATAATATTATTCCAGTATAATTGTATAACAGTATAATAGTATTCCAGTATAATTGTATAACAGTATAATAGTATTCCAGTATAATTCTATAACAGTATAATAGTATTCCAGTATAATTGTATAACAGTATAATAGTATTCCAGTATAATTGTATAACAGTATAATAGTATTCCAGTATAATTGTATAACAGTATAATAGTATTCCAGTATAATAGTATTCCAGTATAATTGTATAACAGTATAATAGTATTCCAGTATAATAGTATTCCAGTATAATAGTATTCCAGTATAATAGTATTCCAGAATAACAGTATTCCAGTATAATAGTATTCCAGTATAATAGTATTCCAGTATAATAGTATTCCAGTATAATAGTATTCCAGTATAATAGTATAAACAGTATAATAGTATTCCAGTATAATAGTATTCCAGTATAATAGTATTCCAGTATAATAGTATTCCAGTATAATTGTATAACAGAATAATAGTATTCCAGTATAATAGTATTCCAGTATAATAGTATTCCAGAATAATAGTATTTCAATATAATAGTATTCCAGTATAATAGTATTCCAGTATAATAGTATTCTAGTATAATAGTATTCCAGTATAATAGTATTCCAGTATAATAGTATTCCAGTATAATAGTATTCCAGTATAATAGTATTCCAGTATAATTGTATAACAGAATAATAGTATTCCAGTATAATAGTATTCCAGTATAATAGTATTCCAGAATAATAGTATTCCAGTATAATAGTATTCCAGTATAATAGTATTCCAGTATAATAGTATTCCAGTATAATTGTATAACAGTATAATAGTATTCCAGTATAATTGTATAACAGTATAATAGTATTCCAGTATAATTGTATAACAGTATAATAGTATTCCAGTATAATTGTATAACAGTATAATAGTATTCCAGTATAATTGTATAACAGTATAATAGTATTCCAGTATAATTGTATAACAGTATAATAGTATTCCAGTATAATTGTATAACAGTATAATAGTATTCCAGTATAATTGTATAACAGTATAATAGTATTCCAGTATAATTGTATAACAGTATAATAGTATTCCAGTATAATTGTATAACAGTATAATAGTATTCCAGTATAATTGTATAACAGTATAATAGTATTCCAGTATAATTGTATAACAGTATAATAGTATTCCAGTATAATAGTATTCCAGTATAATTGTATAAAAGTATAATAGTATTCCAGTATAATAGTATTCCAGTATAATAGTATTCCAGTATAATAGTATTCCAGTATAATAGTATTCCAGTATAATTGTATAACAGTATAATAGTATTCCAGTATAATTGTATAACAGTATAATATTATTCCAGTATAATTGTATAACAGTATAATAGTATTCCAGTATAATTGTATAACAGTATAATAGTATTCCAGTATAATTCTATAACAGTATAATAGTATTCCAGTATAATTGTATAACAGTATAATAGTATTCCAGTATAATTGTATAACAGTATAATAGTATTCCAGTATAATTGTATAACAGTATAATAGTATTCCAGTATAATAGTATTCCAGTATAATTGTATAACAGTATAATAGTATTCCAGTATAATAGTATTCCAGTATAATAGTATTCCAGTATAATAGTATTCCAGTATAATAGTATTCCAGTATAATAGTATTCCAGTATAATAGTATTCCAGTATAATAGTATTCCAGTATAATAGTATTCCAGTATAATAATAACACTCACTCAAAGAATAACACCAAATGGCCTCTGTTATAGTATACAATATAAGCAAATTAGAGGCCCTCTATTGGGTTGAGAGGACTTCAGTTGTGAGGACTTCAGTTGTGAGGACTTCAGTTGTGAGGACTTCAGTTGTAGTTTATTTAGAGCACGACTAGAACTGACCTTGGATAAATGTGTAGGGTGAATTTGTAGAAATTGTCGAATATATAAGTGGGTTGAGTTTACTGAGAATGTCTTATTCATGAGCCAACTGAGTTTATCGAGAATGTCTCATTCATGAGCGGACTGAGTTTATTGAGAATGTCTTATCATGAGCAGACTGAGTTTTCGAGAATGTCTCATTCATGAGTAGACTGAGTTTATTGAGAATGTCTCATTCATGAGCAGACTGAGTTTATTGAGAATGTCTCATTCATGAGCTGACTGAGTTTATCGAGAATGTCTCATTCATGAGCTGACTGAGTTTATTGAGAATGTCTCATTCATGAGCAGACTGAGTTTATCGAGAATGTCTCATTCATGAGCTGACTGAGTTTATTGAGAATGTCTCATTCATGAGCAGACTGAGTTTATCGAGAATGTCTCATTCATGAGCGGACTGAGTTTATTGAGAATGTCTCATTCATGAGCGGACTGAGTTTATTGAGAATGTCTCATTCATGAGCAGACTGAGTTTATCGAGAATGTCTCATTCACGAGCAGATTGAGTTTATTGAGAATGTCTCATTCATGAGCAGACTGAGTTTATCGAGAATGTCTCATTCATGAGCTGACTGAGTTTATCGAGAGTGTCTCATTCATGAGCGGACTGAGTTTATTAAGGTCACTCATTTTCTGGGACTCATGAGGACATTCTTACCTGAACTCAACTGGGTTCGTCTTAAGAGGTTTCACACGTTCTGGAACTGTGCATCTGCCGCAAATCCCCACATAGATAGTTTCCTATAACTTTAATGCAAGAAACCTATTATAGTTATATTTCTGTAGCCAAGACTCTGGAAGAACTGTGCTGGAGACGACCAGCGACTCATAGTTGACTGTTTGCGTCATACCCAGCAAATAATAGTTGGTATAAACCCTTCTTCTTCCATAGTGGCTCTGGAAACAGATTAAGCACATGAGGAAAGAAAGACAAACCCGTATTAAAATGTATTCCATAAGTCGGATGCGCTGGTCGAAATGCCCAGATATCGCAGCTTGCTGTAAAGCGCAACACAATGCTAAGCTGATAAAAGCTGACAAAGGCCTAGAGAACACAGTAACATGAGAGAATGTTATTATTTCCAAAGTCTTCTTCGACCTTTCAGCTCCCTGTGGAGCATAAGTCTTCAACAAACATTTTCCAAGCAGTTCTGTTTCTTGCCATTCTTTTAAGATCATTCAGTGTCTTCTTCGTCAACTTCGCCACCCCCCCCAGTCTTCTGCAGAAATATTTTGTTCTTTTCCCCTTGTGATTCCAAAAAAGGGCCTGACGTGTAACACTATCAGTTGGCTTCAGCAGTGTGTGTCCTATCCAACGCCATCTCTTTTGTCTACTGGTATTTGACTGGTACCTTCCCAAAGCTCCATGTTAGTGATTTTGTCCTGTCATCTCCATCCGTCTATTCTGTTCAAGCATCCAGTAACGAATGTCCGTATCTTCGTCATGGTCATCTTTGTTGTTCTCCATGTTTCACAGCCATATAATAGGACTGATTTAACATTGGAGTTATACATTTTTATTTTCGTATTTAGCCTAAATTCTTTGGATTTCCTTATGTTGCCTAGCGCATAACATAAAAAAGAACTAAAAAAAAAAACCAAACAAACCACAAAGCATGTTATAATACAACAATTCACCATATGCCACCAGCCTCAACTAAACGGCAATCTTCCTCAACATAATCTCATACATATTTGTCTTGTTTATAACCATTTTCCTCGCCATATTTTCCCACGTTCATAACACTACATATTCCCAATCTTACTTCTTCGATCGGTAAATCCCGGAAACGATTCTATTTAAGTCCTACACGCAATTCCCCTGTGATACAACACTCTGTAATTTCAATAAACAGACCCTTCCATGAAGCGAAGACGCAATCATCAGCGACAATAACAGCACACACGAAAATAAACTAGAATTAAAACGCACAGAAGTGAAAACTGAGCGCAAAGTCAACGGCATGACCTATTGCAGTTGTGTGTTTTCTGTTTAATCGCATTTGTGTGTTTTCTGTTTATCGCATTGGTTTTCTGTATTGTTGCGGCCCCCCCCCCCCCAGTTTATATTATCTCTAATTTCACTATTCTGGCCAGCGGAAGTTTGTCTCTCTGGATAATTCCCACTGTCTAGGGGTCCCTGTCTGACTGACTATTTTCCGCCCTGCTCACTTATCGAACTGTTCAGTAATTGACCCTCGGTCTCGTGTCGGCCATGGTTTAAACGTGACTTCGTGGACGTGTGAGGGTAACGCACGCCATTGTTCAAAGGCTTCAAAGCAAAAGTTGAGTACCGTGGTTAAGTAAAAAGTTGAATTTTGACTTCCTCCAGTGGGAGGAAACGAAACAAAATAAAAAAAGATAAAGATTGGGTAACATTTTATTTGTAGTCAAAAACACTCTCAGAACTGAGAGAAAAACAGATAGATAAAGAGAATGAGGAGATTCATTTATTGTGTGTCATCTCCACATCAAAGGCTGGCTGTCCTGGAGCGGTTTTATTCCTCTCTCTTGTCCTGATAGTGCAAGTTGCCCCTCTTAAGTTATTTACACTAAAAAACACTCTCAAAATTGAGAGAAAGAGAGATAGAATGTGAGAGCGAGCTAGAGATGATTAGTTCATTTGGTGCCGTCTCCACATCGAAGGCTGGCTATCATGGAGCGCAATTTTACTCTAGCTTTTGTCTTGATGGTGCACGTTCATCTGTCCATCTTTTGATGTTATCGGTCTACTTTAGTCTTGGTCTGCCTCTACCTCGTCTACCTTGTACTTTCCTCTCCAAGGTAACATTGAGTCATATTGTGCAGTGGCGGACGGTGAGGTCGAAACTTGAGGAGGCCAGGATATGAGACTGAACTTTTAGGTTGACCTTTAACCTGATCATTTGCGACATAAAGATTGCTTCAGTTTGCGCTATGTAACATATTTCCTTCAATTATTGCCCTAAATTAACGTAATTATAATTACATCATTATGAAAAAAAACATGGTTTTACTGTTAATTAAAAGCTCTTACAGTTTTGTTGATATTGTTTTTTTGCAGCACAGTGATTCATACAGTAGTCACTTCTGTCACATAAATTCTCCTCCCCGTCGGCACTGCTGCTAATGTTTCAATAACAAAATACAACGGTTTCTGATTAGTCGTTCTTTTGTTGTCATGACAACAGGGAGCTTATTGTTGAAATGACCTACCTAGCTCTCCTGCACATGGCAAAGTCGATGATGCCGTTGTGCGGTTGTAATAGGTTTGACCTCCATAGAATTGAAGTCTATTAGTAACGGCTTGAGTTATGTGAACTATATCACGGCTATACTACGGTGATTACTTGCACACTGACATGTAACTAAATGAGCTCGAATATTATTGCATTATAAATCATGATAAAATAGTAGCGCAGTCGTGGTCCCCGCTGCCTCCTCTGAATATTATTGCATTATAAATCATGATAAAATAGTAGCGGAGTCGTGGCTCCGCTGCCTCCTCTGAATATTATTGCATTATAAATCATGATAAAATAGTAGCGGAGTCGTGGCTTCCGCTGCCTCCGCTGAATATTATTGCATTATAAATCATGATAAAATAGTAGCGGAGTCGTGGTCCCCGCTGCCTCCTCTGAATATTATTGCATTATAAATCATGATAAAATAGTAGCGGAGTCGTGGCTTCCGCTGCCTCCTCTGAATATTATTGCATTATAAATCATGATAAAATAGTAGCGCAGTCGTGGTCCCCGCTGCCTCCTCTGAATATTATTGCTTTATAAATCATGATAAAATAGTAGCGCAGTCGTGGTCCCCGCTGCCTCCTCTGAATATTATTGCATTATAAATCATGATAAAATAGTAGCGGAGTCGTGGCTTCCGCTGCCTCCTCTGAATATTATTGCATTATAAATCATGATAAAATAGTAGCGGAGTCGTGGCTTCCGCTGCCTCCTCTGAATATCCGCCGCTGGTATGACGTCTCTTCGCATGTACCAAAACATTGCGGTTGCCTTGTTGGACATTTTGCTCGGTAGCTGATCATCTTTAGAAGAGTTCCCTTAGTGTGATCCAAACTGTTCGTTCGTGATATTTGATTATCAAATTGTATATTGAGTGTCCAGACAAAGATATTTTATAATGAGTGTCTCTATCTATCTATCTATCTATTGACCTTTCGAGCCGTAACCGGCCCATAGGGCGTAGACCAAGATACACCTTCTCCTATATGAATTTTTGTTCTAGCAGTTTTCTTTTAAAGATATTTTATCAAATCTCGCCATCTGTCTCTGTTCTGTGCAAGCAGTTCTATCTCATTGAGGGAGCCGATTCCTGCTGCTCTTGCCTCTCTCATCAATGTTCTTCTCAGTGTCTCCCTGGGTCTTCCTCTTTTTCTTTTACCTGTTGTTTCCCATATGAGGGCTTGCTTTGCTATTCGATTATTATCTCTTCTCATCACATGTCCAACGTATGACCATCGTCTTTTCTTTATTACTGAAGATATTAGTGGTTGATTGGCGATTTCTCTAATTTCCTCGTTTGTTTTGAATTCGTTCCATTCTATACCAAGTATTTTCCTTAGACATTTATTTTCGAATGCGTTCAACTTTGTTTCTATATCTCTTGTTGTTTTCCAGCTTTCACACGCATACGTAAGGGTTGATAGTACATTTGATTTGAATAGCCTAAGTTTTGTGTTTGTGCTAATGAGTTTTGATTTCCACAACTTTTCAAGGCTTCTGAAAGACATTGCTGCTTTAGCCAGTCTGATTCTAATTTCTTTGCTCGTATCCCTTCTCGATCAATGTGACTTCCAAGATAGATAAAGTGATCGATCTCTTCTACTGGTTTGTTTTCCATGTATATTTTGTCACTTGTTGGAATTAAACTTTTCATGACTTTAGTCTTTTCATGATTGACCTCAAGCCCAATTTTGCTGGCTATTGATGATAGTTCATTTGTGTTTTCCTGCATCGTTTTTATCTGACTGCTGATGAGAACTATGTCATCAGCAAAGTCGAGGTCCTCCAAATGGTCTCCTTGTATCCATTCGATGCCTTTATTACCAGTGCAGCATTTCTTCATTATGAAGTCCATAACAATTCCAAATAACAAGGGCGATAAAATACATCCTTGTTTAACCCCAGTTTCTATTGGGAAACATTCGCTCAGTCCTTCCTCTGTTCGAACTGCACATGTGTAACCATCATACATGTCTTTGATAATATTTATGATTTTTGATGGTAATCCATATTGCTTCAGAATTTTCCACAAAGAATCTCTATGAATACTATCAAATGCTTTTTTGAAGTCGATGAAGTTAAGTACAAAAGGTTTTGCTTTTCAAAGTCTCTGCAGTGATGATATTGTGGAGAGTGTCTCTGCAAGGATGATATTTTATAATTAGTGCCTTGGCAAGGATGATATTTTATAATGAGTGTCTTTGCAAGGATGATATTTTATAATGAGTGCCTTGGCAAGGATGATATTTTATAATGAGTGTCTTTGCAAGGATCATATTTTATAATTAGGACCTTGGCAAGGATGATATTTTATAATTAGTACCTTGGCAAGGATGATATTTTATAATTAGTGCCTTGGCAAGGATGATATTTTAAAATTAGTGCCTTGGCAAGGATGATATTTTATAATGAGTGCCTTGGCAAGGATGGTAGTTTATACTTAATGTCCCGGCAAGACACGGAGGTATAGATTGGTACAGATTGCCAATATATCGTACGATAGCTTCACGGAAGACTGACATAGATTGACAATCGATATACTATCGATTCTTCCGTTGTCAACGCATTAACATTCTCCCCAATATTCCAGCAACCACATAATCAGACTACACATGGCCCGTGATCTCATTCCAACATCTTTTTGCTTCCATGTATACACAATTACAGGTGTGTTTACTCCATTCCTTTGCCTGTTTAAAAGTCAGGGCTGATCAAACCAGGCACTTGCTCCAAACTAACTCGTCTGTTTTACTTCCCTCCTAAACCGAGACGTAAACGAGAGCCCCGTCTAAGGTAAACTATTATGCCACCTGAAGTCTACTTTTCCCATTTCTCTGTCACGTTAAGAAAGTTTAGATTTTACTGGGTGGGGGGGGGGGGGAGAAGGTTGAACTGCTGACTCACAAAAACACACACGGTTATTTTTTATTTTTTTATTTATATAAAAACTTTGATACAATAGATAAGATCACAAATGAATAACTGAGAAAAAAGCTGGGGATAATTCCCGCCATAGAAGACATAAAAAAAAAAAACAACAGATGGAATGGTTTGGCCACATGATAAGTCAGAAATACCAAAACACAATACACCGAGCCTTCAATAAATGTTCTGGAACATCAGACTCAAATGTCGACAACGGCAAAGATTTTTTATTTTTTTTATTTTTTTTTTTATCAAGATTTTGATTATTTCTTGGTGCTTTACTTTGTCAAATACTTTTTGGTAAAATCTATGAAACATAGGTACAGATCTGTTTTCACCTCTATGGCTCTTTTTACTAAAGATCATATGATATATATGGCATTGCTTGTTCCTTTATCTCTAACAAAACCACACTGTTCATCGCTAATTTCTGGACTGATTTTGTTTCACACTCTTCGCATGATGATTCTTAGTAATATCTTAGTCATATGACTCATAAGGCTTATTGTGCGATGATCATCGCATTCAATCGCACCCGATTTCTTTGGTAGGGCTATGAATATTGATTTTAGCAGATCGTCTGGTATATATCCGCATTTGTAGATATCATTCAATACTTTGTTATTATTTCTATTTCAAAATCACCCATGGCTTCAATCTTTTCTTTACTTATATTATCTGGTCCAGGAGCTTTTCCTGCTTTCATATTGCGCAAGGCGTCTTCCACTTCTTCTTTGAGTATTTCTGGTCCTTCCCCATATTTCTTAATATTTACTTCTGTTAGTTCATCATCATAAAGATCTGTAATGTATTCTCTCCATCGTTCCTTTATGCTTTCTAGTTCAATCAACAGTTCTGCCTCCTTTCATTTTAAACATCCAGTTTTAGATTGCATTTATCTTCCTGTTAATTCTTCAATTTATTTGTATATAGCTTTGACAACGAACTATGAAAGGGATTAATGAAACAAAAAAACAAAGGAGTGGAAAGACAATGCAAGGAATGAACCGGTCTCAATTTGCTAATTTGCAATTTTGAAAATGAGACAGAAAGTACTTACAAACAATTACTTGAGTCAGCTGATCGAGCCCCATCAACCCACTGACTCATGGGAATGGTGAGGCCCTGTCTGGGTTCAAGGAGTCTGCACTTGACGGGAAGTTGAAAGAAGTCAAGTCTGAGAAAACCCGATCTGACGGTTTAGAAATATTTTATTTATTTTAGTCAGCTAATTGACCTGGAAATACATCATAGATGCTATCACTGCTTTCATGATCAAAATTACATCATGAGAAAGATTGTGGTCATCAAAGAGCTCAGATTCATGAGTTTCTGCAATCATTTTCAAGTGTTTTAATCTACATATCGTTCCAATTACTAACGTTTCATGCAAGGAAGAGTTTCTTAACGTGGGGCTTCGTTTTTCTCAGAGATAGCTCATCGTTGATCGTTCTGCTGAATTACCTGCCTGTGCTGATCTTTCCATTTGGAGACATATTTATTCTATTACCTATTCCTAATCATCATCGTTATTATCGTCAACGTCGTTATAATCATCACTGTTGTTATCATTATCGTTGTCGTTACCACGGTCAACATCGTCATCACAATCATCACCGCCATCATCGTTATCATCACCGCCATCATCGTTATCATCAATATCATCGCCATCGTTATCATAGTTATTACTATCGTTTTCATCGTCTTCATAATCATCATTATGTCATTGTTGTCATTATCATCATTATCATCATCATCATCATCATCATCATCAACTTCCCACTTGAATATCACAAAAGACAGAACTTCAGGAACCTTCTACAACTAAGTACATAACTTTCATAATGCATTGCTAGCTACGATGAATCCTGTACTTTCTCAATTAGTGCAGTAACTAGTGTGAACGATCTTATACTTTCTCAATTAGTGCAGTAACTAGTGTGAACGATCTTATACTTTCTCAATTAGTGCAGTAACTAGTGTGAACGACCTTATACTTTCTCAATTAGTGCAGTAACTAGTGTGAACGATCTTATACTTTCTCAATTCGAGCAGTAACTAGTGTGAACGATCTTATACTTTCTCAATTAGTGCAGTAACTAGTGTGAACGATCTTATACTTTCTCAATTAGTGCAGTAACTAGTGTGAACGACTTATACTTTCTCAATTAGTGCAGTAACTAGTGTGAACGACTTATACTTTCTCAATTAGTGCAGTAACTAGTGTGAACGACTTATACTTTCTCAATTAGTGCAGTAACTAGTGTGAACGACTTATACTTTCTCAATTAGTGCAGTAACTAGTGTGAACGACTTATACTTTCTCAATTAGTGCAGTAACTAGTGTGAACGACTTATACTTTCTCAATTAGTGCAGTAACTAGTGTGAACGATCTTATACTTTCTCAATTAGTGCAGTAACTAGTGTGAACGATCTTATACTTTCTCAATTAGTGCAGTAACTAGTGTGAACGACCTTATACTTTCTCAATTAGTGCAGTAACTAGTGTGAACGATCTTATACTTTCTCAATTAGTGCAGTAACTAGTGTGAACGATCTTATACTTTCTCAATTAGTGCAGTAACTAGTGTGAACGATCTTATACTTTCTCAATTAGTGCAGTAACTAGTGTGAACGACCTTATACTTTCTCAATTAGTGCAGTAACTAGTGTGAACGATCTTATACTTTCTCAATTCGAGCAGTAACTAGTGTGAACGATCTTATACTTTCTCAATTAGTGCAGTAACTAGTGTGAACGATCTTATACTTTCTCAATTAGTGCAGTAACTAGTGTGAACGACTTATACTTTCTCAATTAGTGCAGTAACTAGTGTGAACGACTTATACTTTCTCAATTAGTGCAGTAACTAGTGTGAACGACTTATACTTTCTCAATTAGTGCAGTAACTAGTGTGAACGACTTATACTTTCTCAATTAGTGCAGTAACTAGTGTGAACGACTTATACTTTCTCAATTAGTGCAGTAACTAGTGTGAACGACTTATACTTTCTCAATTAGTGCAGTAACTAGTGTGAACGATCTTATACTTTCTCAATTAGTGCAGTAACTAGTGTGAACGATCTTATACTTTCTCAATTAGTGCAGTAACTAGTGTGAACGATCTTATACTTTCTCAATTAGTGCAGTAACTAGTGTGAACGACCTTATACTTTCTCAATTAGTGCAGTAACTAGTGTGAACGACCTTATATTTTCTCAATTAGTGCAGTAACTAGTGTGAACGACCTTATACTTTCTCAATTAGTGCAGTAACTAGTGTGAACGATCCTATACTTTCTCAATTAGTGCAGTAACTAGTGTGAACGACCATATACTTTATCTATTAGTGCAGTAACTAGTATGAACGATCATGTACTTTCTCTATTAGTGCAGTAACTAGTATGAACGATCATGTACTTTCTCTATTAGTGCAGTAACTAGTATGAACGATCATGTACTTTCTCTATTAGTGCAGTAACTAGTATGAACGATCATGTACTTTCTCTATTAGCGCAGTAACTAGTATGAACGATCATGTACTTTCTCTATTAGTGCAGTAACTAGTATGAACGATCATGTACTTTCTCTATTAGTGCAGTAACTAGTGTGAACGATCATGTACTTTCTCTATTAGTGCAGTAAGTAGTGTGAGCGATCATGTACTTTCTCTATTAGCGCAGTAACTAGTATGAACGATCTTGTACTTTCTCTATTAGTGCAGTAACTAGTGTGAACGATCATGTACTTTCTCTATTAGCGCAGTAACTAGTATGAACGATCTTGTACTTTCTCTATTAGTGCAGTAACTAGTGTGAACGATCATGTACTTTCTCTATTAGTGCAGTAAGTAGTATGAACGATCTTGTACTTTCTCTATTAGTGCAGTAACTAGTGTGAACGATCATGTACTTTCTCTATTAGCGCAGTAACTAGTATGAACGATCTTGTACTTTCTCTATTAGTGCAGTAAGTAGTGTGAACGATCATGTACTTTCTCTATTAGCGCAGTAACTAGTATGAACGATCTTGTACTTTCTCTATTAGTGCAGTAACTAGTGTGAACGATCATGTACTTTCTCTATTAGCGCAGTAAGTAGTGTGAACGATCTTGTACTTTCTCTATTAGTGCAGTAACTAGTGTGAACGATCTTGTACTTTCTCTATTAGTGCAGTAACTAGTGTGAACGATCTTGTACTTTCTCTATTAGTGCAGTAACTAGTGTGAACGATCATGTACTTTCTCTATTAGTGCAGTAAGTAGTATGAACGATCATGTACTTTCTCTATTAGTGCAGTAACTAGTGTGAACGATCTTGTACTTTCTCTATTAGTGCAGTAACTAGTATGAACGATCATGTACTTTCTCTATTAGTGCAGTAACTAGTATGAACGATCATGTACTTTCTCTATTAGTGCAGTAACTAGTGTGAACTTTCCCTGGTTTACAGATTTGAAGTGTTTGGGTGTACCTCGCCTCCGCATTACAAACATTTATCAAACAGCGGCTTAGCTTTATTTTGTATGTTCTGTTGTTTGGATATGTGTGTGTGTGTATGCTTGTTTGTTTGTTTTTTTCATCCATGTGCTAGCTCAATGTAAAGAAAAAAGTAAAGAGCCCCGTCACGCCAATTGACGTATAGGGATTACAGTGTTAGTGGCCATAATTTTTACACATTTCAGCACATGATTTTTGGAGTAATGTGGTCGGTATTACGCCAGTGCCGCTTTACTTTCAAAGAAAAATTCTGGTACCCATTTAAGGCTGGGTGAACCCTCAAGCCATCGATCAGGATCGAACTGTACCTCTTGTCCTTTGTAGCCCAGTTCACTAACCACTGAGCTATCGCAGCTCCTAGCTCAATGTGAATACTTATAATTTCAGTTCAACAACCACTGAGCTATCGCAGCTCCTAGCTCAATGTGAATACTTATAATTTCAGTTCAATAACCACTGAGCTATCGCAGCTCCTAGCTCAATGTGAATACTTATAATTTCAGTTCAATAACCACTGAGCTATCGCAGCTCCTAGCTCAATGTGAATACTTATAATTTCAGTTCAATAACCACTGAGCTATCGCAGCTCCTAGCTCAATGTGAATACTTATAATTTCAGTTCAACAACCACTGAGCTATCACAGCTCCTAGCTCAATGTGAATACTTATAATTTCAGTTCAACAACCACTGAGCTATCACAGCTCCTAGCTCAATGTGAATACTTATAATTTCAGTTCAATAACCACTGAGTTATCGCAGCTCCTAGCTCAATGTGAATACTTATAATTTCAGTTCAACAACCACTGAGCTATCACAGCTCCTAGCTCAATGTGAATACTTATAATTTCAGTTCAACAACCACTGAGCTATCACAGCTCCTAGCTCAATGTGAATACTTATAATTTCAGTTCAACAACCACTGAGCTATCACAGCTCCTAGCTCAATGTGAATACCTATAATTTCAGTTCAATAACCACTGAGCTATCGCAGCTCCTAGCTCAATGTGAATACTTATAATTTCAGTTCAACAACCACTGAGCTATCACAGCTCCTAGCTCAATGTGAATACCTATAATTTCAGTTCAATAACCACTGAGCTATCGCAGCTCCTAGCTCAATGTGAATACTTATAATTTCAGTTCAACAACCACTGAGCTATCACAGCTCCTAGCTCAATGTGAATACTTATAAAATCAGTTCAATAACCACTGAGCTATCGCAGCTCCTAGTTCAATGTGAATACTTATAATTTAAGTTCAATAATCACTGAGCTATCGCAGCTCCTAGTTCAATGTGAATACTTATAATTTCAGTTCAATAACCACTGAGCTATCGCAGCTCCTAGCTCAATGTGAATACTTATAATTTCAGTTCAACAACCACTGAGCTATCACAGCTCCTAGCTCAATGTGAATATTTATGATTTCAGTTCAACAACCACTGAGCTATCACAGATCCTAGCTCAATGTGAATACTTATAATTTCAGTTCAACAACCACTGAGCTATCACAGCTCCTAGTTCAATGTGAATACTTATATTTTAAGTTCAATAACCACTGAGCTATCGCAGCTCCTAGTTCAATGTGAATACTTATAATTTAAGTTCAATAACCACTGAGCTATCGCAGCTCCTAGCTCAATGTGAATACTTATAATTTCAGTTCATTAAATTAGTACTAGAGTTAGACACGTCTAGAAATCAACTTCCAGAATCTTGATTCTAACTATTGTATATGTCAATTAACAGATCCGCATTCAAGCCTCTATTTTCTGCAAACAACTCACTCGTGTTCTGTGACAGAAATTGGAGACCAGTCGAATGTAACGGCCAGGAAACGAGACATTTATTGGCAGGACTGAATGTACACAAAGGCGCCTGTTTGGGTAGGTCAATCAGAGTAAATAAGGAAGTCCGGCCCAGAAATCGAGACTGTGGTCGAGACTGGAGTGTTGATGTGAGTGAGCAAATAGTTGAGGAATTTGCTGGGAAATTGACGATAAGGAGGATTTGTGAATGAACAAGTGCCGTGCAGATTGACAATGATGATGGTTCAGTCGTTGTTTGGTGATTTAGTTTCTTGCATGTTCACGCGGTTACTTCAATTATATAAATATATGTATATGACTATTCACTTCACTGAGCTCGGGGCTTAAAGTCCCTAAGTTATTTAATTTATCTCAACAGACCATCACCAGCCGCCAACATAATTCTTAACTCTTCTCTGCAAAAAGACATCTCTGCTGTCCCTAGTGATTCACATCTGACACTAACTTTGTAGTACTTCGTTTCTTGTGTGTGTCCACTCATTAGCCTCTGTACTGGACGTGTTATTGTTTATTGACCACCGGATTGGTCAAATGTTGAAAGAAAAGAACAGTTGTTTTGTGGAAAGACGATGTCTTTGGCACACAAAGCGATTTTTTTAGGACGTTATACCTCTATCACGAGCTCTAAATCACATACTCATCATCATACACAATCAAGTGCCATGCCGATTGACGTAGTCGATCGTTCTCTCTTCGCATCACTCGGTCCTTCATGCATGTTATAATTTCAATCATTTATATCCATTTGGAAAAGATGTTTAATATGTTTATTCTTGGTGTTCCTCTGCTCAGCTTTACATTCATTCTGCCTGTTATAATATTTTAAATGCCTTCTTTTCGCATGACATGTCCAATAAATGTAGGGAGCAGGCAAATAACATTGCAGTGCTGCGGTAAAGCTGGCCGAAACGTCAGTATTTTGTTGTGTTCCTTTTTTTGTAAAGCTGTGACCATACCTTATAGGAGTATATGTGACACCGCACAACTGGCTCCCTCCGTGTATGTGACACCCCACAACTGGCTCCCTCCGTGTATGTGACACCCCACAACTGGCTCCCTCCGTGTATGTGACACCCCACAACTGGCTCCCTCCGTGTATGTGACACCCCACAACTGGCTCCCTCCGTGTATGTGACACCCCACAACTGGCTCCCTCCGTGTATGTGACACCCCACAACTGGCTCCCTCCAATAAATGTTGATTATCTCTTCCTTATGACTTTCAAGGCGTTTCTGGTTTCTCCAACACGTTTCTGGTTTCTCCAACACGTTTCTGGTTTCTCCAACACGTTTCTGGTTTCTCCAACACGTTTCTGGTTTCTCCAACACGTTTCTGGTTTCTCCAACACGTTTTCAACATTCTTCACTTGCAATTTTAACTATCCTTGGAATTCGTAGCATTCTTCTGATAAACCACATCTTAGCTGCGTCTAATGGTCTCTGTCAGTCTTACTTATCGTCCATGACTCGCTACCATATAGTAGAACAGGTTCGATGTTACACTTTAGGACACGTTTTCTGACATTAATTGCATTTGATTTGTTACATAGGATATTTTTATTTCGATGAAATTCTGTCTCTGCTTGTCCTATTCTGCTTCTAATTTCTGCCACCTTTGTTGTGTTTATAAATAATATGGTGTAAGTGCCCTCTTGTGTTTTATAAATAATATGGTGTAAGTGCCCTCTTGTGTTTTATAAATAATATGGTGTAAGTGCCCTCTTGTGTTTTACAAATAATATGGTGTAAGTGCCCTCTTGTGTTTTATAAATAATATGGTGTAAGTGCCCTCTTGTGTTTTATAAATAATATGGTGTAAGTGCCCTCTTGTGTTTTATAAATAATATGGTGTAAGTGCCCTCTTGTGTTTTATAAATAATATGGTGTAAGTGCCCTCTTGTGTTTTATAAATAATATGGTGTAAGTGCCCTCTTGTGTTTTACAAATAATATGGTGTAAATGCCCTCTTGTGTTTTATAAATAATATGGTGTAAGTGCCCTCTTGTGTTTTATAAATAATATGGTGTAAGTGCCCTCTTGTGTTTTATAAATAATATGGTGTAAGTGCCCTCTTGTGTTTTATAAATAATATGGTGTAAGTGCCCTCTTGTGTTTTATAAATAATATGGTGTAAGTGCCCTCTTGTGTTTTACAAACAATATGGTGTAAATGCCCTCTTGTGTTTTATAAATAATATGGTGCAAGTGCCCTCTTGTGTTTTATAAATAATATGGTGTAAGTGCCCTCTTGTGTTTTATAAATAATATGGTGTAAGTGCCCTCTTGTGTTTTATAAATAATATGGTGTAAGTGCCCTCTTGTGTTTTACAAACAATATGGTGTAAATGCCCTCTTGTGTTTTATAAATAATATGGTGCAAGTGCCCTCTTGTGTTTTATAAATAATATGGTGTAAGTGCCCTCATTTTTCATGAGGATCATCATTTATGGGTTACGTGGTTAACATTACGCCAGGCCGCCGGAAGTCATCAAAGAAAACCAGGTAATAAATTTTAAGATAATAGTGAACCTCAAAACGGTGTCACTGGGAAAGAAATCTTTCGGGGATTGAACCAGGGTCGACCCGAGCAGTAAACAAACTGACTAACTACCTCGCTACTGGGGTCCAGGAGTGATGTCAGTGACAGCATCTCAATCCGTTTCAAAATTGTATTGTTTGTGTCCGTCCCCTGAGGAAGACATGTCGAATCGAAACGTTGGTTTGTGCAGTCTCGTCTAAGCTATTTAATTTTTATTTGTCCCCTGAGAAAATGGGAACTCCTAAAAAAACATCAGAAAGAAACAATCAACATTTTTTGAGGCACATCATGAGAAAAGGAAAGTTGGAATACTTGGTTGCAACTGGCAAAATAAAAGGAAAGAGAGATCGCGAACGACAAAGAAAGAAAATACTGGATAGCTTGGTGTCATGGCATGGAAAACAGTCAACAACAGAACTGATAAGATGCACTGTAGATAGAAGATTATGGAAGGACATGATCGCCTACGCTAACTGGTATGCCACATGATGATGATGTTGAAAATGTGTAGAATCGAAACGTTGGTGTGTCTAATCTCGTCAAAATCGGTATGTTTGAGTTTATCTTCCTTTGACAAGATTTAAAGTCGAAATGTTTGTTTGTCAAGTCTTGCCTTCTCTTCAAAGCCGAACGCGTTACATTCGTTAAGCACTTTCAGCCCTGACGGAATCTAAAAGTCCCACTTCATATTTACTACATTATCTCAGTTAACAAGCGTTGTTTTCTGATGGGACTTGAGGGCCCAGTAGACTGTATCACTGGGATCGCCAACAGGTGGCGTTGGTAACGTGACTTCCCGGAAAGGGTCGTTTACTTTCGTACGATTGACCCATCTGAGAGTTTCGGGGGATGGAATATCCAGTTTTTAACCACAAACGATATTTTTTTTTATTAACAAAATACAGCTTGTTCTAATCTCTTGAAACGTATAGTAGAGTGTATTTTATCAAACGTATAGTAGAGTGTATTTTATCAAATGTATAGTAGAGTGTATTTTATTAAAACGTATAGTAGAGTGTATTTCGTACGAAAGTAAACGACCCTTTCCGTGAAGTCACGTTACCAACGCCACCTGCTGGCGATCCCAGTGATACAGTCTACTGGGCCCTCAAGTCCCATCAGTACATGCTTACCTGGCTCGTTTTCCGTCCCTATACATTTATATAGGATTTATAAGATAATATAAGCCTGTCGGAACTACTGAGCCCCACCCACATCGTATGTAAAGGAAAACAAATTATTGATAATTTTTATCAGATGGTGCATGTTGTATTGTTGTTATCAGATGATACATGTTGTATTATAGTTATCAGATGATAACATGTTGTATTATTGTTATCAGATGATAACATGTTGTATTCTTGTTAGGAGTCATTGCTGTGATCGAATCACATAAAATATTTTTTTTAAAATCTCAGCAAAAAAAAAAAAAAAGAAAGTCGTGGCTGAAAATGTTAACTACTTTCATTTGATTAAAGACAAAACAACAAAGAATAAAGCGATATATGCATCCGTTTCTTTGAACATCAATTTGGGCCATTGAGAAGCTTGTTTTGAATTTGTGTTGGCAGTATCTGCGTACTACGTCAGTGCTGCCCATTAATCAAATTGCACACCTTCGACAAGTTCTGAAGTTCGCTCCTAAGATCACAACAATGACACCGCTGGTGTGCAATATGATCGTCTGTCTCGCGCTGTCTCAACCTGGTCATATTTATTTTATAGCCTCATTCTGGTCTGGTTGCCTAGCAACGCCTTTTTTGTTTTTGTTCAACTCTTCTCCATTCTAAAAATATTCGTGGGGAAAAAATAAATGGACACCGTTTTGTATCTAAAGTGAAACGCGACAAAATGTCGGATAATCAAGTAGAGGGAAAAGGAAGAAATAAAATATATTTAGAGACGAAACTGACATTTAAAAGTGAGCATTATATGTGGTTATCATGTGTGGATCAATGGTTCTCAAACGGGTTTGCGTGAACCCCTTAACAATTCTAAAACATTTAAACTCTAAGAGTCCCTCTCCCAGTTGCGTGTCCGTGATACGTCTCCATGAAGATCAAACACACATACTTCTGTTGTTAAACATTCAAAGTGATTAGGAGAAGTTGCATCCTCAAATGTAAACACATTTTGGATTAAAATTTGAACATTGCATCTTCCGAAACTTTCAGGTTTGCCGATCTTTGACATTTTTTGGTTACGAACATAAACTATTAAAATATTTATTGAATAAATATGGACTTTGGCTTAAATATGCCCAATTCTACGTGGGTGCCACACATTGAAACCACTTCCATGTAACATCAGTAGTTAAGAATAAGTGGAATGTGCTAGATCAGAACATTTTTATCCATAAATGTTGCAAAATTTCACAAAGATTAGAACTGAAATATCACTTTGAGATGAAAACGGACAGCTGTGTATTGTGCAATATTCCTTCCAAATTAATTATAAGAAATAAAATGAAACAGAAAATGCAGAAATTAGTTTCCTTATTCATGACGTGTCATTTGTTGTCGTCGGCTGTGACATTTCACAATCTTCTCTCACCAATGAGATGACCATTTACAATTGCCTTAATGTCAATCTGTTGGATATTTTCCTTCTTTGTCGTTTATGACAAAGTCGTTTTTTCCCTATGTTTTTTCCTGTTGTCACTGTGTAATCCAGGTCACAGCTGCCTGTTTTCATCTCAAAGTGGCATTTTAGTTCTAATCTTAGAAATGTAATAACGTGTATGGATGAAGAAGATGTTGTGAGCGCAGTACATGTCTATAATTATAGAAATTGATATTTTATGGAAGTAGTTTCAATTTGTGACTCCAGAACACAAAACACAATTGTCCATTAAAGGCAATAATTATGTGTGAATGATACTTTAGTCATTGATCTTGATATTCCTCCTTCCAACACCACTAGACGTCGTATAGGGTTCGTTGTGTTTTGCGCCATCTATCTCTTTTCTTGGCTAGATATTTCATCTTATCTAATGAGTCTATGCCTGCCAAATTTGCTTCTCTTGTAAGTGTTCCTTTTAGTGTATCTCTAGGTCTTCCTCTTTTTCTGTATCCTGATGTTTTCCCATAGAATAGTCTGTTTTGCAATTCTCTTGTTGTCTCTCCTCAATACATGTTTCGGCACGACAACAAGATCATAGAATATCCATGGATGATTTCCCCGTCTAGGGTCGCCCCCAAGCGAGAATCAATTAGATGGCAGCCATACACCCAACGGTCGACACAAGAGGGAAAGTAAATACGACCTCCATCTTGGAACTCACCAGAACTCACCAGAACTCATTAATGCTAGTCATAAAAAGATCAACGATTGACCCATCTGAGAGTTTCGGGGGAAGGAATATCCAGTTTTTAACCACAAAAGATATTTTTTTTTTATTAACAAAATACAGCTTGTTCTAATCTCTTGAAACGTACAGTAGAGTGTATTTTATCAAACGTACAGTAGAGTGTATTTTATCAAACGTACAGTAGAGTGTATTTTATCAAACGTATAGTAGAGTGTATTTTATCAAACGTATAGTAGAGTGTATTTTATCAAACGTATAGTAGAGTGTATTTTATCAAACGTATAGTAGAGTGTATTTTATCAAACGTATAGTAGAGTGTATTTTATCAAACGTACAGTAGAGTGTATTTTATCAAACGTACAGTAGAGTGTATTTTATCAAACGTATAGTAGAGTGTATTTTATCAAACGTATAGTAGAGTGTATTTTATCAAACGTATAGTAGAGTGTATTTTATCAAACGTATAGTAGAGTGTATTTTATCAAACGTATAGTAGAGTGTATTTTATCAAACGTATAGTAGAGTGTATTTTATCAAACGTATAGTAGAGTGTATTTTATCAAACGTATAGTAGAGTGTATTTTATCAAACGTATAGTAGAGTGTATTTTATCAAAACGAAGAGACACAAATGAGTAAATCAATGAAAGTACCAGTGAGAGACAACTATGAGCTCTGCTCGTCTACTGAAATGTGCACAGAAGTCAGACGTGTTGCTTCTGTAGGAGCTCTCGTTGTCCTCTCTATTTGTTCAGTGACATTCCCCTCCCTTGGTCTCTGGGTAGTAATATCCAATACCTAACCTTCTATGACATCGGCGAAAAACTGAATGTCCCGAGTACATTCTGCGCACGTTAAAGAACGCTTGACAGTTAAAAGTTAAAAATAGTGGACCAAAAATGGCCGCTGCAGGACAAGTAAAAAAATAATAAAGAGCCCCGTCACGCCAAGTGGTGTATAGGGAATATGGTGTTAGTTGTAACAGAGTATGCTAAAGAGAGCAGATACTGAATCGTTACCGCTCTTTGAATGGACGAGAGCAGTATCATATAGTGGCGACCAGCAGATTTTAACTATGGTAATTTTCCAGGAATAACAGTTAGTCAGAGTGAGGAAGGAGAGAGGTAGAATAGAGGACGACACGATGAGAGTTAAGAGCCCATGGAATTTTCCATGCAACAGAAGATAGCGCAGTGTCTGCAGGGGTAGGGGTAGGACACCCACCAAACTAAGTTAGATGTCCATGCCAGGTTCACAAGAGCAAAGTTGTTGGAAAGGACCAGGTATGACTAGTAACATGCAACGACCTCGTGGTGTTATTGTCAGAGCTCCACGAGTGTCCATCATGTTCACAACAACTAGTGGTTGTTATTGTGATGAGCATGCGTTGACCCCATGACTTTGGCCTGGCTGATAAATAAGTAGTCATCCAACTTCCAGGAGAGGTCATTGTCATGAGGTAACATTAGGTCACCAAGTAGGCGAAAACAAGATGCTTTGTCCAAATTTGGGAAAGTTCAGGTGAGTCACAGATGGTGGACACTGGACACGTAAACGTTGAGTGACAAATACTTGGATCATAGGGTCGCATGGGCACTCGGCAGCAGCTGATTGGCTGATGAGCCTCAGGTGGAAGAGAGAGTTGAGGAGTATTTAAAGTCCTGCAGAAGAGTTTAAGAAGTTAAGCTAGGAGAGAACAAGGAGTTAGGAGAGAAGTGAAGCCAGAGAATTAGAATGTAGACTGAGTCAGTTAAAACGGCTTCGGCCGAACTGCTAAAGGCAGTTAGCCAGTTAACAGTTAGAGTCAGAACAGTTAGAAAGTTAAGTTGGAAGTGTAGTAATAAGTTTTGATTGAGTTAGTAAGAACAGTTAGAAATCTACAAGTTACAGTCATAAGTCAGTAATAGATTATTAAGACACTAGAGAAGTTATCAGTAGAAGTTGTTTTACAAGTGTCCAGGAATTGTGTTCCATTGTGTTACATATATTCTACATGTCGTAAGTAGACTCACAAGTTTGTAAGAAAATGAAGATGTTGATGAACAATGTTCCATTCCAATAAACATTAATAGTTGAACATTGAAGAGAGACTTATGTGCAAGTCTATTATATATACCATATTGTGTGTTGTGATCATTGAAGTACTAGCCACTATAGAAAGATAAAGAACAAAGAACATCACAACACTATAACATTTAATAATTCATTTGGTGTCCGAGACACAGCACGAACCTGAGTTGTCGCGGAGAGAAATCAAATAAATGAATGACAGAAAGTTAATGGAAGAATAAAAAGCCTGCCCAGTCTTCAACTTAGAAATCACGGAGAAATCACCGTGTACCGTCTACCGGGTCAAAAGTTCAACACGACCACAATTCTACCTGTGTTGCACTCCTGCCAGCTGAGATTGTCATTTTACCAATCAAGAGTACCTGTCCTTCAGGTCAAAAAGTCAAATTACGCTGAAATTTACCTGTGTCAAGTGTCTAAGAGAGGCACTAAAATTTTATTCAGCATTAAATCTGACCAGCCAAGAGATTGTCAAATTGTCAGTCAATATTACCTGTTTTGTTGGTATCAAGTCATAGCGTCAAGTTGCAACAAATCATTGTTTCGTCCACCTGAGATTCAAAGTTCATCAATGAGTCCGACCTTTGAACTGTGACCCACCACAGTGTTTATTTTGAAAGTATTCAGGAAGAGGCATAACTCTCAACAGAATATCGTCATCGTCAGATAACTCCCGACACATTTGTAATTGTCGAACATGTGTCGAATTTTCTCATGTGGCAATTTATTGAGGAAAATTGTGAATTGTGATTGATAATTAATAATTTCAAGTGGTGTAGTCTTTATTTAGAGAAACAAGTCAAGTAACAAGTAAGAGTGTTAATAGATAAATATTACAATGGCCATTCACGTGTCTAATAAATTAACATTAACATTAGACATTAGAAGACCAGAAGGCAAGGAAGAAGACCGATTGTCAGCACAGCTGAGAAACAATAATTAATTAATTAGAGTTATTAAGTAGTTAAGTAATTAATTTATTAAGTAGTTTGTTAAGTAATTAATTAATTAATGATTTTTAGAAGTATTATTAATTAATATACCAGCGAATATTGTAAACAAGTTTTTTTAAACAGCTGGTTGACAGTTTTTAAAATAGTGTTCTGTTATTATTATGTAGTTAAGTTTGGTTAAATAATTATTATTTTAATTATTATTATTGATAAGGTGACATACCTTTTTTTATATTGTTCTGTAACCATTTTTTAAATTGTACTGGATGTATTTTTTTTAATAGTGTTTGAAATACTACATGGTTATTCCACAGGGAAATTAAATAATAATAATTTCTGTACTTACTACATTGTTTATTCCACAGGGAAATTAAATAATAATAATTTCTGTACTTACTACATTGTTTATTCCACAGGGAAATTAAATAATAATAAATTTCTATTTATTCCAGAAACTGAGGTGTTCATAAAGTCATAAAGTGCTGATATTTTATAGTCTTATATTTTATAACCTATAATAAATTGTAATTGTTTTGTTCTTTCAACAGTTGAAGGGTCCTTCGCATGTAGTAGTATTCATCTAATAGTTGATTAAATAGATATTAAAGAGACATGGACTGTAAACAAATTATAAACACTAATAGCTGTAAAATATTGATAACAAATTTAAATAAAAACATTAACGACATAATTATTAGAGATTATTTCAGTTCCTTTGGGGAAATAATATTTGTGAAATTAATTGATAGGCCTGAAGAAGCGACAAACAGAGCCATAATCCTATACAGAGATAGTAACATTGTAAATAAGATTTTGAATAGTGAGCACACAATAAATAAAAGTAAGATTATAGTCAAAGTTTATAGGCCATTACAAAAGTATACAATGATAAATCCAAAGACATACACTGAAGTAAACAATAAAATAACATACGCTAAACCAGACTATAGACTATATAGTTTAAAAACAAATAGAATTATTAGAGAAGAGATTATTAGAAATACAGACACTGAACAAGAGACAAAGAGTACACAGACTGAAGTAGAGACTACAGTTTTAAAGACTTATATAGATGCCTGTGTAGGTAGTGACAGTGACACATGGCAAGAATATGAAACTAAATGGATTGAGAAGAATAAAGAAAGTAACAAAATAATAGAAGAATTAAATGAGAAATTAATAAAACAAGATCATGAGATTAGGATACTAAAGCAAACTAATGAGAAAAATAATAAAAAGATTGTAGAGTTGACAGAGACAGTTGATAGGTTAAAGACGAAGAACAAAGGCTTGAAGAAAGAAGTAGACAAAATAGAAACTGATATAATGGAGGCGGAGGAATATATTGGACAACTGACGCATGAAAAACTACAGCTACAAGAGAAATGTTCAAAGATGACAGACACAGAAGATGTTAGACAGAAAGTAAAGGTCCATCCGGAGAGACAAAAGTCGGTGAGAACCAGGAAAATTCAATCAAGATTAGACATTAATTCAGTTGTCTTGTGGCCTACCGATTCAGACCGACCACGTTATATGCACCCACTATATCCAGACCAGTGCACAGTGGATTATGATAGTGACAATGGAACAGAGATCCGTAGAGAGTATTGGGGGACAACGATAGAAGACGGTAAGGTGACGAAAGCGGAAGGCCCGCAAGGTTATACGACAGGACAGAAATCCTCCAAGAAATGTACAGCAAAGACAAAGAAGAAAAAGGATAGACAAGTTGCTACAGTTTGTGTCAGTAAAGATAATGATTTAAAGGAAGATATTAATTCAGGAATAGTGTTTTGGCCACTGGGATCCCCTGAAAGGACTAAAATAATAGAAGAAAGAAAAAGACAAGATGATGAACGTGTAAAGACAGACATGTTTTTTGCTCGCAGACTAGGAAGAATGAGCGAGTTCCTGGAGCATGCCAGCAAGGGTAAGGGATTCCCAAGTTTACCTGTGATGACTCACTAATGAGAAGCCAGGATGTAGTTAAGCCATATAGGTGACCACTTGGGGAGTGAGTCACCCGAAGTAACGAATAAAAAATGGTGATAACCATGTTTACATTGGCTTAATTAAGGCTTGAGTCGAGTTGAGAGGACGCTATCTACAGACGCAGAAGTCTTAGCGTACCTAGAGTTAAGAGAACTCAGAATGGACAAACAAGAGATGATTTATAGAGAATGTCTGGAGATGATAGTAGTGTCAAGAGAATATAGAAAAGAGAGCTGAGGAAATAGAGATTACCTCAGATGAACTAGAAGTTAAGAGTTACCAATGTGAAACATATGGTACTAACTACGAGTTGGTCAGAGTTCTTAAACTGGCGAAGTTGGATGGTAATCCAAGGAACAACTGACCAATAATAGGTAATGAGAAAAGACAAAGTGATAACCTGTGTTGAGTGAGACCTAAAAGGAAGTTAGGTGATAAAGGTGATACTAGGAGAAGTATCATGAGAAAAAGAGTCTGGAAGAGACTCATGTGAAACATGTACCGAGTGAGAACTCATAGGAAGGTTACATGTGGGAATTATAGGAGACTTACAAGAAGTCAGAGAAATGAGAGAATTATTGAGAGAACCTCAAAGAGAATTCTAAGTTGTGAAATTAATTATGTAACTGAGTGATAACTCAGAAAGGTTACATAAGAAATTAAGAGATTTTAAGTTGTATGAGAGGTACTAACCTGAAGAAGATGAGTCTAAAGAAGTAGACTCATGTGAAAATAGTGTAACCAGAGTGGTAACTCGTAAAAGGTTGTATAAAGAGAAATGGAACTTGAGAGAGAGTTTCCAGAAGTTATAGAGACTAAATGGTAGTCCTATGAGTATAAGAGATGTAAATAGAAATATCTGAGTCGAATAAATGAATATGACTGATAGATACTGTCAAGTGGACGGTGTCCAGATAATTCTGATCTTGAGCCTTAGAAGATACTACAAGAGTATCATGATATATTGAGACTGAATAGTAGTCCTGTGTGAATACAAGAGATGTATGCAGATTATTCAGAGTCAAATGAATGTTAGATGCTGTCAAGTGGATGGTATTCAGATAATCCTGATCTTGAGAATAAATAGATGATACTAGAAGAGTATCATGATAATGAGTCTAAAGGATGAGACTCATGTGTAAAGAATTTCCAGAATTTATTTAGATTTATGAGACTTACAAGAGGGTATGTTGTAAATAGAGCAGTCTGAAGTATATATATGTATGTATATTGATATATTGTTGCTCAAACTAAGTGTTGTTTGTGATTCATAGTCTCCGGAGATATGTGCATTGTCTAAGTTTTGTCAGTATATGTTCTATGTCAATTGAGCGGATATGTTCTAAAGCATAAAGACTTGTAATAATAATGCATGATAATAACTGTTGTACATGGTTCTTTTTTTATGAGTTTATTTTTAGATATTGGATCTTGGAGTCACAGATGCCAGTCAACAGATGTCTGGTGATGCCTGTGATGTAGCCTCAAGAAGCTGACAAACAGTCATTGTCAAGAATTAGTTAACATTCGCAATAAGACTTGCATTATATTAAATGGTGGAGTTAATCATTCAAGGGACACAACTGGACATACTTTGAAAATTATGTCCCCTATAAAAAAAAAAAAAATTGAGTTTTGTTTAGAATTTTTTTTAAAGAATTGTGTGTGGTTCAGTACCTTATTGTCTCCAAGATATTGTTGATCTATGGTTTTTAAAGATTGGTTGATATTGTGACAAGTATTTTTTACTGATTGTTTTTTGTAAATTAATGATGTTCCATATAACTCTATTACTATTTTTATGTAGATGATACTAAGATTTATTTACTTAGAAATAAATCTCATATGTTGTAAGGGAGGAGTGTAACAGAGTATGCTAAAGAGAGCAGATACTGAATCGTTACCGCTCTTTGAATGGACGAGAGCAGTATCATATAGTGGCGACCAGCAGATTTTAACTATGGTAATTTTCCAGGAATAACAGTTAGTCAGAGTGAGGAAGGAGAGAGGTAGAATAGAGGACGACACGATGAGAGTTAAGAGCCCATGGAATTTTCCATGCAACAGAAGATAGCGCAGTGTCTGCAGGGGTAGGGGTAGGACACCCACCAAACTAAGTTAGATGTCCATGCCAGGTTCACAAGAGCAAAGTTGTTGGAAAGGACCAGGTATGACTAGTAACATGCAACGACCTCGTGGTGTTATTGTCAGATCTCCACGAGTGTCCATCATGTTCACAACAACTAGTGGTTGTTATTGTGATGAGCATGCGTTGACCCCATGACTTTGGCCTGGCTGATAAATAAGTAGTCATCCAACTTCCAGGAGAGGTCATTGTCATGAGGTAACATTATGTCGCCAAGTAGGCGAAAACAAGATGCTTTGTCCAAATTTGGGAAAGTTCAGGTGAGTCACAGATGGTGGACACTGGACACGTAAACGTTGAGTGACAAAAAATGGATCATAGGGTCGCATGGGCACTCGGCAGCAGCTGATTGGCTGCTGAGCCTCAGGTGGAAGAGAGAGTTGAGGAGTATTTAAAGTCCTGCAGAAGAGTTTAAGAAGTTAAGCTAGGAGAGAACAAGGAGTTAGGAGAGAAGTGAAGCCAGAGAATTAGAATGTAGACTGAGTCAGTTAAAACGGCTTCGGCCGAACTGCTAAAGGCAGTTAGCCAGTTAACAGTTAGAGTCAGAACAGTTAGAAAGTTAAGTTGGAAGTGTAGTAATAAGTTTTGATGGAGTTAGTAAGAACAGTTAGAAATCTACAAGTTACAGTCATAAGTCAGTAATAGATTATTAAGACACTAGAGAAGTTATCAGTAGAAGTTGTTTTACAAGTGTCCAGGAATTGTGTTCCATTGTGTTACATATATTCTACATGTCGTAAGTAGACTCACAAGTTTGTAAGAAAATGATGAATAATGTTGATGAATAATGTTTGATGATCAATAAACTGAATATAATTGTGTAACAAGAGAGACTTCGTGTGCAACTCTATAACATTAGTGACCCGTCACGACAAGTGGTGTATAGGGAATATGGTGTTAGTTAGTGACCCGATGTTGTGTAGAGATGAAAATAAAAAAAATGGAACAAGCGGTATGGTAAAAGCTTTACGTAGGTGAGAAACAAAACAAATGTAGAACGACGTTTCGTCCTAGAAGGCCTTCAGCTTGAACAACAAAAAAACAACACACAAAAAGAACACACGCACAAAAATATATTTTAAAAATAAGGATAAGGAATTGTTACCATACCACTGTTTCCTGTTTTTTCTATTGTCATTATTATCATCAGCTTTACAGCAGTGTTTCTATCTATCTTTACGTCCTCGTTGTGTCGAGAGCTGGAGAGAGAGAGAGAGATAGAGTGAGAGGCAGATAAAAGGAAGAAATATAACAAGAAAGACGAATGAAAGACAAAACTATAGTGAATGAGAGAGAGAGAGAGAGAGAGAGAGAGATAGAGCGAGATAGAGACAGGCAATAGTAACGAAAGTCACACAAAAAATTTCAGTGACAGAGGAGAACAATTAAAAATAGTAAAAAAAAAAAAAAATAAATAAATAAATAAATAATAACTCCTATATGGATGGTTTCAAGGACAAGCAAGGACAGGAACCTACGAAAGGAATTTTGTTGCTGGTGGGTAGGCGAGGCATTGCCTAGGATGTGGTATGGCAGATAACAGGAAGTATAGGGGAAAAATGGTAAACAATGGGATATGTTTATAGCTTTGTAATGATGAAGATAGTATTAACAGAGAGAGAGAGAGAGAGAGAGAGACTGAGAGGAGCAAGATGTAGCGAATAAAACACACACACAGAGACAGCTCATTAAAGGGTGTACTTTGACATCGTTATCAGGGTAGTCAGTGAAGACTTTAGTAGTGGTTCATTATCCAGGCTGAGGACGAACTCGTCAACCATCACAGTCGAGGCTTAGTCGAGTCACGTCCAATATTTCTTTATTTTTTAAAATATGATATCTCGAGCGTGTGCTACATAAAAAATGACGTCATTGGATGTATATTTGACGTAATAACGTTGTATGTTCACTCAAAACGTGCACGGGCATTGTGTACCGTGGAAAAAAATGGAGTCACAAAATCGAAAGTGAAGCACTGCTTCATACTGACGCATGTAAAAACGACGCATGCGTAGTCGGGACACTTAGTCTTTAGCTTTTTTAGTCTTTAGTTTGGACTGGCGTCACTGCAGTAGGGATATTCCCATATCTGCTCCACCGCCTGTTCCAGAAACCACGGAACTGTTCGTCTGGTAATTGTTCCTGTTCTGCGTTGAGTGGCCCTGTTGTCTTCTGTTCCGTTGAGTGGCCCTGTTGTCTTCTGTTCCGTTGAGTGGCCCTGTTGTCTTCTGTTCCGTTGAGTGGCCCTGTTGTCTTCTGTTCCGTTTAGTGGCCCTGTTGTCTTCTGTTCCGTTGAGTGGCCCTGTTGTCTTCTGTTCCGTTGAGTGGCCCTGTTGTCTTCTGTTCCGTTGAGGATGATTCTCCTGCTACCGCACTTCATGACGTCATGTTCCGCACTTCATGACGTCATGTTCCGCCATTTCTTCGACATGTGTGACGTATGGGCTATCCTCCGCTTTGATATTGCCATCCAGTATGGCGTGGTCCAGGGACATTTACTTTATTTAAGAAACAATGATTGACACGGTATGTACCGACAATACGAAGACTATCAGGCGTATTCCCAAGAGAGAATTCAAACGCAAAATCAACAGTAGAGACATGTCCAGACGGTGATTAATATTGCAAACGTTTGCTTTTCTGTTCGTCTCTGCTGCTTTTATGTTTCCTAATGTTTATAATATTCCATCAATCCATCATTTACGTAATTGAGTTGTTGAGTCTGTTGTTCTCCCAACGTTTATTGAAGGCTCTTTGTGTTCTGTTTTGATCTTTCTGTCTTAACGTGTGGTCAAATCATTTTATCTGTTGTTTCTTTGTCTATTCTATGGCGGGAAATTACTTCTAACCTTTTTCTCAGTTCTTCATTTCTGATCTTATCTCTCAGGCTGTTTCCTGTCATTCGCCTAACACACTTCATCTCAGTGGTAGTTATTTTTAAGAAGACGATTGATCGTTCAAATTATTCACAAAAAGAGAGATGGATAAAAGTAATAGTGTGAAGTGAATATAAATGTGATAGTATGAAGTAATGTATAAAAGTAATAGTGTGAAGTGAATATAAATGTGATAGTATGAAGTAATGTATAAAAGTAATAGTGTGAAGTGAATATAAATGTGATAGTATGAAGTAATGTATAAAAGTAATAGTGTGAAGTGAATATAAATGTGATAGTATGAAGTAATGTATAAAAGTACTAATGTGAAGTTAATATAAAAGTAAGTGTGGAATGATATATAAAAGTACTAGTGTGAAATGATGTAAACAAATTACAGTGTAAGGATAAAATAAAAGTAATTGTGTGAAGTGAATATAAAAGTAATAGCGTGAAGTGATGTATAAATGTAATAATATGAAGTGAAGTATAAAACATCGTGTACCTGACCTTCACATTTTGAGATGAGTAAATTATAGTTTTCTTCAAGTACATTGTTAATGTTTTCCATGAGCTCAATGAGTCAAGTACCCATTTTCTTGTCAATTGGTTTGACTGAAAAGCTAGAATTGAACACTCGTTCCTTGCAATTGTACCCCAGCGCGCTAACCATCGCAGAGAGACGGATGTGTGGTGAACAATGGGAAAAGAAGAGAAAGAGAGACAAAAATGGCGAGCGAGAGAAATCGAGAGGGAGAAAAAGGAAGAGAGGAGAATAGTGAAAGGAGATTGATTAAGATAAAGCAAGACTGAAGAAAGGAACAAAGGAAAGAAAGAAAGAAAGAAAGTAAGACAGAAAGAAAGAAAGAAAAAAGAAAGAAAGAAAGAATAGAAGAACGAATTTAGAGATGGTGAGAGATGAAAGAAAGTGGGGATAAAGAGAGAAAGACAAAAAAGTGGAAGCGAAGGAGTGATAGGTGGAGACGAAGAAAGGGAGCGAAGAAGTGGAAAACAAAGAGAGAGCAGGAAAATGTGGAAAACATTTAAAGAACACAGAAAATAAAAACTTGCTTATAAAAAAAATGTTAGAAAAGAACAAATGTTTTACACTTTGAAAGAAAAATAGACTTTCAAGAAAGTGTAACCACGAAAGAAAATTATTTGTGTACAAAAAAATAACATGTAAAGAATTTTACGTGCAAAAAAAAAAAGAGAGGGAGAGAGAAAGGAACACGTAAATTATAGAAGGAAAATTTGGGAAAGAAGCCTTGAGAAAATGAGATGAAGCAAGTGTGAAATAAGAAATAAGAAATCGTGAGCAGAAAAATGGGTTGGGGAAAACTACATTGCAACACAAAAATAACTACAAGCATTTGCAATATGAAGAAGAAATTTAAAAAAAATCTTAGAACTGGAATGTTGGGACGTCTATAAGAGGGTGTTATTGATGTAGCGCAGTTTTGTTGAGTAGAGTTGACCGCGGTAAAGATACCTAGGAAAGTGCATATACAACATATCATGAAATCAAGACCTGGACTACAACGGGAGATGTAATGATAGACCACAGTTGACGAACCCGGAAGATTGATCCCTAGCGGGTTTTCCCCTTCCAAACAATCGGAGATTTCCGTGTCTATGCGTCGGTCGTAGGGTGCATCCATTTTGTGGGATGTCCAAGAAATATGTTGGATAAGTGAAAGGGAGATAAATATCATGATCATGTGCCATATCGTTGGCGTAGGCGATCATGTCCTTCCACAATTTTATATACACAGTGCATCGTATCAATTCTGTTGACTGTGTTCCATGCAATAATGCCAAGCTATCTAGTATCTTTTCTTTTTGTCGTCCGCGATCTCTCTTTCCCTGTATTTTGCCACTTGTAACCAATTATTACAACTTTTCTATTCTCATGATGCGTCCGAAAAATGTCAATTGTTTCTTTCTGATGTTTTTTAGGAGCTCCCTTTTTGTGTTGGTCTCTTTGAGAATGTCATCGCTGGTCTTTTTAGCTGTCCAAGGAACTCTCAACATTCTTCTGAGAAATTCCATCTCTGTGGCCTCTAATCGTCTTTCCATTTGTTTGTCTCCTGTGCATGATTCATGATATCGCGTATTAGATAAACACGATACATAATTCACATTGTGTGTGACAAGTCAGACTCTACTGGATTATTTGTGGGTTATCACCACTGCGATGCGAACACGTCCATAAGTGCTTATATCCTCTCCACAGCAAGTCCCACAGTGTCCAACGACTGACGACTCCAGTTCTGTGTTGGTTGATAAGTCTTCTTATACGGCCACTAATTTTCTCGTTTCTGGCTGTGCCCATCTTAACCCCCATCTCTTTCATTCGAAGTAGTGACGTCGACTCATAGCTGTTGAACTCTTGTGCCTTTCCCACATCTCGGAGGGCATTGATGACGTCCGCCTGATCCATGGTTGACCATCTTCAATGACAGCACTGCTAGCCAAGCTGTCCTCTCTTTCATTTCCCCGCACTGCCGTATGCCCAGTGACGTAGACAAAGGTGACTTTACGTAACGTTGACTTCTGTAACGACTCAACCCACTGCCTGCGGAGCCCGCCTTCACTCTTCATATCATGCTCATCGAATTACTTGGTATACAGACGTTGATGTAGTCACGAGATACAAACCAGGTAACATCAAATGAATCATTTCCTTAAATCAGTGGTTCCCACATTTTTGACGCAGTGGCTCAATTTCCCTGGCACCGACGGCGCCCTCATGGCAGTTACGATCGCACAACTCGAGTTATCTCTGATTACTTGATATGATATATACGATGATAACAGACGACAGAATTAGCATTTTTCTATAGAAATTATGCGACAGTAACAGTTAACTAACAATGTACAAGGAGATACAACAAAGATGATGGCACTAGATAGGACACACACTACGAGAGTCAACTGAGAGTGTTACACGACATGCCCATTTGGAATCCTCAGGGAAGATACAAAGAGAAAGACCAAAATATTCTTGAAGAAAACAGGTGGAAACAGAGAGGAAGAGGATGTGGAAGACATACTAAGAGAATGGCAAGAAACAGAATGGTTTGGAAACCTATGCTCCACAGGGAGCTGAAAGTGTTTGCTGAAACCTATACTGCACAGGGAGCTGAAAGTGTTTGTTGACTAACTATGCTCCTGAGGGAGCTGAAACTGTTTGTTGACTAACTATGCTCCTGAGGGAGCTGAAAGTGTTTGTTGACTAACTATGCTCCTGGGGGAGCTGAAAGTGTTTATTGACTAACTATGCTCCTGAGGGAGCTGAAAGTGTTTGTTGACTAACTATGCTCCTGAGGGAGCTGAAAGTGTTTGTTGACTAACTATGCTCCTGGGGGAGCTGAAAGTGTTTGTTGACTAACTATGCTCCTGAGGGAGCTGAAAGTGTTTGTTGACTAACTATGCTCCTGGGGGAGCTGAAAGTGTTTATTGACTAACTATGCTCCTGAGGGAGCTGAAAGTGTTTGTTGACTAACTATGCTCCTGGGGGAGCTGAAAGTGTTTATTGACGAACTATACTCCACAGGGAGTTGTGAAGTAGAAGAAGATTAAGAAAAGAATAAACCTGTTTATGCGCTATCAAATATAAAGCATCTGTGGATGTTGTCATTTTATGATTGTTAACCATTGCGTAGGCTCGCAACAATACCTTCAGCGCGGCGCTCTTGCGTTGTGCTAATTTTGGTCTTAGTTGTCCTGTTATCCTCACCACTCATCGAACTACGGTCCATATGCGCTCAGAACTCCTCCCGGGCAAGACCCGCAGAGTGAAACGATCAAATGGTTCTCAAGTCTACCCCCTGATCTCCTCCGAGCAAGACCCGCAGTGTGAAACGATCAAATGGTTCTCAAGTCTACCCCCTGATCTCCTCCCGAGCAAGACCCGCAGTGTGAAACGATCAAATGGTTCTCAAGTCTACCCCCTGATCTCCTCCTAGCTCTCCTGAATCATAGAAAAAAAAAGCGCTGCAGCTCTCTAAACCAGGTGGATGTGGGTTCGAATCACGGCAGCCAAAAACCTTATTGTTAAATCAGTGAAGAGATTTAAAAAAAAATTGATCGGAAACACGTCGAGGCGACACCACTGATCATGTGCCCTATATTCTTCAACCTTATAATCCACCCGCGGCAGACCCCACACGTGGGATAAGCATCATAAACGTAGACAGTGATAATGATAGGTTGACAGACATTTGTTGCAGAAAATACTTTCTATTTTCCTGGAATTCAGCATGTTTTTTTTCCTGGAATAATCTACACCGTATTTCAGAACTGCGTCATTCTTCTGACGTTATTATTGGCCAACCCATTTAGGGTTGTTAACATGTTTACTCTATAATGTCTGCTTTAGTTATATTTATTTTGTATAAAAGGAACATCGTCAAGAAATAACAGGCTGTAATCATATATAAGTACAAAGAAGCACGTACATGCACTCACTGAATTGAAATAAGAAGGCAAAGTTAAAGTACAATACATAGATAAAATAAGAATTTACAAATTGTTAACGATAAGAAGAATATGATAATAAAAACCATTAACCAAAGATAAAAGGAAATGATAGCGTAGATCAAACAAACAGCAATAAAGAAATAGCCGGTAAATTGGATTTTATTATTGACGTGTGCAAGAAGGAAACAGAAATACAAAGAATTCGGTAGATGAAAGAAATGAATAAAATATAAATGCTTAAATAGACACGGAAATAAAAAGACTCCGTTCGCTTTGAAATGCTGTACAAAGGCCATGATATTTACGGAAAAATAAATAAATTAAATCGGCGGGCAACGATCACACATACCAATCAGATGTTTGATATGGGTATAGGCAGTCAAGGAGCTTATGCTTGCAGAAGATGACAAAGGAAATGTAAGAGTGTATGGGTAGTCAAAGATAAGGGGTTAATGTTGTTATAGCCTTCTTGGTGTGCAGAAATGGAATGTACGGCCTTACTTTTCTTGAAAAAGGAAGAATTAGAGAGGAAAGAAAGACTGAGAAATAAATGTTGAATACAAGTGCAAGTAATGAACGTAAAATAATGAAAGAAAAAGATGGAAAGAAGAAAGAAAGATAGAAAGAAGAAAAAAAGAAAGAAAGAAAGAAAGAAAGAAAGAAAGAAAGAAAGAAAGAAAGAAAGAAAGAAAGAAAGAAAGAAAGAAAGAAAGAAAGAAAGAAAGAAAGAAGAGGGGAAAAACCTGTATCAAGCCGCTACAGTGATGTCCACGACCACTGATATTGAACGTGTCAGCCGCATCGTAAGAGCTACCCACAGAGACAAAATTATCAGTAAATAACTGAGATGGCAGTGAAGAGACACTTTCACAGGTGAATAAATAAACAGGAAATTAAATGTTTGGTCACGTGGTAAAACAAAAAGTAACTAAAGAGAACCCACACAGCAAAGAGCAAACCTCATAAAAACAGATCGAGCAGAAGTCTTTGAAGAAGATAGTGTTGGCAGAACACGTTGAAAATACAAAGAAAGAGACCCAGGGTAAGTCTTTGAAAAGGATGTATGAGCAGAATATAATTTTAAAAAATACAAAGAAAAGTGATAGCAAAAAATGAAACACAGAGTAAATACAAATAATAAAAAAAAGAAGAAAGTAAAGTTCCCCACACACCTTGTTAAGCGTATGGGTAATATGTTGTTAGTAACCATAGATTTGCTATGATAACAGCACATTTCTATGGTAATGTGGTCGGTATCACGCCAGGCCGCCTTTACTTCCAGAAAAATCTCCACCTTTTTTAGGGGATAGTTTAACACTGCAGCCTTGTCGGTCTAAAAATACAATCCGCCACTGCTGAGGATGGAACCCGGGACCCCCTGGTCAGAAAGCGAGCAGACTACAAACGCAACCACCGATATTCCAAAGACAAATAATAACTAAATGAATATTATGAAGGGACACCTTCCTGGATCACAGATCAACGAACCACTTCAAGAGAAGTGAGACGTTTATATCACTCAAAAAGTAAAAAAAAAAAAAACAATTAAAAAAAAAAACAATGGACAACTCAACGCAGAATCGGATCCGTATTTCGAAACAGTGTTTTGTCACGACGGATTATGAGTTACGGAGCACTGCCAGCTAAGCAACCTACAAAGGTTGATACCACTAGCGATGTCTTTCACGCGTATGTACTCGTGATGATAGCGTAGGGTTACAAAGACGGCTCGGGAATAAATGGTATATCTGTATCTGTTTATTAGGTCTCAGAGATATCTCAAACGTCAGAGACAGGCAAAATGGAAGCAACGCCCCTGAACAAATCCCCTGTGTCCAGTGCCCCCTTCAATTACTCGTTGTTACACCCCTGGAGAGCGCTTCTGTCCTGATCTGTCAGATAATACCGGAAGTTGAAGCCGGCGCTTTCAGCTCCAGAAAACAACTAGATGAGTTTATGCCCTTAAAAATTGAAAGTGCCACCGAGAGAACCGTGCCAGGACCACAGACCGTCAATCCAAAGATACTGCGGCTGACACGCTTGTCACACAGTGACAGATAAATGAAGTGACGGCACTTATTCTCGTGGATTTTGTTGCTTCTTGCCCAGGCAACGAAGACGTCATCGTCTGAATTCCAGAAACGCGAGGGTCAGGACAAGATTTCGAGTGGGTTACCTTCCTGGCCATTCAACATTGGTTCAAGTTGGAGGGGTCAAAATAAGTCAACTCACAAGTGATTTCACGAAACTTGAAGTAAAAATATACTTACGTACATTTATATGTCTGTGCTTATATATGTATATATATATATACATACATATATATATATATATATATATATATATATATATATATATATATATATATATATATTTATCATCAACATTGAGTGCTGTCTCCGCATAGAAGGTTGGCTACCATGAAGCGCCATTCTGCTCTGTCTCTTGCTTTGATAGTGCAGGGGTTGCCATAGGCTGACTTGTCCATCTTTTGATGTTACTCGTCCATGTTAGTCTTGGTTTGCCTCTGCCTCTTTTACATTGTTTTTTTTCCCTACCAAGATTACTTTTAGGAGGCTGTTGTGTCTTTTAACATCCACAAATCTCATTTGTCTTTTTTTAATTGTGTTTAGTAGTTCTCTTTTCATTTTTTTTTTTTTTTTTTTTTTTAAGACTTCATCGTTTGTTTTCTTTTCCTTCCATCTAATTCTACCTATTCTTCTGTATATCCACATTTCAAAGGCTTCAAATTTTCTGTTCTGTTATCTTTTCTAATGTCCATGTTTCTGCACCACACAAGAATGTCGAGAAGATATAACATTTTGCTATTTTTAGTTTTAGCCCTGCTGTTATTTGTTTTTCATGTTAATATATATTTCATGACATTAAAATTACTTTTTGCCATTCCTATTCTTTTATTTATATCAGTTGTACATTTTCCATCACTGGTTATAGTATGTCCAAGGTAGTTATAGTTCTGAATTGTCTCCACGATATATATAATGTTTACTTGCACGGTCGACTTAGAAATGGTTAGAAACAAATTTATTTCGAATGAAGTTCAAACAAATTTCCATTATGTAAAGTTGAGATAATTGAACGTTGTGGGAAGTTGTCATAGTTCAACGTTGAATGAAGTTGAAACAACAATTTAACTTTGTATGAAAATGTAATCAATTATCATTATTTGAAGTTGAAGTAATTGAAAGTTGAATGAAATTAAAATAAATTTACGGAGGTGAAGGCGCGCCTCACAGCAGCAGTTTCAGAGCTTGAAGTTGTCAGGGCCTACAGCTGATGGCTTGCGCCAGAATCTGTGAACCAGAACCATCTAGACCCTGCTCCATCTCTCCGTGGTGCCTCTAGTAACAGACTAACCTGTCTAGTCTGGCCAAGCGAGCAGGGATCGAAGAGAGAAGTCACTCAGGTACTCACAAATGTTGTGTTGAAGTCGGATATGTCTAAAGGAGCAAATGTTAGAGTTATACTGCAAGCCACAACGCAACGCTGACACGCCCACTTAACATTTTTCTAAGGGCGGATGACGAAGAGGTGTATTCCTTTAGTCATCGGGCGAACGCAAGCAAGCACGCACGCAAATAAATTTTCATTTGATGAAAGAATTACTTTAAAAGTAAACAAATGACATTTTGTGTGTGTGATGTCACAGATTTAAACCACTCCCACAAAGTATCACATTTAAGAATGAGGAGATTGTACTAGTTAGATTCATGACTTCTTCACCCATAAACGATGCAACATATCCTATGTTAGAACGAAAATGCTACTTTAAGGACGCCGCCCTGGGTTCAAATCCCGGCTGCACCAGTTGGGATTTTTATTTTTGATTTCTCTCTGCGGCAACCACCCCTGATCTCAGCAGCGAGGCCCGGAGTGAAACGTCAATTACTCATCGACGGAAAAAAATATGAGTACCTCCGAAGACAGAGTTATCTGCCTGTGCGGCGAGGGACCCCTGTACATTCGGCTGCCAGGGAAAAATGGATTAACTCTCAATGTTCAGTTCCTAGTCTCTAGGGACTTCGTCAGAGGTCAAGGCTGGCGGACGAAAACAAGAAAGCCACTTTGAGATGAAAACAAACAACTGTGATGGATACAAATAACATTTATTCAGATACATGTAACATCATTTCTTATAACTGTAGTAATGAGTAATGAAAACGTTGTGAAAGAGACCTGAACAAAAAAAGGGAGCTAATCTCCAATATCAGGAAGAAACAATCATCATCATGTGTTGGCCATGTAATGAGAAGGGGTCAGCTGAAATATATTGTGACAACTGGGAAAATTGAGGGACGAAGAGATAGAGGGAAGCAAAGAGAAAATATACCTGACAATTTAAAAGAATGGCTTGGCAGGTCAACAACCGAAATGATAAATAACTATCGAGATCGAATGTTGTGGAGAGACATGATCACCCACTCCAGCAAGCAAGGTACTTGATGATGACGAAGTCATACCCGTCTTTGACACGAGCAAATCAGCGACACGAGACTCATAATAGGGTCTGAGACTGTGATTGCCTCTGGATATTAGCACTTGACGTACCCTCGTGGTGGATCGTTACACGAGTAATGAGCATCTCCAGTCTTACTACCGGTTCCTTATAACATGGGACAGCACCTTGCAATATCAAACTAGAGAAGTCTCCACTCCCAGTCCAAGATGGGGGACATGTAACAAATCTCGTTGTCTAATCCAAGTCGCGTCTGTACGTGCTTCAGTAGCAACCACAGGCCTTATAGAACAGACGGTTCACAGCGGGGAAAGACTGTTTCTCCCAGCGATAGATCTCTTTCACAAGCCGAGGGGGCTTTCCCCAAAAAAAACCCAATACTTGTGACGTCTTGAGATATGTGACCTATGGATGACGTCATTTTACTCACAACCGCTTCTGTTCGCAATGCTGAAAACGTCACATGTTTTGGGTGATCCCCCTCAGCGGGTAGGCTTGAGAGTTATAGATGGTGATGGTTCCAGCATAGCCTACTTTAGATCAGCGAATCAATTCAGAGGAAGAGGTATGTTTACAGCATTAGGAAAAAATGACAAATAAACAACAACAGAAAAAAATATGGACCAAAGCAGGATTGAACCCGTACTCAGTTGCACAGCGCCTTGCCACGAAAAGCCAAACGCTTGGGTAGTTAGCTGAGTGGCAGTGTTCCCTAGCGTTTGGCTTTTCGTGGCCAGGCGCTGTGCCACTGAGTACGGGTTCGATCCTGCCTTGGTCCATATTTTTTTCTGTTGTTGATTATTTGTCATTTTTTCCTAATGCTGTAAACTTACCTCTTCCCCTGAATTGATTCGCTGATTATCGCCTCGGAAGTTTCCCTCTAGAATAATATTCATTTATTATTATTTGCCTCCTACTTTAGATTAGGCCTGACCACATAAAGGGAAATCCCGGCAAATCCCCAATGCGATATTTTCAGCCTTGCAAGCAGGGGCGGTTGCGGTTAGAATAACATCAGTAATCTAATGCTTGCATGGCTGATTACGTCACGCTAGAGAGAGGTCTTCCGGGATTTCCTTTTCTGCGTTCAGGTCTTTCTAAATTAGGCTATGGTTTCTGCACAGCCAACCATAGATTCACTTAGACCTTCGGGCCTAGAGGAAATTCCAGGAAAACCACCAACTAGCGTGACGTTTTGAGCTTTTCGAGTAGGGGCGGTTGTGAGTGTAGAGTAACGTCAGCCGTCTAGAGCTCCCATAGCTGAAATCGTCACACTAGTTGGAATGTTTTATGGTTGTATATTCCGGCAACAGGCCTTAGTAAATCTATAATTGGCTGTGGGAAAGCCTTACGCAACGCTACAGTTATGAACACATAGTAGCTCTCCAATGGTAGCCAGGGACACATCGACATCCAAAACAATGAAATAGCCTTCTGGGGAAATAGTCTCGAAATAAGACGTTGACTTTTGCATTTCAAAGTCGAGAGCTTGGATCGCGACACGGGCGGTGGGGGTGTGTCACTTCGAATCCGTGGCTGTCTTGTGGCCTTACTCCCGGTGTCTAGTGTCGTCTAGATACAGGGGGGGGGGGAGGGGGGGGGGGGGAAAGGGGGGGAATAAACTCTTCAGCTCGTTATCAGAACGACACTCCACGGTTGAATCAATAGGCGAAGTTTGTATAAGTGACTTACTCGACCATAGGCCAAACGTCATCGGAAAAAGGACAAGATGAACAAGAAAATCATGCTTCTCTTAATACCATAGTAGGTTTACATTTAATTTGACAATATAAGAAGGTAGCCATGCCTGCTCTAGAAAGAAAACAACAGATAGCTTGGTGTCATGGCATGGAAAACAGTCAACAACAGAACCGATATGATGCGCTGTAGATAGAAGATTGTGGAAGGACAGAATCGCCTACGTCAACCGATATGGTACATGATGATGATGATGAGTCCACATAAGGGGTCCTTTTTTTTTCTTTAAAGAATCATCTTCCATTCCTTTGAAAAATGTAAAACTTTGTCCTAACCCCTTCTCATTTATCTTCACTTTCTCATTTATCTTCACTTTCTCTGCTTAGCTCCCACCACAAATCCTCCCCCCCCTCCTCTTTCTCTCTCTCTCTCTCTCTCTCGTATTTCTCTTCCTCGCTGTATTTCTGCCACTTCCTTAATCTAATATCAGCATTTATATCTTTGTAGGATGTTTCCCTACTTGTCGTGCCAACGCCATCACCACTGACTCCGGACATTGAGCACAGACTCCGGACATTGAGCACAGACTCCGCACATTTGCTCTATAACTGGAGGCTATCACGTAGACAAGCATCACATCTTCCTCCACGCATTTCCTTACATCTGCTCCTGGTTCTTCCCGTTTAGCTGTGTTTCATCACATCTATTCTTCTCACCTGCCTAGTTCTGACGTCATATATCACAGACACACTCGCCAACATCACACGTTATCAATATCTTCTTCTACCTTTTAGCTCCCAGTGGAGCATAGGTCTTCAACAAACACTTTCCAAGTCGTTCTGTTTTTTGCAATTCTTTTAAGATCATTCCATGTCTTCCCATCATCTTCATCTCTGCTTCAATCTGTCTTCTCCAAGAATTCCTTGGTCTTCCTCTTTGTCTTTTCCCCTGGGGATTCCAAAAAAGGGCCTGTTGTGTAATACTCTCAGTTGGTTTCCGTAGTGTGTGTCCTATCCATCGCCATCGTCTTCGCTGTATTTCTTTATCCACTGGTATTTGACCGGTACATTTCCATAATTCCACGTTTGTGACTTTGTCCTGCCATTTCCATCCCTTTATTCTGCGCAAGCATCCATTAATGAAAGTCTGTACCTTCGTGATTGTCAATTTTGTTATTCTCCATGTTTCACAGCCATATAATAGAACCGACTTAACATTGGAGTTGAAAATTTGTATTTTTGTATTTAGCCTAATTTCTTTGGATTTCCATATGTTTCCCAGTGCAATGAAAGCTCCTCTTGCTTTTGATATCCTTATTTTGGTATCGTTTTCTGTTCCTCCCTCTTTATCTATATTACTGCCCAGATATATATAAGATTGTACGTCTAGTAGAGGTATTTCTCCTAGTTTTATTTGGTTATTGCCAACTGCATTAATTCTCATAATGTTGGTCTTATCTCTATTAATCTTTAGTCCTAGCTGTTGTGATCTCTCATCTAATATACTCATTTTATCTTGCATCTGTTGGTGGCTGTGTGATAGGAGAGCTATGTCATCAGCAAAGTCTAATCATCAAGTTGTTTGGTCAGTGACCACTGGATCCCATTTCTGTTGTTTTGAGTTATTTTCATAATCCAATCTATGGCCAGTAGAAAGAGAAATGGAGACAGAAGGCATCCTTGCCTTACTCCTGTTCTTATTTCAAATGCTTCTGTAAGCTGTCCTTCATGCACCACACTACATTTTGTTCCTTCATACATTGTTTTTATCAGGTTAATAAACTTTATGGGGATTCCATAATGACTCAGCAACTTCCAAAGCATTCTTCTGTCTAAACTATCAAATGCCTTTTCGTAATCTATGAATCCAATATAAAGTGGGGATTTTAGTTCTAAACTTTGTTCAACTATTATACGTAGAGTAGTTATTTGATCAGCACATGATCTGTTCTTCCTAAAACCTGCTTGTTCAGGTTATCAATATCAATATGCTCTAATAATATTTTACGTTATCAATATGCTCTAATAATATTTTACGTTATCAATATGCTTTAATAATATTTTACGTTATCAATGTGCTCTATAGTCCGTTCAGATTCGTTTGCCTAGACATTAATTTATTTTTTTCAAAAACTTATTGTTCATTTGCATTGATCTTTTGAAGTTAGGTTTAGAATACTAATGTCGCTATAAAAATATTTTTTTATCAAAGAAATGGGATCCAGTTTCAAAGATGCCTTATTTAACCTATATTTAAAAAAAGTTAATCGATATTATAAACACCGGCGGGATTATGTAGATGCTTACATCTCACAGCTGATTCTTTAACATATAGGCATGACCTTCACGGCTGAATGCGCACCGTCCTAAAATAGTTATGTTTCCACTATAAATTTTTATAAAGAAATGTTACATATGAAATTTCCCGTTTAGCACAAAATGACATTTTAGCCGAAACCGGAAATTATGTGACGTCAAAATCACGGCCGTAGACTCGAGTTCGAGTCATAATTCAGAGGCAAATCTCAATATTTACAGAAAGGAGGCGGCACTATCCATATTATCTTCTGCAAGTCTATGTGAGAATGAATATAAAGGCAAAATATTTTACTGAGCATAACATTGCTATAAAGATTTATCAATACTTCTGCAGAGAGCGTAAAAAGGGACATCTTTATTGTTCTTTATCAAACCTGAGAAGAGAACAATGCATATTTTAGGTTTGTGTAAACGTTCATTTGATCGAATAGTTAAAGGAAGCGGATATTTATTGCCAACAAATGCAAGAAAGCAAGGAAGGAAAGAAACGTTAGACAGTTTTGATAAGGACCTAGTAAAAAGAGAAATCTGTCGAATGTTTGATATAAACGAAGAAGTGACACTTAGAAAGTTGAAGCTTTGGCTGAAAACTAACAACGACATTGAAATATCAAAAACTTCATTATGGAAAATATTAAGAAGTGCAGGCTTCACCTTTAGAAAGTATGCTGGTGGAAAAAACATTATTTGTGAGAAGCCACATCTAGTAGCTCTTAGAAGCAAGTATTTACGTGAAGTGAAGGAAATGCGCGAAAATGATTATGATATTGTTTATTTAGATGAAACTTGGATCAACGCTCATCATACAAATGAAAAGGAATGGCAGTTGGCAGATGGAAGTATTAAAAGATCAGTACCAAGCAGTAAAGGGCAACGTTTGATAGTTGCACATGCAGGTAGCAGACATAATGGGTTGTTGCAGAATGCTCATCTCGTTTTCATTTCAAAATCCATAGACAATAGAGACTACCACTCCGAAATGAATGGGCACATATTTAAAGACTGGATCGAGAAAAGTATCCTTCCAATATTAGATCGACCTTCTTGTCTGATAATGGACAATGCTTCATACCATAACGTAGTTAACGTAGAAGATAGAATCCCAACATCATCAAGTACAAAAGATGCAATCAAAACGTGGCTCATAAAAGAACACATACAAGTTAACGACAGCTACTTGAAACCCGAATTGCTTAGCCTTGTAAAACAGACACAACGTACAAGATATTTAAAATAGACAAGTTAATTCAAGAACATGGCCATAGATGTTTGAGACTACCTCCATATCATGCACACTTAAATCCTATAGAACTAGTTTGGGCAAACGTTAAAGGACACGTAGCATATACAAATAAAACTTTCAAATTATGCGATGTTGAGACACTTACAAATCAGGCTCTATCAAATATAAATAAAGACTACTGGGTAAAATGTGAGGATCATGTGTTACGACAAGAAGAGGAATATTGGAAAAAGGATGGTTTGTTGTTTGTTCAGCCGAAAGCAGTAATCGACCTATTTGACTCGTCTGATTCTGAATGATCATTACTCTGATTAAGTCTACAGATAAATAGTTTGATTTGCAAAATTTCCTAGTTGATTTGTTAAACAGTTTATTGTTCAAGACCACCCAAGCAATCAAAAATATGTTATAAGCAAACCAACAACCATTACTTTGAATGGAAGCCTGCTTGAGTCAGTACAGAAGTTCAGCTATCTTGGATCCACTATTACAGCCACACTTTCCTTAGATGAGGAACTAAATGTACGTATTTGAAAGGCAGCGACAACATTTGGGAAACTCACACCAAGAGCATGGAACTATATCAAATTGACTCTACGAACAAAAGTTCTATATATAATTTAAAATTTGTATACTTGCCACCAAGTAAAATTTTATGGACACGCCTATGGGTCATCGTTGCACTAGATTACTGTAAAACATTTGATTAGGGTCAAAATAATAGTTACATGGGCAAAGATCAAAGGAATTCGCCGCTTTAAGAAAACCGTTATAGCTAGACATCGAGTAACACATATGTTCTCGTGACATGGACATTTTAACACCGTATGCCAAAAATCATGTGAAATCATCAAGAACTTTTTGAATTATAAATCATAACATCTCGGCAAACGAATCTGAACGGACTATAATAATATTTTACGTTATCAATATGCTCTAATAATATTTTACGTTATCAATATGCTCTAAGAATATTTTACGTTATCAATATGCTCTAATAATATTTTACGTTATCAATATGCTCTAATAATATTTTACGTTATCAATGTGCTCTAATAATATTTTACGTTATCAATATGCTCTAATAATATTTTACGTTATCAATGTGCTCTAATAATATTTTACGTTATCAATATGCTCTAATAATATTTTACGTTATCAATGTGCTCTAATAATATTTTACGTTATCAATATGCTCTAATAATATTTTACGTTATCAATGTGCTCTAATAATATTTTACGTTATCAATATGCTCTAATAATATTTTACGTTATCAATATGCTCTAATAATATTTTACGTTATCAACAATTATCTTGTTATCGTAGGAAGGGGTCGGGGTGGGGGTGGGTTCAGCTGTATGGATGGCGAGGGGAAGGCCGAAGCCACGTGGTGACCGAGGAATAACGAACGCATGTTCTGGTGCGGTCGACACGTGCTGCACAGGTCGGAGGTTTTATTTCCCCTGCGATAGAAAATGAGAGAAAAAAAACTGTTCCACGCCACGCTGCCTAGAGAGAACGTCACGTTGCCAAGAGAGAACGTCACGTTGCCAAGAGAAATGGTCACGTTAGAGTCCACAGGAAACTTTCAACATTCTTCTGAGAAATCTCATCTCTGTGGCCTTTAAGTCTTTTCATTTGTTTGCCTACTGTCCGTGATTCTCTTCCATAGGTCTGAATTGGTTCTATATAGCACCGATGAACTCTCTTTCTTTCTCACTTCCATTGACATAGATTACAACTTTACTCGAGGCTGAATCCTATGTTTTCCCTCTCCCGTATTCTTCTTCCTCTTCTACCTTTTTTAGCTCCCAGTGGAGCATAGGTCTTCAACAAACACTTTCAGCTCCCTGTGGAGCATAGGTCTTCAGCAAACACATTCCAAGTCGTTCTGTTTTTTTGCCATTCTTTTAAGATCATTCCTTGTCTTCCCGATCATTTTCATTTCTGCTTCTGTCCCGTATTGGTAGCTTAATATTGAGATGATGATTGTATTGTTGAGTGCCCATTTTAACTCCTGATAGTGAAACTCCCCAAATGGCGTCATAATGTCGGTGTTTACACTAGCATGACCAGAACTGGTTGAGTCACTTCTGTTGAGCGCTTTCCTGGCGGTGAAGTACATTTTTAGTTGGCTAGATCGCTATTTCTTACTGCTGACTGAGCACGCTACCCTAAACCTCATTACCCAAATGTGATTCCTCCCCTTGTATCTTGTCATATTTACGGTGATTATTTCCCGTGTCCCCTCTTTATTCATTGCATTACTAATAATAGTGGCAATTTATACTATTATTTATGACGTGATTTCTTTCCTTATTCTCATTATTCACTGGATCCCCTATTCTTTATCTTAACATTCACTGGACCCCATTAATGTATCTCCCCTTCGCTGGATCCCTTTAAATTATCTCACAATTCAATAGATCCACTTTAATTTATCTTATCGCTCATTGGATCCCCTTCATTTATCTTACCTCTCATTAGATCCTCTCCATTTATCTTATTGCTCATTGGATCCCCTCCATTTATCTTACCCCTCATTGGATCCCCTTCATTTATCTTACCTCTCATTAGATCCCCTCCATTTATCTTACCGCTCATTAGATCCCCTTAATTTATCTTACCGCTCATTAGATCCCCTTAATTTATCTTACCGCTCATTAGATCCCCTTAATTTATCTTACCGCTCATTAGATCCCCTTCATTTATCTTACCGCTCATTAGATCCCCTTCATTTATCTTACCGCGCATTGGATCCCCTTCATTTATCTTACCGCTCATTAGATCCCCTCCATTTATCTTACCGCTCATTGGATCCCCTTCATTTATCTTACCGCTCATTAGATCCCCATCATTTATCTTACCGCTCATTAGATCCCCTCCATTTATCTTACCGCTCATTGGATCCCCTCCATTTATCTTACCGCTCATTAGATCCCCTTCATTTATCTTACCGCTCATGAGATCCCCTCCATTTATCTTACCGCTCATTGGATCCCCTCCATTTATTTTACCGCTCATTAGATCCCCTTCATTTATCTTACCGCTCATTGGATCCCCTCCATTTATCTTACCGCTCATTAGATCCCCTTCATTTATCTTATCGCTCATTAGACCCCCTTCATTTATCTTACCTCTCATTAGATCCCCTTCATTTATCTTACCTCTCATTAGATCCCCTTCATTTATCTTACCGCTCATTAGATCCCCTTCATTTATCTGACCGCTCATTGGATCCCCTGCATTTATCTTACCGCTCATTGGACCCCCTTCATTTATCTTACCGCTCATTAGACCCCCTTCATTTATCTTACCTCTCATTAGATCCCCTTAATTTATCTTACCGCTCATTAGACCCCCTTCATTTATCTTACCTCTCATTAGATCCCCTTCATTTATCTTACCGCTCATTAGATCCCATCATTTATCTTACCACTCTTTTGATCCCCATCATTATCTTACTACTCATTAGATCCCCTTCATTTATTTTACCGCTCATTAGATCTCCTTCATTTATCTTCTCGCTCATTAGACCCCCTTCATTTATCTTACCACTCATTAGATCCCCATCATTTATCTTACCGCTCATTAGATCCCCTCCATTTATCTTACCGCTCATTGGATCCCCTCCATTTATCTGACCGCTCATTGGATCCCCTTCATTTATCTTACCGCTCATTGGATCCCCTCCATTTATCTTACCGCTCATTGGATCCCCTCCATTTATCTTACTGCTCATTAGATCCCCTTCATTTATCTTACCGCTCATTGGATCCCTCCATTTATCTTACCGCTCATTGGATCCCCTCCATTTATCTTTCTGCTCATTAGATCCCCTCCATTTATCTTACTGCTCATTAGATCCCCTTCATTTATCTTACCGCTCATTGGATCCCCTCCATTTATCTTACCGCCCATTGGATCCCCTCCATTTATCTTACCGCTCATTAGATCCCCTTCATTTATCTTACCGCTCATTAGATCCCCATCATTTATCTTACCGCTCATTAAATCCCCTCCATTTATCTTACCGCTCATTGGATCCCCTCCATTTATCTTACCGCTCATTAGATCCCCTTCATTTATCTTACCGCTCATGAGATCCCCTCCATTTATCTTACCGCTCATTGGATCCCCTCCATTTATCTTACTGCTCATTAGATCCCCTTCATTTATCTTACCGCTCATTGGATCCCCTCCATTTATCTTACCGCTCATTAGATCCCCTTCATTTATCTTATCGCTCATTAGACCCCCTTCATTTATCTTACCTCTCATTAGATCCCCTTCATTTATCTTACCTCTCATTAGATCCCCTTCATTTATCTTACCGCTCATTAGATCCCCTTCATTTATCTGACCGCTCATTGGATCCCCTGCATTTATCTTACCGATCATTAAATCCCCATAATTTATCTTACCACTCATTTGATCCCCATCATTATCTTACCGCTCATTAGATCCCCTTCATTTATCTTACCTCTCATTAGATCCCCTTCATTTATCTTACCGTTCATTAGATCCCCTTCATTTATTTTACCGCTCATGAGATCCCTTCATTTATCTTACCTCTCATTAGATTCCCTTCATTTATCATACCGCTAATGAGATCTCCTTCATTTATCTTACCTCTCATTAGATTCCCTTAATTTATCTTACCTCTCATTAGACCCCCTTCATTTATCTTACCTCTCATGAGATCCCCTTCATTTATCTTACCTCTAATTAGATCACCTTCATTTATCTTACCTCTCATTAGAACCCCATCATTTATCTTACCTCTCATTAGATCCCCATCATTTATCTTACCTCTCATTAGAACCACATCATTTATCTTACCTCTCATTAGATCCCCTTCATTTATCTTTCCTCTCATTAGATCCCCTTCATTTATTATAGCGCTCATTAGATCCCCTTCATTTATCCTACCGCTCATTAGATCCCCATCATTTATCTTACCTCTCATTATCTTACCTCTCATTATCTTACCTCTCATTATCTTACCTCTCATTATCTTACCTCTCATTATCTAACCTCTCATTATCTTACCTCTCATTATCTTACCTCTCATTATCTTACCTCTCATTATCTAACCTCTCATTATCTTACCTCTCATTATCTTACCTCTCATTATCTTACCTCTCATTATCTTACCTCTCATTATCTTACCTCTCATTATCTTACCTCTCATTATCTTACCTCTCATTATCTTACCTCTCATTATCTTACCTCTCATTATCTTACCTCTCATTATCTTACCTCTCATTATCTTACCTCTCATTATCTTACCTCTCATTATCTTACCTCTCATTATCTTACCTCTCATTTAGTATTGTGTTGTGTTTCTTCTCTGTAAAGTTGTCACCATGCCTTGCAGGAGTGTATGTTACACCCCACCACTAGCTCACTGCTACCAGCTTTACCGCAGCACTACAATTATTTGCCTGTTCCCCATCCATAAACGTACCTCATTCATGACGTAATACCTGTAATCTAATTCACTGATGACGTAATATTGTCCATTAATGCTTCCGCGCGCTCACAAACGTAACCTCAAACTAAAAGAGCTAGATCGATGTACGAGGAAGCATCCGGAAACAAGATAAGTAAACGGAATACAAAAAACACGGCTAACGAAGCTAATACAAACGAAACAAAATATTTTAAACAAACACTTACATTTGCACAAGATTTAAACAAAGACGCGATCTATATGAAGTTAGAGACCCAACCCTCAGCAATAATTCTACCTTATCTCGCTATATCTCATTATTTTCCTTATATTTATTGTTGGTTTACGTGTGAGTAGTAGCTTTCCCTGCGGTGTAATTGTTTGCATGTAAAAACAAATGACACCTGGTGAGTTCTGGGACAGGCAGCAAAGACGAGTTATTGATTGCAGAGCTTTTACTAATGGCTTGTGTCAAAATGGGAGGGTAAAAGAGGCAAGAATAGAAATAGAATAATTATTTTCCTATACGGGATTATAATTGTCAAAAATGGCACACGATGACGTAGAGTATGAGGTAAGTAGGAATATGTTCTATTTGCTTAAAATTTTGAAATTATAGCGTTTATTTACGTAAATGAGAGAGTGAGGGAGAGATTGAGAGAGAGAGAGAGAGAGAGAGAGAGAGAAGCGTCACTTTTGAAAGCTCAGAAGAGTACGCAGAAAGGGAGAAACAATAATACCTTAGAGAAGAACGGTGGTGACAGAAATAAAAGATGCGACATAATTGCGGTGATCTCAGGAAAATGGTTTTTAAAAAAAAGACCGGTGGAAATGTTTGTTGCAGACCTGCGCATCATAATTAGATGGAAAAGAGAAATAGAAGGAGACGGTGGAGGAAGAGAAGAGGGGAAATGGAAGAAGGTAGGGGAAGAGAGGAGGGAAATAGAAGGAGACGGTAGAGGAAGGGAGGAGGGGAAATAGAAGGAGACGGCAGAAGAAAAGAGGAGGGAAAATGGAAGGAGAAGGTAGAAGAAGAGAGGAGGGTAAATAGAAGGAGACGGTAGAGGAAGGGAGGAGGGGAAATAGAAGGAGACGGTAGAGGAAGGGAGGAGGGGAAATAGAAGGAGACGGTAGAGGAAGAGAGGAGGGGAAATAGAAGGATACGGTAGAGGAAGAGAGGAGGGGAAATAGAAGGAGACGGTAGAGGAAGGGAGGAGGGGAAATAGAAGGAGACGGTAGAAGAAAAGAGGAGGGAAAATGGAAGGAGAAGGTAGAGGAAGAGAGAAGGGGAAATGGAAGGAGAAGGTAGAGGAAGAGAGGAGGGTAAATAGAAGGAGACGGTAGAGGAAGAGAGGAGGGGAAATAGAAGGAGACGGTAGAGGAAGAGAGGAGGGGAAATGGAAGTAGAAGGTAGAGGAAGAGAGGAGGGGAAATGGAAGTAGAAGGTAGAGGAAGAAAGGAGGGGAAATAGAAGGAGACGGTAGAAGAAAAGAGGAGGGAAAATGGAAGGAGAAGGTAGAGGAAGAGAGGAGGGGAAATGGAATAAGGTAGAGGAAGGGAGGAGGGGAAATAGAAAGAGACGGTAGAGGAAGGGAGGAGGGGAAATAGAAGGAGACGGGAGAGAAAGAAAAAAAACCAGATTGTCTTTGGCCTGCCAATCTGGTTAATGAGTGGAGGTAGGCCAAAGACAATCTGGTTAGAAACTGGAGGTAAGGCAAAGAAAATCTGGTTGGAGATTGGAGGTAGGCCAAAGACTGTAGAGATTGGATATAGCGCATAGGCAATCTGGTTAGAAACTGGAGGTAGACCAAAGACAACCTGTTTGAAAATGAAGGTAAACAAAAGACAATATGGTCGAAAACTGGAAGTAGACCAAAGATGGTCTGGCTGAAAACTAGAGGTAGACCAAAGATGGTCTGGCTGAAAACTAGAGGTAGACCAAAGATGGTCTGGCTGAAAATTAGAGGCAGACCAAAAACAAAAAAATTGCTGAACTCTATCGCCCAAAGTCAAGGTTTAAAACAAAGCAGAATTGTATAAAATAAAGAAGAAAAAAAAACGTCTTGCGCAACAAATCTATGTCAATAGAAGTGAAAAAGAGATAAATTCCTTAAAGAAATATAAAAACTGGCTAGCAAAGCAAGTGTGTGGTCTAGCAACCGCTGAAGTCATGACAATTTAACGAAAGGCTTTCCGGGCTGTTCTGTGTGAACATGAAACTCTGGCAATGACCTCATTATAACAAAGTTCATTTCTGTATAATTCTCCAACTTCGAAATTATCTCGGTCCACTCTAAGTCTATCTGAGGTCAAACTGTGATGCACCTAATGTCATATAAATCCTAACATAAACTTGAATGAATAAAATACAAACTAAAGGACAGTGTCACACAACAATGGGGCATAACAACGCTGATTAATGCTCGCTCTGCCAGGACCGTGGGTCTGTCAGGATTCAATAGTTAATTTTTTCTTTCTTTCTTTCTTTCTTTCTTTCTTTCTTTCTTTCTTTCTTTCTTTTTCTTTCTTTCTTTCTTTCTTTCTTTCTTTCTTTCTTTCTTTCTTTCTTTCTTTCTTTCTTTCTTTCTTTCTTTCTTTCTTTCTTTCTTTCTTTCTTTCTTTCTTTCTTTCTTTCTTTAATTCCTTCTTTCTTTCTTTCTTTCTTTCTTTCTTTCTTTCTTTCTTTCTTTCTTTCTTTCTTTCTTTCTTTCTTTCTTTCTTTCTTTCTTTAATTCCTTCTTTCTTTCTTTCTTTCTTTCTTTTACCAATGTGTCGTTAGCCGCACTACGGTCATGGATATTCTTTGGAAGAGATCTGAGCACTTATGGACATGTCCGACGTAAAATGTGGATGGCTTGTCGACTAAACTAAACTTTCTTCTTCAGTCAAAATTCATGATTTTCTTTGTGACCTGTAGGATCTAATCACCAGGTTTAATGTGACCCGGGACGAGAAATTGAAGACCGTCAAACCCTGACATTGACAGACATATTTTAGATAAGCTGTCCACTGCTGGGCCAGACATTGACAGACATATTTTAGATAAGTTGTCCACTGCTGGGCCAGACATTGACAAGACACCTCGTATCTCCTGTCAACCAGAGTGACAGGCATAACTGGTTCCTTGGCGCTGTGTATCGTGACATTAATAGCAAAATATTAATTCTCCAGTTGTCAACAGGCTCCCCAGATTACCTCTAACTATCAATTACAAGCTTCCTAATGTCATGTTTAGGAGCTTCACTTACGACATGTCTCGGTTATCATGTTGGATCAGGTGTTTCTGCATTCATTAATTGTTATTTGATTTACGACATGTCTCGGTTAGCGTGTTGGACCAGGTGTTTCTGCATTCATATTTTATTTGATTTGTTTGCTTTACGACATGTCTCAGTTATCATGTTGGACCAGGTGTTTCTGCATTCATTAATTGTTATTTTATTTGATTTGTTTGCTTTACGACATGTCTCGGTTAGCGAGTTGGACCAGGTGTTTCTGCATTCATTAATTGTTATTTGATTTACGACATGTCTCAGTTAGGGTGTTGGACCAGGTGTTTCTGCATTCATTAATTGTTATTTTATTTGATTTGTTTGCTTTACGACATGTCTCGGTTAGCGAGTTGGACCAGGTGTTTCTGCATTCATTAATTGTTATTTGATTTACGACATGTCTCGGTTAGCGTATTGGACCAGGGGTGCTGTTGCATTACTACAAGTAGTTTGACCAATTAAATTATGGCGATTACAAACACATCGGCATGGCTCGATACACAGCCTTATACTCATGTGTGTTGTCTCAGTGACTTAAAGAGTGTGCGCAGATACACAGCCTTATACTCATGTGTGTTGTCTCAGTGACTTAAAGAGTGTGCTCAAAAGATCGCAGCTGCGTGTGCTCAACGCCAGTGGAGTCTCTGGGAAAGTCTAGTATTAAACGTCTCTCTTCCATTTTAGTGCCAGGACAGTGCGGTTGTAAGAAGTAATGAACGTGTTCACAGACTTGCCGGTTTGACTAATGTTGACTGCGGAAGGGTAATGGACTGCTTGACACTCCGAATGCCCTCAGGAAGTCTGCACGAAAAAAAAATGACTGAAAATAATGTCTCTGAATCCTCAGCCATGACAGACTTCATAAATATCATGTCAAGATGGGAGATGCCAGACAAGAGCAATACGCGGGAATCCAAAGTGGACTTATCAACCAACACAACACGGGTGACGTTAGTCGTTACACTTTGAGGGATATTCTTTGGAGGAGATCTGAGCACTTATGAAACTTGTTCGATGTCTAAAGAGATGACGTCATGACTAGACCCAGTGTTCCAACATTCGTTTATTATTACTTTATTGGTATTAACTTGATTTATAACATGTCTCGGTTAGCACGTCTCGGTTAGCACGTCGAACAAGTATTCTATTCTATTCTATTCTATTCTATTCTATTCTATTCTATTCTATTCTATTCTTTTCTATTCTATTCTATTCTATTCTATTCTATTCTATTCTATTCTATTCTATTCTATTCTATTCTATTCTATCCTATCCTATCCTATTCTATTCTATTCTATTCTATCCTATTCATGGAATCAGTTCATTGCAGTCGATGCAAGCTCATATCCGCTTTACTGCCCGTCCCATCATATTCTCGAAGTAAGTAAAGTAGCCCCGTCACGCCAAGTGGCGTATAGGGAATATGGTGTTAGTGACCATACATTTTACAGACCTTCAGCACATGATTTTTGGGGTAATGTGGTCGGTATTACGCCCGTGTCGCTTTACTTTCCCAGAAAAAATCCGGTACGCATTTAAAGCCGGGTGAACCCGGAAGCCGTCGGTTGGGATGGACCCTACCTCTTGTCCTTTGTAGTCCAGTTCACTAACCACTGAGCTATCGGTTGAGATGGACCCTACCTCTTGTCCTTTGTAGTCCAGTTCACTAACCACTGAGCTATCGGTTGGGATGGACCCTACCTCTTGTCCTTTGTAGTCCAGTTCACTAACCACTGAGCTATCGCGGCTCCCCATATTCTCGAAGCAAACTGATTACCCTGTGAGTTGTTGATTGTAGATACATCTGTGTAGATACGTCTGTGTAGATACATCTGTGTAGATACATCTGTGTAGATACATCTGTGTAGATACATCTGTGTAGATACATCTGTGTAGATACATCTGTGTAGATACATCTGTGTAGATACGTCTGTGTAGATACATCTGTGTAGATACGTCTGTGTAGATACATCTGTGTAGATACGTCTGTGTAGATACATCTGTGTAGATACGTCTGTGTAGATACATCTGTGTAGATACATCTGTGTAGATACATCTGTGTAGATACGTCTGTGTAGATACATCTGTGTAGATACATCTGTGTAGATACGTCTGTGTAGATACGTCTGTGTAGATACATCTGTGTAGATACATCTGTGTAGATACATCTGTGTAGATACATCTGTGTAGATACATCTGTGTAGATACATCTGTGTAGATACATCTGCATTTCCCACTCAGCACTCCGGATCGACCAGGCAACTTCTCACCTTTAGACTCCTCAGTCTCTCAATCTAATACATCCTTGTCCCACCCACCCTTCTCCCCTTCTCTTAAGGAATGAAGAACAAACCTGGCGATGTCCTCTTTTCTCAGAGTAAGGCCACACTCATTGTTAGAGCCGGCAGCGAGCTTATCGGCTAAGTGTTGTTACATTCATCATTAATTGTTACTTTTTAATTAGTTTCTCAACATCAGGGAGGGGGGTTATCAAAATTGTAATGGCTGCATACTAAGCTGTTGAAAGAAATTCTCGGAATATTTTGGTCAAATAAAATCAGCAAGCAGAAATTGTTCACAGGTGTGAGCAACAGATGATGCTGGCGTTGATATCAGAATGCGGAGCTGGTGAGGTCATGCAACTATGTCAAGGTTAACCTGCAGTGGATTCCAGAGATATGACGAATGAGTGGCGAGGGGGTGTGTCAGATGGAGTATAATATAAACAGATGACGAATGTTAGCCAGACCAGGGGCACTCTACTAAGAAGAAACCAGGAAATATGCAAGAAAGGAAAAAAAAAATAATAGCCAATAAAATTTTAAAAAATACTTTGATACGTCAACGCCAAAGAAAGAACGAAAAAAAAAAAACTATTCTCGTATAGACGCTGATAGGACAAGAAGGAAAGAAGAGAATGGGAAGGAACGTGAAAAGAAAAGAAGAGGAGAGATGTTCTCTTCTGTTTGTGGAATCAGTATCACTACACTCAGGAATCTCCCATATCCTCTCCACTCATGTCACAGCTCCCTCCAAAGCGTGGTGGCAAGTTCTGTGGAGCCCTAGTCGGCGACACAGGCGACGATTCCAAACGACTTTCATTGATTCGAGAGTGCACAGTCACTCCCCTATTCTAGTTTTCTCGAAAACACACATTAAAAACAAACAAAACGGTTTAAGCGACTACTTTAGCCTCAGGAAAAACAGGGCGTCACGCAGCCATTTTGATTTTGCATTGTCGGTTGGCAAAATAAAAGGAATTAGCGTAAAAGATGACTAATGGCCCAGAAAGTATCAGAATTAATAAAACGATCAAGGAGTTTGTGTTTAGAGGTGTAAGAAGCCGGCTTGTGGATAGGAAGGTTGGGGGTTTGAATCCCACCACAGATGGTGGAATTTTTCACATAAAATCCGTGGTTTTCTGGTGGTTTTCCCCTCCCCAGATTGTGAGATTGGGTGTCCAACTCTCTCGGAAAACGGTAAAAATTAGGAGGTCCCGTGTGCATTTGCACACGTTAAAGTACCATTGACAGTTAAAAGTCGAAAAGAGTGAGCCAAAAATAACTGCAGTCCGGTCAAAACTACCCATGCGGAAGACAGATGTGTAGGGTTAAAGGCAAATATGTCGCAGCTTTGTCGTATACATGCGACACAACGCAGCTACGCCCATTTAAAGAGTGAAAACTAAATAAGTACATAAAAATGAAAGGATTAAGTGACAACAAAGAGACTTATGATAAAAGTTTGTATTTGAAGTACATGATGATGATTGCAAGACTATGCGTACTCCCTGAGCACATGATGATGATGATGAGGTTGATAGTGGTGGTGGTGATGACAGAGGTGGGGGGTGGGGGTGGGGGGCAAGACTGTGAGTACTCCCTGGACATATAATGATGATGATGATGGTAGTGGTGATGATGATAGAGGTCGGGGCAAGACTGTGAGCACTCCCTGGACATATAATGATGATGATGATGGTAGTGGTGATGATGACAGAGGTG